>CM056195.1:175004575-175494506 GCA_029692085.1 Gymnothorax javanicus
TGTTTGATTGCGCATCTCGAAGCCGACGGTTCTTGCTCTGTGGATACACTGAACAATGAGCGGTCTGCCGTCGCTTCGGAGGAAGTTGGTGTCCCTTGGAGAATTCCTGGTTGTCTTTTAACGGAACGGGAGAATTTGTGTTGTGTGTCTGAGAGGTCACGTACGGAAAAGGGCTTTAGGCCCGGCGGTCGGTGCAGTTCTGCGTGGCGGGGATAACGGAATCATGAAGTCCTGTCCTCGCGCCGTGTTATTAGGTAGTCTGCAGATCCACGCAAACTGTTCACTTTGCACTGCACGAGCTGCTGCCACATGATAATACCGATTTAGCAGCTATTTTGAATTTAATGAGAGGGTATTTATTGGTCAATACACATATGTGCCCGGAAAACCACAAATGCTCTCACAACACTTGCGCACAAATTTACGCTCGCACGTGTGCACATCCACATCGTGACAATCTATCAAATTAATTATTTAAACGAATTTACGGGTTAATTTGCTGACATTAATGTCAAAAAATTTTTATGAATGCAATCATTTTACAGGAGTGACCTCATTGTGCTCATTTAATTCTAATGAAGGTTACCACAGAAATGTCATCACATTAATATAATTTTAAGATAAAAATTGTGAAGTATGTCAGACGAATTGAGGTATTATTAATCAATAATAATAATAATAATAATAATAACAACAATTATTATTATTATTATTATTATATTATTATTATTATTATAAGGATGAGAAAATGATTGCCTCGATGGCTACTACATGTTTCTGCAGACTTAAGTGCTTATGCAGAGCAGCCGTGAAAGGTTTTTTCCCTTTTTAAAAAATATGCATTAAGGTAATCCTCCGGTTGAATGAGTCTTTCACTGCGGTCGTGCTTTGATCCGAGAGCCCGACGCTCTTCCACGGATAAAAGGGATCATTCCACACAATAGCGCGTGCAGCATACGTCGAGGCGTCGGCTATTTCCCGGTGTTTGCTTTGGAGACAGGGGGAAATTAAATAAAACAAAAATATTATAAAATACACTTTTATTACCAAAAAAAAAAAAAGTTTCCAATTAAAATCGCATCAGACGTCCAGAATTAACATTGTAAATATGCCATAAACGGGTCATGTAAAAGCGAATTAAATTGCGAACACTTCCTGAATCAAATTATATAGAAATGCTGCTGCCTTCTTTTCAAATCCATGCTATTTTTCATTTTATAGATCCAAAATTGTGTATTTTTGTTTATATGTCGCAACATTTTTTAAACATATTTGCTCGCGCTATATTTATTGTATTTTTTCGACTCCCATCACAGAACGTTTCCATCTTTTAAGGCGTTGTATTGTCACTAAATCACATTAAACGGGATTCTGCGCCTTGCCTTCCATCATTATTTCTCGAAGTCTAACACGTGAGCGAGCAGCGTCCCAGCAGGTGGCGCCTCGTAGCTTCAGTAAAGTTACACCGCAGTCCGTCCTCGAGTGGGGAGAAGTTAGTGCAGAGTTTGTTTTTTCTTCTTCTTTTCTTTTTTGTTGGCCTAATCCTCAGAGTTGTGGCTATTCATTATAATAACGCGATAATAACGCCATTTATTATCCACCGACGAACAACAGAAGTCGGCCTGTCAACATTTGTGTGCTGGCCTCCCAATGAAATTCTTCCAGCAGTCGTCAGCTGATCAGTTCATACTGGATGCAGCTTTGTTGAAAAATGTGGAACTGTGACTCTCTGTAGTACCAGAGAAGGCTAAGTTTAATAGCATGTGGTTAAAAGACGATAAAACCTCTTACTGTTGTTCCTGAATAACCAAACACTGAAATAAAAGACAAAATGTACGAGAAGTGAGAGAGGAATTAAAGCAACATACAGGCACTGCGTATGATCTTAGGTGCACTTGGCACTGCTGCCGGTGGTGAGTTTTTCATAGGGCAGTAGTATGTACTTATTGAAATAGAGAGGAATTCAATATTAGCAACAGAAAGGACGTTGGGCGGCCTAAATATACGCCGCGTTGAGATGCAGTGCAAACCACATTGAGTTCTACTCTTCTTGCGCCAGGAAAGTGTCAGGGACGGTTATGAGTGTGCAGTACAGAGAATGTTCGGTGCAGCGAGGGGTTGGCTCCACGTGGAGTGAATATCTGTCAGTCAAATCGATACGCGGTGGGGAGCAGGTTGAGAACGGTATCCCCTGCTCTATATTCTGAAAACCCACACTAATAAAACACCGGAAAATTTATCCAGGAGTTACCAATCGTCAGTAATGGCTTCAGTATTATCAGCAGATGTTTCTGAGTGTGTGTCTGTTTTAGTGTGTGTTTGTGCGCTTATGTGTGTGCATGTGTGTTTATGTTTGTGTGTGCTTGTGTTGATGTGAGTAATTTGCTGTTGTTTGGTGCGAGTGTGTTCATGTAGTAATATTGGTGTGCACAATTTCCCTTGAGTTTATGTTGGTGTGTGCGTGATTGAACATATTTGTGTGTGTGTGTGTGTGTGTGTGTGTGTGTGTGTGAGTGCGACTTCCTTAAAGCTTGTGTATGTGTATGTGTGCATGAGAATGTGTATTTGTGCATGTGTATGCATGTGTGTGTACTGTATATGCGTGTGCGTGTGTGTGTGTTTGTGTGAGCACTCAGTGTGAATGGAAATATATATCTGCACAATTTCCCTTGAGTTTGTGTTTTACTGGTTGTGTAATTGAAAATATTTGTGTGTGTGCGTGAAAGTGACTCCCCTCGAGCTGGTGTTTGTGTGCGAGCACAGCAAACACAGGAGAACCACTTCTGATAATAAAAGGGCTCACGCCATCACCAGTACATCTGATTATGAATGCAGATTTATAAATGAAGAGGGAAGAGAAGGGTAAATAGATAAGGGGGTGAGAGGGGGTGCAGGGATTGGAGATTATGAGACCCCCCAGCCCCCCCCCCATCCCTCAGCCCACACGCACACACCTTCTGTTCCTCCCCACCTGTCGCTTTGAGCACGCTCAGTTCAGCACCAGCCACCCATACTCTCTCTCTCTCTCTCTCTCTCTCTCCCCCCCCTCCTCACTGTGACGGCATACTGAGTCCCTGCAGGAAGAGACCTGCCTGAGCTTAGCGACCTGACAACAGAGACCACACCTCGAGGAGCCCGCCGGCCTCGCTAAGTGCAGCACAGGCCATTAGCGGCGATTACAGCTAATCAGGGGGCAATCGGGCCGCATTAGAGCGCTGAGCTGCTTTAATTGCCAGTGCATTAGGAGCTACAGGCAGCGTCTCACTAAAAAAAAAAAAAGGCCGCGTACATAACGCGTCTTCGGTCCCGCTAACCGTCCAGGGCGTCTGGGGTGTCGGCGGAGTGTCTCGAGGGCTAAAACGATGGCGTAGAAACTCTGGGGTGGCCCCGTCCGTTACTCTATGATATGTGAGCATCTTCCCCTTCTGTCGCTCACTTGTGTATTTGTCCCGAGTGTTTGTTTGTGTGTGTGTGTGCGTAAAAATATTCAGTGTTAAATTGACTTTTACAGAGTATTTGTGGTCCCTGCTTGACTTGTATGTGCTGCGTTAAGGCTTAATTGACACTTGACTATTTACTCTATCTCTGCTCTCTTGGCCTGTTTGATAAATCTTGCGATTCACAGACTAATGCGGAAAGAAACTAGCGCTCTGGCTTGAATTAGCTGTGACAGTGACAATGTAGTGTCCAAATTTGATAATTACCAGCTGCAAAAGCAATACTGGTTTTGTTTTCAATTGATCTGTGTGTGTGTGTGTGTGTGTGTGTGTGTGTGTGTGTGTGTGAGCATGAGATCAGGGCAAACTACAGCAGAACTACTCCAAAACTACTTGAAAACTGCAACGACTGCTGTTTTGAGAATTTTCGCTGGTGTTTATAATAATGTGGGTGTGCTTGTATACAATTCTTGTGAACACGATAACATCACAGCCTGTTAAGATGCAGTCAGGAAACATGACAGAGGAGTATTTGGGATAAAAACGAAGGTGAGTTTGATGAAGGGTGTGGTCTGAGTACACACTTGCTGAATGCGTTATAATGAGGAATGTTTCACTGAAAACAAGACCAGCATCGCTGTCACGGCTGGTGTGATCCCAGATGGTCACTAGTATTATGACTTGAAAATCACAACAAAGAAAACCAGCAATGACAACTTAAACAAATTTATTCTTCACTGATTAGGTCCAAAAAATTTCTACAAATAATCCACTGTCCAATCTTATAATAACACTCTAATGCCACTATGTAACTCTGATGCCAAAACAAAAACTCTCTCTAACTGAGCAAAATCACAGCATTTATATAGACTCTGGAAAGATCTACAGGAGTCCTGGGTGATTCGGCCCCCTCCAGGCAATTAGAAGCCAGCAACTTCTAGAAAGCAGTAGTCTATTTCATCACAAACAAGTGGTATTGCATCAGATCATGTTTTTCTACAGACATACCACCAGAGGGCGCTAAATGATGAACAAAATAAACAAATAGCTGACCAGTAAAGCAGCACAGATCTAACAAATCTCCATTTACAAATGATATACAGTGCTGTACATAGAATACTCATACATAACACCTCCCCTCTTTAAGAAAAGAAAGGGTTGCTGAAAGCTTTCTTTTGTTAAAATTAACACAGCTTTATAATCAGTATAATCTTGAACTTTACACAAAAAGTATCATTGATCATTATAACAATCATATACATAACAACCAGTGCAATTTTCACAATCAAATAGAAAAGTAAAATTTACTTGCGTGAAAGTGCATCTGGAATAACATTATCTTTTCCCCTGATGTGAGAAGTATCGAAATCATACTCTTGCAAGAGTAAACTCCATCTCAGTAATCTTTGATTCTTGTTTTTGATCTTATGCAAGAATGTGAGGGGATTGTGATCACTGAAGACCTTGATGGAAGTAGCTGAACAAGTCCAATAGACTTCAAAATGTTGTAAAGCCAAAACAAGTGCCAAACATTCTTTTTCAATTGTTGAATAGTTTCTCTGATGTTTATCACACTTTTTAGAAAAGTAAATAACAGGATGATCTACTCCATCAGTGTCTTCTTGCAGTAAAACTGCGCCTGCACCAATATCACTGGCATCAACAGCCAATTTGAACTCCTTTTTGAAATTAGGAGATAAGAGAACTGGTGTGTTTTTAAGGATAGCTTTCAGTTAGTCAAATGAATGTTGACATTTTTCATCCCAAACAAATTTTGCATTTTTCTTCAGTAAATTTGTCAAAGGTTCAGAAATAATAGAGACATTTTTACAGAATTTTCTGTAGTAGCCAGCCATCCCTAGAAATCTCATTAGTTGTCTTTTAGTTGTAGGCTCAGGAAATTCAGTGATAACTTTTACTTTTGCATCAATTGGTTTGACTTGACCCTGTCCTACAATATGACCTAAGTAAACAACTGAAGCTTTACAAAAGTCACTTTTACTTGGTTCAAGAAAGTCATTTTCAAGCAGGTATTTGACTTCTTGTTTAAGGTATTTCTGCTTCTCTGGATTCATTTTGTAAGGATGCTGTTTTACAGGCTTGGCATTATCTTGTAGGATGACATCATGGTAAACCATATCAGTCCTTGATGGAATGTCAGGGAATATGTGACTATATTCAAATATGAGCTGCTTTAGCTGTTGTTGTTGAAAATGGTCCAGGTGGGACAACTTGCTGTCAATATTTTGAAGAATGTCTGAATTTTCAAGTTTGGCTGCACCATGTTCATTTTCCAAGGGCAGTCACAATCTTCTTCAGAATTTTCCAGTTCAAATGCATTTACCACATTGACTGGCTTTTGCTGAGTGTCTCTGTCAATGTATTCTTTCAACATGTTGATGTGACAAATTTGTTTTTGTTTCCTCCTTTCGGGGGTTAAAATGACATAGTTTAGGTCAATGACCTTTTTGAGGACAGTGTAAGGGCCGAAATATCGGGCTCTTAGAGGGTTTCCAGGAACTGGCAAAAGTGCCAGGACTTTGTCACCAGCTTTAAAACTTCTATCTTTGGAATGAAGGTCATATCCGGCTTTCATTTTGCCCTGAGCCTCTTTGAAATTAGACTTAGCAAAGTCACAAGCCTTAGAGAGACGATTATGGAAGTCAGAGACATACTGAAGCAAGTTCATTGGGACATCGTCTTCGACCAGCAACTTTTCCTTCAGAAGCTTCAGAGGTCGATGGACTGTATGCCCAAAAACAAGCTCAAAAGGACTGAACCCAAGAGACTCCTGAACAGCTTCACGGGCAGCAAACAGAAAAAGATGGACACCTTCATCCCAGTCTTTCTCTGTGTCAAGGCAGTAGGTCCTTATCATGTTCTTCAGGGTTTGATGGAACCTCTCCAAAGCACCTTGACTCTCAGGATGGTAAGCTAATGACCTGTATTGTTTAATACCAAGCTCATTCATAACTTGTTGAAATATGCCAGACATGAAATTTGACCCTTGATCAGACTGAATAGACTTAGGAAGACCAACAAAGCATAAAAACTTGGTAAGAGCCTTGATGATAGTCTTCACCTTGATATTACGAAGTGGAATTGCCTCAGGAAACCAGGTGGAAGCACACATGATAGTCAGTAGGTACTCACAACCAGATTTAGTCTTCAGCAATGGTCCAACACAGTCAATGATGATCCGACTAAAAGGTTCTTCAAAAGCGGGAATGGGCTTAAGTCGAGCCTTTGGAATATTCTGGTTCGGCTTCCCAACCATTTGACAAGTATGACAGGATTTTCAGTACTCCTGTACATCGGACCTCATGGAAGGCCAGAAGAAATGATCCCTGACACGTTGAAGGGTCTTCTTGATACCCAAATGCCCTGACATAGGACTGTCATGGGCCAGACTAAGAGTTTCTTGATAATAAGACTTTGGAAGAACAATTTAATGGGTGATCATCCACTCTTCATCTGCAGAAACATCAAGTGGACGCCACTTTCTCATGAGCACACCATTTTTGTAGTAAAAACAGACAGGAACTTGAGTAGCCTCTTGCTCACTTGCAGTCTGTGGTAGAAGATGTGCTAGATCACGAGCTTGTTGTTGCTCCTTATTAAGTTGTTTCCGAGACAGAATGTCATTAGAATGACCTGACAAGAACAAGTCTGAAGATTTCCCATACATCTCAGGACTGGAAGGTTCCTGATGAAAAGACTGCCCAGTGAAGGTGTCAGCCAGGTCGAAGTCCAGGTCAGCATCATCTTGAATAGCCTTTTTGGTCATAGAACGAGTAACTGCACATGAAGGATAGAGGTCTGGAATTTCCTCCTCCATAGAGTCAGATTCTTGATCAATCAAAGGAGTGTCAGTTACAACAGGGTAGGGCACAACCTTATCCCCAGCAAGATCATTACCAAGAAGCAAATGAACACCTTTGAAAGGAAGAGAAGACCTAACACCAACAGTAACAAGCCCAGAGACCAAGTCTGATTTGAGATGAACATTATGGAGAGGTACACTTGTAAAACCACATTCTACTCCTTGAATAAGGACATTAGCCTGAGTAGACGTTTTGTCCGTAAAAGGCAGAATATATGCAAGAATAAGAGATTGGGAAGACCCAGGATCCCTTAGAATTTGAACCGGAGCAGATGAGGAAAAATCATGTGAAAGTGAGACAAAACCATCGGTGATGAATGGCTCAGAACCCTCCATAACAGAATCAGACACAGAAGGTGGAAGATCAGGCGAACTGACCTTTGATGCAAGAGATTCTCTCCTAGTGAAAGCAGTTGGCTTGGTTTTTTCTCATTGTTGTTTTTTCTTGAGAGCATAACACTCAGAAATAAGGTGACCTTGCTTTTTGCAGTATTAGCAAGATACAGAAGGTAAAGAATCAGAGGATTGCTTCTCACTGGAAGGTTTCTTTTCAGAAGTGGCCTTGGAATCATTAGAAATGTTATTAGAAGAAGTCTTGGACTGAGACTTGCCTTGAAATTTAGAAAAAGTGGATTTTGGACAAAAGAAGACTTATGAGTTAATGCATAACTATCAGCCAGGGTGGAAACATCTTACAAAGTATTGGCTTGTTTCTCCTCAAGGAAAGTCTTGATATCAGGCTGGATACACCTTTTGAATTCCTCAACCAGAATAAGTTGCCTCATTCTCTCAAAATCTTTCTCAACTTTCATGGAATTACACCACTGATCAAACAACTGTTCCTTTAACCTGCCAAATTCAACATAAGTTTGACTGGCTTCCCTGCGAGAATTCCTAAATTTTTGCCTGTAAGCCTCGGGGACCAATTCATAACCCTTCAGAATGGCAGATTTGACAAAATCATAGTTAGAACACTGTTGGACAGATAACTGGTTATAGATTTTCCTAGCTTTACCAGTAAGAACACTTTGTAACATCATTGTCCAATGCTCTTTTGGCCATTTCAAATTTTCAGCAATTTTTTCAAAATGGGTAAAGTATTGGTCCACATCATTTTCTAGGAAGGGAGGAATAAGTCTGATGTGTTTAACCACATCAAAATGATCAGAAAGTCCAAAAAATTTTGCCACAGTACCTGCTTCTATTTTCTTTATTTCCAGTTCATGTTGCAAGTGCATTCTTCTTTCTTCCAGTTCTCTCTCCAACCTTCTTTCTTCCAGTTCTAGTTGTTTCTGGTGTAGCTGAATCTCAAGTCTTTGCAGCTCTGTTGCAGACACTTCCACATCTTTAATCAATTCTGCTGCTTCCTCCCCAAAGATATCTTCATCGATGAAATGTTGCACCAAAATGTTGAATATTTTTTGTTTCTTCATTGATGATTTCACATCAGATAATCCAAGGGTTGAGGCTATCTGCAGCAAGTCCTTCTTCTTTGCCAGCACAATTGATTCCTGGGTTAGAGTTTTCAGAAAATTTTCAACATCAAAAGTCATGATTGCTGGTTTTTCAAATAGTCACAAGATTTAAAATGATATTTCAGTTTTAATCTTTGGTGAATCCAATGGTTGATCCAATGAATGGAATATCTCGGTGGAACCTCCAATTTGTTATGACTTGAAAATCACAACAAAGAAAACCAGCAATGACAACTTAAACAAATTTATTCTTCACTGATTAGGTCCAAAAAATTTCTACAAATAATCCACTGTGCAATCTTATAATAACACTCTAATGCCACTATGTAACTCTGATGCCAAAACAAAAACTCTCTCTGAGCAAAATCACAGCATTTTTATAGACTAGGAACATTCTGGAAAGATCTACAGGAGTCCTGGGTGATCCGGCCCCCTCCAGGCAAGAAGAAGCCAGAAACTTCTAGAAAGCACTAGTCTATTTCATCTCAAACAAGCGGTATTGCATCAGATCATGTTTTTCTACAGACATACCACCAGAGGGTGCTAAATGATGAACAAAATAAACAAATAGCTGACCAGTAAAGCAGCACAGATCTAACAAATCTCCATTTACAAATGATATACAAAGCTGTACATAAAATACTACATAACACTAGTTTTATTTAGAAATTGTAAAATCTCTAATGCACCAGTTTGATTAAGGTTAAAGCTTGAGCTCAGTTTCCTCTTCCTGGTGGACTTCAAATTGATTTTTGGTTTTGTTCTGTTCTAATATTTCCTCCTATTCAGTTTAGTTCTGATGGGCTCTTGATAATCTGCTTGGTTGTAAATTTGACAGCAATGACGACATGGTGCAGTCAGTCTGCAGATGGGCTTCATGTTGCCTTTTCAGAAGCTGAAGTTTGCCGTTCTTTCTCTGGTCCAGTTCTGTTCATTAAGGAGCAGAGCTTTAGTGGGAGCTGTAGCTCTAAAAGGCTTTCATCAGGCTAATCTCTGTTTGCCTCTCGCCGTCCCCTGACCCCGTAAGCGTAAGAGTCAACGATAGCGGCCTGAGATCCTGCAGGATCTCAGCAGGTGACCTAACTGTCCCAGATCTGTTTGGTACAGTAAATTCTCCTGGATTCAGCTCGCCTGGCTCAACAACCCGCAGGAAGAGGGCTCTGCCTCTGCAGGAAGTTGGGTATTCGGCAGAAATTCCATTGGGAAAAAACACTCAGAAAGTTGCTGAAGCCCCTGCAGATAAAAGCAATCTTAGCTAAATTTGCTCCAGAAAGGCTCCTCCTGTGAGGAACTTTTCACGCCGAGAGACTGAGGCAGGAATAGGGTCCTGAATCGCGGTCTCCTCATCGTTTTCCCACACGCTGTCTTTTCGTTGGTTTTCTTGTTCATTTAGAGATAAAGATGCACAAAAACTATGCAGTGGAAACTTGGCACTTAGTTCATCTGCATTTAGAACAGCAGCTATGGTGTTTTGGCGGAGAGTTCCTTCGTTACACTGCAAAAAATGAAAGATAAAAATACTAGGTAAGATGAATTTACTTATTTTAAGACTTAAAACACTTATTTCTATCAACATTTTTCCTAGTAAGACAAAAAAATTGTCCTTGATTTGAGGTAATTTTGACTAGCTTGCCAATGGGGTTGGTAAATTTTAACTTGTCAAGCAAATAGTGACATAAAACAAGTTACTATTTACTTGACAAGTGAAACTTGACTTATTCCATCGGCAAGCTAGTCAAAATTACCTAAAATCAAGGACAATTTTTTTTGTCTTACTAGAAAAAATGATGATAAAAATAAGTGTTTTAAGTCTTAAAATAAGTAAATTCATCTTACCTAGTATTTTTATCTTTCATTTTTTGCAGGGTAGTATTTCTCTAAGAAGGGTCTCAACATCTGTTGTAGTGCTTTTAGCATTAGAGACTGGGGGCTCTATCTTTCACATTGCCCTACCCGTTGCCACTACCCGCTACCCGTGAATTATGCATTTAGCAGCTTCCACTATCCCTAAACGGTATCTTGCGGCCACACTACCCGCTATTCATTATGCCGAATCCTTTATTTGCGACTGGAGGTGTGCCCGTGGGCGTGTTCATGCGCTTTCCCTAAAATTGCTATCTTGACCACACAGGTTAGGGAAAGCGTATAGCGGGTCCTCAAACCACCCGCTACCCGTTTAGCAATTGAAGACACGGCTTCTCTCCCCCTATGCGATCTAACAGCGACGAATGGGCTACATTCAGTTCAGAAAAATATTTAATTATAATTAGGTCTATGCACTGGCACTCAGCGGCGTAACTTTTTTTTTTCCAGCGAGGCGGCATTTCAGAACTCTTCAGCGAATGAAGGTCATTTTGGTGACAAGTCGTGGTTTCGTCCGTTTACATTTTCCAGTCGGACAGCTGTCTATTTTTTACAGCAAGTTGCGTGACCGTGCTGCAAAAACAGGTGTGCGTGCTTATCGCTCGAAATTACTTTCATTACAAAAGAGTTCTGAAATGCCGCTCTCGCTGGAAAAAAAATTACCGTTGCTGAGTGCCAGTGCATAGAACTATTTATAATTAAATTATTTTTCTGTACTGAATGTAGCCCATTATTTTGTCGCTGTTAGAGCGCATGGGGAAGAGAAGCCGTGTCTTCAACTGCCACTTGATTATTCTTGAATTGGAAAACGTGTTAATAAGGGAAAACCATCTAGAATAAGCCAGGACTAATTGTAGTCAATAAAGGGAAGGATATTTTCTCCCAAATTTTCAGGTCTAGCGCCGGCCCTGAATATTATATCCCACAGAACGAGAACGCGTGACAAAACTGCGCCTCTCCTGTCAGGCAGTGACGGAATTATGCCACCTGGTTGCAGATGATGTATACACCGCTGCCAGCTGTCCGTATGCCTTGCCCGTTGCTGTTAGGGTCACTGTGGCACTATTTTTCTATGCTAGTGGGTCATTCCAGCACCCACTCAGCTCAATTGGAGGCATGACCCAATCATGGTGAAACGCATTTTTTTCTTTTCTTTTCTTTTTTTTTTTGAAGTTTCCATCACAAAAGGGGTAGGCTTGATGTTTTTTTTATTACATACCAAACTTTAAACAATATGTCAATGTCAAATAATAATAATAATAATAATAATAATAATAATAATAATACAATTCATGATTAACTTAACAAAAACAGATCCTCCCCTGTCTGGATTTGACCTCATGCACGAGCAATTTAACTTCGTCTTCGGAGAAACGTGGCGACCTTCCTCTCTCCATCAGGGGTTTCGGTTTGAGGATTTGGGATAGCGCAGCCTGCTCCTGAAGGCAATGGCACCTGGCACACTGATTGGTTTAACTGGCGTAACGCCCAAACCACGCCTATGCATAATATAGCGGGTAGCGCAGGTGTTTTAGGGATATAGGCAGGTGTGCAAGATAGCAACTTTTGCGGGGGAACGCCTCTTACGCAATGCTAATTCCTCAAATAACGGGTTTAGGGACTCTGGCGCAAGATAGGGCCCTGGGAATCTGGATCTTCTCAAATTCTTTGTGTTCCTTTTTTTTGTTTACTTTTCTGTTCTTTATAATGGGGAATTAATTTTGTGAATATTGGTATTTACTATATAGTAGAACTGTGACAAACAATTAATTTCATTATTGTTGATAAATGATCTACTGATCATTTTCATGATTAGTCGTTTAGCATAGAAGATGTGAAAAAATAGTAAAATATTCTCATCACAATTTCCCAGAGCCCAAAGTGATGTCAGCAAATAGCTTTTTTGGTCCAACTAACAGTCGCAAAACCAAATTCTCTACATTTACTATCATGTATGACAGAGAAAACAGCAAGTCCTTATATTTAAGAGGCTGGTGGAACCAGCAAGAGTTTGACATTTTGCTTGAAAAATGACTGAAACTATTCATCAACCATCAAAGTTTTCTTCCACTAATTTCCACTCATCTAACTAATCAAATAATCAACTAATAGTTGCAACTCCACTGTATATAAATTGGTCAGGTTTCAACTTACCTCTACCACCACTGCTGTGTATCCGCCACTGGGTCCTGGGGTAAATAACTGGGGTAAATAACCCTGTCAGTTCAGGGAAGGCTTCAATGCAGAGGAGCATGCTGGGATGTCGCTGCTAGTTCATACTCGTGTTTCCATGTGCCCACATGTAGAGGGGCCATTAAATTATGTTACAGTTACTCTGACACTTTCATCCAAAGCGACTGACAGTTGATTAGACTAAGTAGGGCCAAAAATCCCTTTGAGCTCTATGGGATTTTGGGCCTTGCTTAAGGGCTCAATGGGTACACTGATCTTACTGTGGTTATACTGGAGCTTGAACCGACAACCTTCTGAGTTTCTGTCTAGCACCTTATTTCACTATTCTTAACACCCCCCCACCGCTTCAAACTACAGCCTCAGTCCACCTCTGAAAACGTGCTCATGCCCCATTTACTCACATTCCTGCTTCACTGTGTAATGCCAGCCTCTATTTAGTGGGGAAATATTATCCCGAAACTGCCATCGCCAGCACTGACACCACCGCTAACTCCGTGGACGGGCAAGCAGGAATGGGGGATAATTTTCGCGATTTGGGTTGCGAATGTTGAAATGAGTAGCGCCGTTTCGTGCGTCGAGCATGTTTTTCAGCGCTGAAATTTGCGGAGGATCAGATGGGATCCGGCCAAAAAACGTGTGTGGTCTGTCTGTCGGGTTAGTTCATTTCGCTGTCGCTCTTTCTCAAGTGATTGACTGTCCCGGCTATCGCATCGAGATGCTCAGTGAGTTTCCACACCGTTTGCAGAGGAGGCGAAATGGCGTTTTCCATAATGTCCAACAAGGCACTTAATTACAGAGTATGAAATTACAGATTCACATGCTCAAAAAAATGACAAAAAACACTCCTGGAAAAAAACTATGAGGACTGGTGAATTTAAAACCCTGTCGGCTTCCTGTGTGTTAGTTTTCTCATCAAAACAATTGTCACGTCACAACTTCTACACAGTACCGAGACGTGCTGTTCCTCGGGCTTAAGTACTAAGCAGTAAAAACTTTCAAACGTACTGGTAATAAGGAGGCCAAAGGTTCATTTTAAATAAAATGGTTATAACACAGTTTATTTTAAGCATCCAATAGCTGGTTTTATAACCAGAAATATTCAATGTATCATTTTGTGTTATCATAATGCAAATATTTATATTTCACTCCACAATTCGCTATTTATGAACTTCTAAAGTAAATTTAGTGACTGATTTTCAAACTGTAGCTGGTCGGCGCATCTAAAGTGGGATGTCAGGTGACTGTGAGGACATCTCAGTGGCTGAGTTCACAAGAATTCATCTTAATAAGCAGATATCTACTGACCAATCAGATCAAACCTCTTTTGAGGTTCTGCTGACTAATCAGAACAAACCTCTCCTGAGGTTCTGCAAACCAATCAAATCAAAACTCTCCTGAGGTTCTGCAAACCAATCAAATCAAAACTCTCCTGAGGTTCTGCTGACCAATCAACACAAGGCTCTCCTGAGGTTCTGCAGACCAATCTGAATAAACCTCTCCTGAGGTCCTCTCGTCCAATCAGAACAAAGCTCTCTTGAGGTCCTCTTACACCCCACAGGTCGCAAACAGGACTAAAGGATATCCAATGACTATTTTAAACGCCACAGGTCGCACACAATACCACAGGATATCCAGTGACTATTTTACACCCTACAGATTGCACACACAGTACTACAGGATATTCAGTAACTATTTTACACTCTATAGGACACACAACACTAAAGAAAGCCAGTTTCAACTTTAAATTTAGCACATTTCTAAAGGTTTTCGTGATGCAAATTTTATAAAGTTAGACAAGTAAATGCATAAAATTGGTGATAATGAATGCAAATTTCCAGAACAGGATAAAATCAAGAACCTCTATGTGCCACAGAATATTTAGTCTTGGAATGTTGACGTACTTTTATTTTTGTTCATCAGGTTTAAAAAATCTCCAAATAGAACTAAATGATCCATTTAACTAGGGCCACTAACTGCCTTCAGATGCTTCAGACGATCAGTAAATACAATGTGTTTTGTTTGGTTGTGTGTTTGTGTGGTTGTGTGTGGGGCGGGGTGGGATAAGTGGTGCTTTAAGGGTTAAGAGTGAGAATGTGGGAATCTTCCGGAATAGTGGGCCTCTTGTGTGATTTAAGCGCAGATCCCCTGGTTTAGAGACGGGGCCCTTTTAAAGACGCGGCGCAGAGCTCTTAAACCCAGCTCCCGCCCCAGAGAGGGCCGCTGTTTCCACACAACTTCTCTTGGACTTTTCACACCATCCTGACTCACCTGCGTACCACGCTTTATCCCGACCCCATCTTGGGCTACCTACCTTTTGAATCCGGTGCGTCGACCGTTACCTTATATTCGTGACTTTGAGCAGCCCAGATGAACTGCGGCAAAACATTCGGAATACATATACGGTACAGGCCTCTCCTTTCTATTTCACTTTTATCCCCTTTCACAGTTGTAGCACCTTCATGTGTTAAAGTGCACCTCCACGTGATGCGAGCTCGCACGATAGCGCCCCGGCTCTCAACTGAGAACCAAGAGTTCTCTCTCTGCGTGCGAATGCTCCTCAGAATTCAGAAAGATGCGCGTTTAATCCCGTTACCTTGGGGAACTCCTGCCGGGATGTGAATTCCTAAGTCTTACCACCATATTCTTCTAGAGCTTTTGTGCCAAAGTCGTGCTAAAGACTAAATCGGTAATTCTCTGCTTATTTGTTTTTGTGTGTTATTGGTTAGCTTTTATTATTTTTTTTTAACTGCTCAAATAATATTTTACTTGGGAGCTGACACTGCTAAGCCCGTCAGTAATTATTTATGGCAGACTGTAGATGTGCTATATGAATTGATTCAGGTAGAATTTTTCCTTGCAGGGAGATCTCGTAGAACAGCAGACATATTCATTCATTCAGTCTCTTCCATGCTTTCAGGTGTCACATCTCAGTAGCTGTCACTAAAATGAGATTTATTCTCTTGGCGTTCTGTTCTGATTTAAATCCTATGTTTAGCAAAAAAGGATTTTAGCATTCATCTCTTTCCTCAAATCAGACTCAGGCAATTTTCTCCCTATTAAACTTCGGTGTTTACATAAGTGGTCCCAGCAAACACATCACTTCATTAGCTCTCTGCCTATGCTAATGTATTAGGCTTCAAACTTGCAGAATGACTTTTGAGCATACTCCATGCGAATCTTGCACAAATCAAGTTCTTCAACGCTGAATTACGACCTACTTTTCTCCCAAATGTTAAACAAATGAATATTTTGAAGAACCGTAAATATCGACATTTCCTCATGGGAATCCGCTGTTCGCTATTCTCGCGTTATTGGCAAACAGAGTGGAACAGTTGCTTCAGATTATTAGAGCAATTACCCAGCTCCTAGGCCTCGGAAAAATTCCTGCGTCCTCAAACGCACGTGCGCGCGCGCACACACACACACACACACACACGCACATGTAGACACAAATAAAGGCTGATAAATTTAGCTGTCTGCTGTCTGGCAGGGCTTATAATACAGGAAAATACACAGATGGGCCCAGGACTGGTCTTTGTGGGGGTTTTCATGAGGCAGTGACTTCCTGGGAATGGTAGGATTTGTGAGAATGTTTTTGTCTCTTAAACATAACCACACGTGCAATTTTTGAGAGTATTCTCTCAGACTTCTGACCGAGGCTCATGTGTCGCGGTTTTTTTATTGGTGTAAATGTTTTGACGCGAGCGATCATGCCAGCAAATTTGGACAATGTCCCTGACCGAGCTCACACACATGCTCAGATGCAGACGAGCGCACACACACGTGTACACACAGACACGAACATGGACTCACACGTCTTTTCATGGACATGTGCGGTGACACACACACACACACACACGAACACACACATGGGGTAGACCTAAAAGCACTGCTAAGCTGCAAACACTTCCCAGTTTCTAAAACCAGTCCCCATAAGTTCACTGTTATACTGGCTGAGAGCATTAAACTTGTGTGTTTCCGGTCGGTGTCCTGCAGGGGGCAGTGCCCCAGGTTTTCCCCGCCTCGTAGCCTCGGCTCCATCCCTCCCTGATCGTTACCATTTGCATCCGACGGACTGGGGTTTCCTCGCCCAGCTAAAAGCGCCGATTTGTTGTTGCTCCCTGCTAATCCGGTCCCAGAGCTTTTAAACACGCTTATCAAATCTGCCCGGCTCAGCCGAGCAAGTCTTTGCAAACCTGTCTCGAGTGCAGTTCAATCCTCCAGCTTAAGGGGTGGGCTCTCTCCCCTTTATATCACAAAGCAAAACCAATCACGCGAGCCGAAACACCTTCCCCCAGCCGACAACGGCTCGGGCCATTCCTGCGACGAGAATCGAAGCATGTCAGGAGGGGCATCATAATACTCGAATAATAGATTTCTCCACAAAAATGGGTCAAAATATTCAGATATCCCTCCTTTTATTTACCTGGCAAATTAACTTGGTTGTGTTTGGAAGGAAGGCTGACAGCTTAGGCCTGTAAATTGGACAAAAAAAGGTGACCGTTTACCCACAAAAATTCCATGTTCAACTTCATTTCATGCCATGACATTCTTCATCCATGTAGCATGTTTCCTACAAACATGGTTGTTTTGATGGCAACCATTAAATTACTCTTAGAAATTAAACTTTTAATTTGACTAATTGACAGTAATTATGGCTGAGGTTCTGAGATAATATGAGCACACTTAATTAAATTAATTTGATAAACTGATGAACTGAAAAAAAATGTTGAATTAATCAGAAATTCAACTCTCATATACAATACACCAGTTTTTAATGGCAAATTTTGGACCAGAATACGAACAATTTCTTCAGAGTTTCCACTCAAATGTCTGAAATTAATCAAGCAAACATTTAACCCTTTAAAGTGCAGTCCTTTGTTGAGCCAATTTCCTCCCAAATTAAATGCTTACTGTTCCTGAACCACTTTGACCACAGGCATAATCATGGTCTCGTTTGAAAGCTGCTCTCATATAGTCAGAATCGCTGATAATATTAACCAGATTGAGTAACAATACTGGAAATATAAGTTTTTGTCTGAGAGAAAAAGATTATTTTATTCTGCCCCTGTAGCTCTCTGATCGAGCCTCATCAGCCGACAAAAATTATACAGCCTGAGTCTGACGCCTCAACAACTGCAGGTTATGATTCTCCAACCAAAAATGAATATTTTACAAAATTTTTACAACGTTTGTGCGTGTTGTAACAAACAATTTTGAAGAGTCCAAATTTCCCTGCATTTCTGGCGATGATCATGTTCGGTTTTATAAAAGTTTTCTTTCAGGTGTTTTTCCCCATGCGCAGCAAAAATTTCACTCCAATACACCCTTCCAATTCCCTGCTCTGGTGTGTGATCATACGTGTGTGATAAAGTCGCTTCCAAAACTCCTGTGTTTCATTGACAAAGTCCCCCCTTTATCATAAACCATAAAAACTATTCCTCCTCGCGAAAATTAACCCCTTGGCTACCATACACATTCATCTTTTGGAAGTGTCAGACCTCTGGCTGTCTGCGTGAACTGAACGAATTAGATTTGCCTTTTATATTGGAGAGCGAGCAGAAGGCTAAAACAGTTACTGGTCTGTTAGAGCAGCACATCACCAGTGGGTGCGCTTATTTTGTTCCTAAAGGGCTTCTGTACAATCTACAGCACAGCATCATGAGTAAAAAAGCCAGCTATAGTGAAACTCATGAAGAAGTGCAGCTACTACCACTATGTCAAAGTCAATTTAGTGACATTTGTCCAAGCTTGCCTCTTTTGTGTATTAAAAGCTATGACAGTTTTATGTCTCTGGACTGCTACCAAGGTTTGGTACCAAATTTCGGCAAATCTGAACAATGCTATTCAACGGTAGGCTACATATGGGACTGCATAGTCAGGTTGTTCTGACACAATTTTATAGATTATTTTTGCCACTATAGTTGCATCATAAAATGGCGTAAGCAGTTCAAATGCTGAGTCCTCAAATTTTCACGTTGCACAATATTTGACGGTATATAAATGTAGTTAGGCCTAGCAGTCCGCCCTTGGGCCGATGCTTGCGAAAGGGTTAAGAGCAAGAGACAGGTCGTGCATCGGGCATTTTCCTCAGATGCTCTGTTTTCTGAGTTTGTTTTAGAAATAGCTGAATTTTTGCCGAATTGTTTGTCAGTGGACAATTAGGCAATGCTGAGGACGAATTTTGATTGAATTGTGCACATTTTATTTGGCCCCGGTCTCTGTGCGGCTGGGTTTTGCTCGTCGTATGTTTGCAGGTATGTGCTGACAGTTTAAGCTGCTTTCGCACCGGACGCGAAAAGAATTTTTCGCAGGACAGATTACATTCAAAGTCAATGCAAAGACGCGAATACTTTGCGTCTTTGCATTGACTTTGAATGTAATCTGTCGCACGAAAAATTCGTTTCGCGTCCAGTGTGAAAGCGGCTTTACTCCTCTCTCAAACCACTCAGACACAGCTTCAGCTTCCTTGAAAAGCTCTCTCCATTATCGCTCCTTTCGGTAAATTAATGATGTGCTTATCCGAATGATCTGAGTGGATGCACCAGAGAGAAAAAATAACTCATCGCAGGCTTTATTCTGAAACATTAGTCAAAATGCAATCCATCACATTTGTTCTCGACTTAACTTTTGTGCAGGTACTTTGGCTGGCAGGAATCTTTACAAAAGGCCTCCTGCTCCAAAAACCATCGGAACACCCAAATCCTCAGCT
The DNA here is from genome assembly GCA_029692085.1 of Gymnothorax javanicus. Taxonomy (NCBI): domain Eukaryota; kingdom Metazoa; phylum Chordata; class Actinopteri; order Anguilliformes; family Muraenidae; genus Gymnothorax; species Gymnothorax javanicus. Next base: position 175,024,139 of record CM056195.1, read on the forward strand.
GTACATGATATTGCTATTTATAGCATTGTTTTAACGAGCTTTGTGAAAGCCATAGGCAAATTTTTGTTGCTTAGCACGTTCTGGAATTTACTAGTTCTATTCTATTCTTTCCCAAAAATTACGGTTAATTTTGAACAATTCAAATGCTTTGGCTTTGTGTGTGCATGAAAGGTGAGAAATTAATCTAAAAGTTCAAGACAAACCTCACATCAAGGGCACGATTATTAGATGCGATTGAGGCGCTATTAAACTGAACATGCGTCAGTATGCAGTCCATGCCTATACTTCTGGAATCTAAATAATACATAGGCCCAGTTCTGTAGTGTTTTGAGGGCACATAATCCTGAGATAATTTTCCCAAAGAGAGCAGGAACAGCAAAAACATATAGTCCTTGTCATGTGACACTGGCCATGTTAAATTAACATTGGCGCAGGCCCAGACGGCAGCTGTTGGGGCATGTACAGCCTTGAGGTAAGAGGGGTAGATCAAGTATCCCCTTAAGTTACTTTAAAATCCCAATAAAGTACAGGAATATTTTACTAGCAAGTCTATGATTGAAGTGCATGGTAGCACATGCTATTAGTGGACGGACACTTCTGTTACTGGTTGGCAGCCGATTTGCTCATCTCTGAATATGATGTTCTTCAATACTATCACTGCTATTGGCCCTTTACTTTATTTAGCTAAATCCACACGCTGCAAATATGCAGTTTCTCTAATTAAGATCGAACTTGTAGCTGACTGGGAAACAGGGAGTGTGTGGCTGGAGACGGGGGGAAAAGGATGATTTTTTTAAAGCTAAAAGTGGAATCTTATGGCCTTTCATAATGTCCACATTAGTCTCACACAGAGCGCACATGTGCGGAGTAATAAAGTGATAAACCACATGTAAGAACACTATATCGCAGCGGTAGCCCTACATCTAAATACCTGCTATCATTTTTGCGTTCATCTGCGGTATCTAACGGGCTCGCCTCTCAAAACAACGGAGACGCAATTATCCAATTAAAGCGCCAATTTGGGATTCTGTCAGTTAAAAAACACCCCGGGGGGTGTCAATGGCTATCCCTCGTCGAGAGAGAGAGAGAGGAGGGTGCGGACAGAGGAATTGAGGTGTAAAAGATGGGGAAAGACTGTAGTCACACGTGGCGCATTTCTTCGCGGCCTTGGCGAGGATCTGCTTTTAATCCGGCTGTTACGAGACGCGCGCAGCCACCCCCATCCCGCGCGCGGCCTTGAGCGGCAGAGCGTTCTCATTATGCGGTGGCTCGCATCCAGCCGAACGCAGCCAGCAGAAATCTCTCGTTCGAGTGGCCCTTGCTGCAGGCGCACCAATCCACTCCGCCCGCCTTCTTCGTGGAAGTCTGCAGCGTGGATTGGGGGGCGGAAAATGCACTGGTATTTACAAAAAGATCTGCGTTCAATAGCATTTCCTCCAGTATTTATTAGTCAGCTAACTTCTGAAAAGTTACCCTATACCAAATACAATAGTTTAGGGCAGTTAAGACAGGAATAAAAGGCTCATGTAGCTAATTGTGAATGGATGACTAAAATATGATTATCCTATGCTTTGCTAATGTGCTGGCCAAAACAATAATGAATTGACCCTCAGTGAAATGCATTTTTGACTAATAAAACATGAAAAGTGTTTGTCCTGCTTTAGAATATTTTAAAAGCACAAATTATTCTTTAGTCAGCCTACTAACTCCTGAAAAACTACCCTCTACCAAATACATTAGTTCATGCCATCTACGTTTCTAAGACAGGACTGAAAATGGCTAATGTTGAAATTGAATAATACGTTTATCCTATGGTTTGCTTTTGTGTAAGACTATGTGATCACTGATTGAATCTTGGCTAATGCATTGTTTGACTGATAATGTATTAAAAGTGTTTTTCTTGCTTTAGAGTGTTTGTATACGTCAAACTCATGATGGCGACCTAGCTCAGGTGATCCTATTGTAGAATGTTGCGATTGCACCCATGCCAGAACTTTGCATTTGAAGGTGAGTACGCTAATACACTAATTCCCATAATCTCTGAGGACAATGGACCACCCACAGACACCACACCTGGCGGCGGCCGTGCCCTGGAAAGACCTGTGGATGAGTGTACCTGGAGGCAGAGGGCAGGGCTGAACAAATGCAGCCGAGTTTGGAGGTAATGGGTCCTGGATTTTGGGTAATCTGTGTGTGTTCTTCACGGGGTGGAGCTTGTCTACAAGATTTTGCCGCAATGTAGGGCCTCGGAATATTCTAGCAATTCATTTCCTGTGAAAACAACGGCGCTAAATGCATTGTATACACAAGGCGGACCGTCGTAAAACTGCTCACCTGCAACAGGTATGGGCAGGGGACGGCACTTCAGCGCTGTCAATTCAGGAAATGAATTTAAATGCAATTCATGAATTGAAAACCGTTCCAGAGAGTTCTGTAATGATTTTTTTCCCCTTCCCTCACCCAATGAATGAGATAAAATTTCATTTAATGTCCTGGGTGCTGCAGCAGAGATTGAATTGACCCCAACCCTGACACCCCTGTCACAAAAAAAACTGATACAAAGAACAAGGTTTTGACCCTAATAATGGTATTAATATTGAAGGTATAAATATTAAAGGTATTTATACTTGGTGTTCATTTTCTTAGTTACGCATTCGTTTTTTTTTTTTTTTTGAACACGTTGACAGACGGATGCCATCTTCTTTTAATTCTCTGCCGCATCTCCAATGCTGTAAAAATGGGGGCGTTGGGGTGGGGTGGCGTGGGGACGGTGTGTTGGGGGCCTGTGCTGGGTTTCAAGCTTTAAAAAATGCACGTAACGGACGTGAGATTACTGAGAATTAGTTTCTTAGAGAGCAATGGTTCCCAGTTCCAGTGATAGGGGAGCACTGCCAGTGCGAATAGTAATTTCATTGACAACCACATTTGCTGTCCAATCATTTTCACAATTCGTTACTTTTTTCAAAATTTGGGTGATTTTCTTGTTTTTAAGGATCGTTTTCATTCTTAATGCATGTTATGTCAGAAGGCACAATGGATGACAGGAGGAATGATCATCTGGTGCTAAAAATAAAGACTGAGGTAAATCTATAGCCTCCTTGTTAGCATAAATGTGTACACTTGTACTTAACCCCTAAGACTAACCATTGTGTGCAGATAATTAAGAATTAAGAGATGAAACTAATGGCAAGAAGCCAGAATTTTTTATTTTTTGTCTTGATATACGTACATTATACATGAAAGATGCCCAATTGTGATAATATAAAATGTTGTTAAAAATCAGGAATTGCTGTCATGTTTGGAAGGAAAACCATTGTAAACGGTGTTCCCCAAGGACTGTGCTTGGGAGCCACTGTTTTTGGAGAGTGAGGTCTGAATGAGGTCTGTGAATGAGCAGTCGAGCTCTGCGTTTGACTGGGCAGCACCGTGCAACTAAGATTCTGTGCTTGACCATTAAGCATGGAGAGCCTGAGGCACATAGTTTGTCTCTGAACTGCAGAGCACCCAGGATGCTGTTTCTAACACAGAGCTCCTGTGGTGCTGAGTTTGACCCTAAAATACAGAGCAGCTGAGATCCTGTTCTTGTTTGAACTCTTTCAGAATTCACACAATATTATTCAAATCCAACTCCAGGACAAAACCAGCCTCAACCTGCTCTGGAAAATGGTTCATTTCCCAAAAAACTTCATCTCAGATTGACCGCATGGAACTATTAAAAAGTCAATGATTCATCCTCTTGGCCGGAAACCAGTTTTGCTAACCCTAAGCCGCCGTGGAAAATGAATGTTGTACTTGCGGTCAAACTTTCATTCAAATGTCATTTGCATACATCCTTGGAGAGCACTATGTGATACCTTCACAAGGATGTCGGAAGTGGTTTTACAATATGCGCTTTGCAGCAATCTTCTACCCCTGAGTGCTATTCCGGTAATTTCTGTGATGATTAGGAATGTTTCATGCGCAGTTCCCTTCTATAATTTGGATACACCCAGGTTTTACAAACTAAAGAGATTAGAAAAGAAACAAAAACCATATAAGCACAATTTGCTGTCATTATTAGTGAGCGTATTCATATAATATTTTTCTTTTGTCAATTTATGAATCTTCAGCAGTTAACTATATTTCTTTTTACCGGAACTCATTCACAAAGGAGAGAAAATTAAGCTGAAAATGTCTGTCAGTGAGCTAAAAAAAAAACAGCTAACAAGAGCGCCACCCCTGCAGAGCTTGTGCCCTTTGCCAAATGAAAATGTATGTGCACTTGTATTATTTAATTTGCGTTTTTGTTTGGCGTACTCATACAACCGGAGCTCTCCGGGAAATATCAAATATCAAATTCTCCTCATTTGTGTGCCGGGGAAGATGCGATTCTCACCGAGCCCGGGGACGACTTGCGGAAAAACGACGACACTGCTTAACCCGTTCCGCGAGAGGGCTGATGGCGCTCCGGGCCCAGTCGGAGATTTACCCTCCGTCTCGCCTGCCCCACCAACCCCCCCCCGTCGGGGGAAGCGATCATATTTATTTCATGTAATTATCTCTTTTCGCGCTCGCTCTCTGTGACCTGTCATCTCCCGCAAAGGTCAGACTCCAGACGTCCCCACATTCCGACACATCGCCGGAACGCCTGCTCAGGTATTCTGATCGGATCGCAGCGGCCGCCAAGCCCATCGCCGGCTCCCATCTAATTCTCAGCTCGCCGGGTGTCAGTCAGCGCTAATGCGCCGCACATTATTTATTCGAATGTGTGTGTGTGCGTGTGTGTGTGTGTGTGTGTGTGTGTGTGTGCGAGGGGGGTCTTGGGGAGCTGTGCTGCTATGATAAAACCCGGAGTCCCCCCTCCCCACCGTATTCCAAAAGGGGGTCACGGCTCTGGCGTTCGGAGGCTGCGGCCGACGGGCGGCTCGACACGAATCAATCACGCCGGGCTCAATTTGACCGCCGCGGGCTTCTGATGCTTAAACATGAGGTGCGGCGGAGGAACGGAGATCCCCATTATGGGCCTACATGATCTCCCCCAGGAAGACAATAATATCAGCATTAGGCAACCTCGGCGGGCGGGCGTTTTTTTAATATATCTTAAATTATGTCGGGAAAAACACTGGGACACGGCGGAGGAAAGCCGCAGTCAGTGTATATTGCAGTCTCCCCCGCTCTCCGCATGCCTGGGACAATATTGACACTGGAGACGGGCAAGCAAATGTCAGTCCATATAACATATGAAATGCTTAACGTAACCAATTTCCCGTCTGTCAATCAGCGGGGGCGGGCGAGCAGGGGCGGGTGAGCAATAATGACGGGCGGGGGGGATCGATACGGTGCAATTCAATTTTGTGTGTTTTTTTTTTTTTTTTTTTTCCGAGCGCGAAAAAGGCAGCGCGCTCCGGCGTCGGAATAAAATGGCGGCAGTGATGTCGATCGCAGCGCTCGAATGCTGAAACTGACTGAGGTTTTTGGACCGAACTCAAATTCACGACCCCAAAATCGCATAGAAAATATTTCAGCCCATATGATGTGGTATAATAAAGTTAATATTGCGTCATAGCCCTGCAGTTTCTGCAGGAGGGCTGAGATCGTGTTTGAAGCTGTTGCTCTGGTACAGGCCAGCAGGGATGGCTGGAGGCTCCAGTGTAGCCACAGTAAGCTCGCTGCAGCTCTCGGGCCCTCAAGCAAGGCCCTTAACCCCACAGGGCACACTTCGGCAGAGGCTTTGTTCCTTCAGCCATCGCAATACTAAATAGATTACCTCGCTGACCCTGTAATGATCAATCTGTTTTTTTTTGTTCTATGGTTAATGAATCTCTCGATGTGTCAGTCATGTGTGCTCATGTACAGTGCCTGTATGTGCTGATGTGCATCTCAGTCTGTGAAAACGAATTTCCCTCGGGACAGTAAAGCTATCTATCTGTCTGTCTGCCTGTCTATCTGTCTGTATGTCTGTGTTCCGGGCGGAAGTGGCCTCTGCTTAATGTCATCGACTGTAAGACGGTTTCCTGCCCTGCCATGTATTCTTCTGTCCAGTCATGTCAGGGGAGCCGTGATGGATAAACACTGAGGCCTTTAAGAGAGAGGGAACCATCGCAGAGAAGGAACTGTGGGAGGGGGGAACTGTAAGATGGGGGCACCACACATGCGGGAATATAGACAGTTTATCATATTGAGGACATTCCCTCTCTCTTTTTCACGTTTTATGTGATCCCTCGTTTCTTTCACTCCCTCTTCTGTTCTTTCTCTCCCCAGCGGTTTGAGCTTAGAGCTGGACAAGATGATAAGGAAAGGAAGGAAGGAAGGAGGTGAAAACTAAGTGATTGAAAAGAACCAGAGGAGAGAGGAAAGAGGAGATTTACCCTTCCCATGAGTCTTTGCGACGGTCAGAGTTCATTCGTCCTCTCTTTCTCCCTCTCTCGCTCTCTCCCTTCTCTCACTCTCTCGCTCCCTCTCCATCCCTCTCTCTCTCTCTCTCTCTCTCTCTCTCAGGGTCTCAGCTGCTGTAGAGAGCAGCAGCTGTGTTGGCGATTTGGCGGTATTGATTTCAAGTCCTTATGCGAGGCGTCCGGGCCGCTGACAGGCCGTGAGGCGTTTCAGCGAGCGTGCACGAGTCGCTGGCGCCCGGGGGATGAGCGTCAGGTGCATACAAACTGCGGGACACGTCTGTGCTCCATGCACGACCTCTGAGAGCTTAGTCGACCTCATCGTTCAATGATGTACCGGACAGTCCTGAAGTGTCCGAACAGCGAGTATGCTAAATATGGGCTACATGGTTGTCACAAAATGGAGGACGGCCAACTGTCATCTGCAACCTACTATCCATTGTTTTCACAGATGTCCTAGCCTGTACTTACGGATTTTATGTTCTGCTTAGCAAACGATTGAGAGCTATTTTCAGTATGGGTCATTGGGTGCTTGATCTTTATGAGAGAACTACAGTACCAGGATGCAGCATCCAAAATTCAGTACATAGATTTGGCAAAATATCTTTATATTTTACCAGGGATAGATAGCGAGAGTTCAAGTGTCTTTGGTCTTCTTATTTATTAAGTCGAAATAATATTTGAGATCAGTTGTCAAACAAGTCTGTTCCTTGAGTGAGCTGATGAACTGGTTAGCAGCTCTATTGGTTAGCCACTGTCAGTTATCTGTTCTGTCGATAAGCTGCAACATCATTTAGTGCTGTTTTTTCTTATATGGATGCTATTTTCTGAAATGAAAGCGATCGGCAAGATTTTGAAAACACAAATATGGGTCACACTTTAGATGAAGTGTTGCTCATAAATGGGGCATAATGTCTTCATAAATCATACATAAGAAAATTTCATGCATTGTAAAGGGTGAAATAACACATCCTTATTCAGCATGTGATGCCAGATGTGATATAACTGATAATGTCACTTAGCTAGTGGCTAAATGCTATAAAGGGTGACATTGGCAGATAAGTGACATTGTCATTGTCACATCTGGCATCACATGCTGAATAACTATATGTTATTTCACCCTTTACAAAGCATGACATTTGCTGATGTATGATTTATGAAGGCATCATGTCTAATTTATGAAGAAATTGTACATGCTGTATAAACCCTTTATGGGCAACACTTCATCTAAAGTGTGACCCAAATATGTTTGAATGGCCAAATGTGGAACTGGAGGCATTAATCACCAAAGGTCGTTTACGCAATAACCATTAACATAACTCAAACGTATGCCGTTCACCTTTCTACATTGTGCTTTCAGTCACTGAGGCATGTATTGTTTTGTGTCAGAGTTACACCTGTGTATTATGTGTGTGTGTGAGAGAGGTGATGAGTGTGTGTGTGCATTTGAAAGTCTATGTTTGTGAGTGAGAGTGTGTTTTTGTGAGATACCGTGTATGTGTATATATGAGCGAGTGCTTGTGTGTGTGTGCGTGTGTGTGCATGTGTGCATATATGCGCGTGTGTGTATTGGAGGGAGTTGTCGAGTAATGCTGGCCTTCAGCTTCATCGAGAATCACTTGAATTCAAAATGGAAGATAACGATTGGTTCGTCTCCCTGCTAGCCAGCTATAGCAGAGTTAAAGTGTCAAGGGAGGTAAAACTATTAAATTATATGAAATGTAATAAATATTATTAATATCATTGAATAAGATCAAAATGTTTGAGAAGAGTATTAGAAATTGCAAGACACACAAATGGAAATAATCTGGCTCCGGGTGTAGAAGTCGCAGGCTCCTTGTTCAAACACAAACACGAGCGACGGCTTCGCTTCAATCAATCAGACGCCGCGCTGCGTGATCTTCCGACGATCTGCGTGACCCGCTGTTTTTATACAGCCGTAAATCAACAGGCTCATTTGTACAACTGTTGGATCAATTTAAAGGTCACTTTTCCCTCTCAGAAAAAGGTAGACAGCGACTCGTGGAATTTGCCCGAAGCTGGTTTTAATTTTTACGTCAGGAAAAAAAGAAGAAAAAAAAGACGGAGGGCTTAGTGTGACATTTCTGAAGAAGCTGCGTTAAATATGAAAAGAGGATTCGCTCGTCTGAGGATGACAGGCAGGTCTGGCCAACACATTGTGTACTTTGTGTGGCCTGTCGATATATCTTAATTATCTGCTGGCTGCGCCTCATTTGAAAAAAAGAAAAGCGCGTTAGCAGCATTAGTGGTGGTTTTGCTTAGCTTCTCGTTTAGGTTGTGTTGTGAAACGTTGCCCTGGTGTGGGGATGGGTTTCAGTCCTCCTGAAGCTCGTGGTCTCATTGCTCTTCCTGGTTTTTGGATGTGGGGATTTAGGGACAGCGGTGAGATCATTCGCACCTCCTCTTCGATCATCGAAAGTTCTCTCCCCTCCAGACGGGCGCGGGGCGGAGCAAAGGAAATGCGTCATGGCGTCTGAACGAGGACGTCGGGGATCGGCTGTCTGTCTGCGGCTGTGTGTGTGTGTGTGTGTCCGTGTGACTGAGTGAATGTCTTTCTGTCTGTGGCTGTGTGTACATGTCTGTGTGCGTGTGTGTGTGTGTGTCTGAGTGAACATTTTATAATCTGTGTGTGTGTTTGTGTGTGGGTTTGTATCTGTCTGTCTGTCTACATGTCTGTTTGGCAGGTATCTGTATGTGTGTGCGTGTGTGTGTGTGTGTGTCTGTTACTCTGTGTCTGCTTATGTGTGAGTGTCTGTCTGTATATATGTAGTACGTCTGCCTGTATGTGTGTGCGCGCGTGCATGTGTGTATATCTGTAGATTTGCATGTCTGTGTGTCTCTCTTTGTCTGGCCGTCTCGAGAGAGAGGGGGAGAAAGAGAGAGCGAGCGAGATAGAGGGGGGGAGAAAGAGAGAGGGGGGGTCCATAAAATTTAGCAGAAGTCCAGAATCAGAACCCAGTAAAATGTATGAACTCCATCAAAAATATAAATGGAAAAAATCCAGCACAATTGATGATTACTTAACTGCACTTTGCAGCACAGAAATTGAAACAAAACTTAATCTTTTCAGACTCACTATCCAGACACAAAAGATGGAGTAAATTTGGCTACAGAACATTTAAATATTATATTTGATGAATTAGCTATAAAATCAAACCTTAAAATTATTAACTACAGTAACAAGGGAACAAAAAACAAACCTCCAAAAGAAAAAATGGTTTGATAATGAATGCATTTTTGTTCGATAACAACTGAGAAAATTATCTAACCAGAAACACAGAAAACCCCATGACAGTCAGTTACGGGCCCAGTACCATCAAACACTAAAAAACTACAAACTTCTTATCAACAAGAAAAGAGAACTTTACAGATCTGAAGAACTTAACAAAATAGAGAAAGCAACTGACCTAAACTCCTTCTGGAATTTATGGAATAAATTTAGCCCAAAACAAAGTAATGATAAACTAACCATACAAAATGGGTTCACCGTAGAAAAGAAAAAGTTGTCTCAACTGAAAAAAGTTAGTGTAAGGGCTGCCTTAAAATTTCAAGTTAACTGAATTTAAGATTATAAGTTGAACATCACCTCAAGTTATCATCTCAAGTTCAATGAGCTTAAAATTTTAAGGCAGCCTGGACACTAACTTTTTTCAGTTGAGACACCTTTTTTTTTTTTACAGTGTTGATTTGGAAAAATCACTTCGAAACTTTGTATAAGAATATTGACTGTAGTGCCATCACCCCTCAGCAACATTGAGTAATTGAAAAACTTCATCGGTTAGAGGAGAGGGTCAAAGACTACCAAAACCCCCTCGATTCAGAAATAACCCTCAAAGACATACAGCGCCACCTGCAGGCCTTGAAGGTTGGAAAGGCCTGTGGGGATGATAGCATCTGTCCTGAGATGCTGAAGTACAGCAGCCCTACACTACAGGCAGCTCTGCACAGGCTGTTCAACCTCGTGCTGGAATCCGGATCTTTCCCTGAGATCTGGAACCATGAACTAATCACCCCTATTTTCAAAAACGGTGACAGATTCAACCCCAATAATTACCGAGGCATCTGAGTGAACAGTAGTCTGGGGAAGGTTTTCTGCAGTTTTATTAATGCCCGAATACTGGCCTTCCTTACCAAGCACAATGTCCTGAGTAAAGGACAAATTGGCTTTTTACCAAAGTACCGCACTTCAGACCGCATTTACACCCTACACATCCTTATTAAAATCTACACCAAAATTAAAAATGGGAGAATATTTGCATGTTTTATTGACTTTAAAAAGGCATTTGATTCAATATGGCACGACAGGCTCTTTTATAAACTTATTGAAAGTGGTGTAGGGGGTAAAGCTTATGACATCATTAAATCTATGTACATGGAAAATAAATGTGCTGTAAGAATTGGCTCCAAAAGAACAGAATTCTTTAAACAGGGGCGTGGGGTGAGGCAGGGCTGCAGTTTGAGTCCAACATTGTTTAACAGTTACATCAACGAACTGGCAACCATGTTGGAATAGTCTGCAGCCCCAGGTCTCACTCTTCACGATATTAACATCAAGCTCCCTCTCTATGCCGATGATCTAGTCCTGCTGTCCCCAACAGGGGAGGGTTTGCAGCAGAGCTTATCCGTCCTAGAACAGTGCTGTCAGAAATGGGCACTGACAGTCACTGAAAAGAGCAGCGTTATGGTATTTCAGAGGAGAGCCAGACCTCAGGGAAACAGACAGAGATACAGCTTCACTCTGGGCCACGCCAGGCTACAGCAGGTGGCTCCTATAACTACTTAAGAGTTGAAATTAGTTAATCAGGGAGTTTCAACCTGGCCATAAAAACTTTCTGTAATAAAGCTCGGAGACCTCTCTATGCTATTAAAAGTAAATTCAGGAAAACAAGCATCCCTACGAGAATTTGGATAGAAATATACAATTCTCTAATCCTACCAATTATGCTCTATGGAAGTGAGATATGGGGTCCAATTTCAAATCCAGAATTTAAAAATTGGGATAAAACTCCCCCTGAAAAAGTACTATTGGAATTTTGCAAATCCGTATTAAAAGTTCGCCCAAACACCCCAAGTAATGCATGTAGAGCAGAACTCGGTATATTCCCACTGAAATTCAAATCCAAAAAAGATCAATTAAATTCTGGCAACATCTAAATCAGGTTGATCAACATTCAATAGCACACAAAGCTCTCCAAAGCAACCAAGAGTCTCCTGGTGAGCAGCCGCTGGCCCAGCTGGACCTGAGGTACACCAACATCATCACTGCAGCCCTGAGGTACACCGAGATCATCACCGCAGCCCTGAGGTACACCGAGATCATCACTGCAGCCCTGAGGTACACCGAGATCTTCACCGCAGCCCTGAGGTACACCGAGATCATCACCGCAGCCCTGAGGTACACCGAGATCATCACCGCAGCCCTGAGGTACACCGAGATCATCACCGCAGCCCTGAGGTACACCGAGATCATCACCGCAGCTCTGAAGTACACCGAGATCATCACCGCAGTCCTGAGGTACACCGAGATCATCACCGCAGCCCTGAGGTACACCGAGATCATCACCGCAGCCCTGAGGTACACCGAGATCATCACTGCAGCCCTGAGGTACACCGAGATCATCACTGCAGCCCTGAGGTACACCGAGATCATCACTGCAGCCCTGAGGTACACCGAGATCATCACCGCAGCCCTGAGGTACACCGAGATCATCACCGCAGCACTGAGGTACACCGAGATCATCACCGCAGCCCTGAGGTACACCGAGATCATCACCGCAGCAGCCTGAGGTACACCGAGATCATCACCGCAGCCCTGAGGTACACCGAGATCATCACCGCAGCCCTGAGGTACACCGAGATCATCACCGCAGCCCTGAGGTACACCGAGATCATCACCGCAGCCCTGAGGTACACTGAGATCATCACCGCAGCCCTGAGGTACACCGAGATCATCACCGCATCATCACCGAGATCATCACCGCAGCCCTGCCCTGAGATCATCACCGCAGCCCTGAGGTCATCACCATCAGCCCTGAGGTACACCGAGATCATCACTGCAGCCCTGAGGTACACCGAGATCATCACCGCAGCCCTGAGGTACACCTGAGATCATCACCGCAGCCCTGAGGTACACTGAGATCATCACCGCAGCCCTGAGGTGGCGCCCGAGATCATCACCCCAGCCCTGAGGTACACCGAGATCATCACTGCAGCCCTGAGGTACACCGAGATCATCACCGCAGCCCTGAGGTACACCTAGGTCATCACCGCAGCCCTGAGGTACACTGAGATCATCACCGCAGCCCTGAGGTACGCCGAGATCATCACCCCAGCCCTGAGGTACACCGAGATCATCACCGCAGCCCTGAGGTACACCGAGATCATCACCGCAGCCCTGAGGTACAACGAGATCATCACCGCAGCCCTGAGGTACACCGAGGTCATCACCCCAGCCCTGAGGTACACCGAGATCATCACCGCAGCCCTGAGGTACACCGAGATCATCACCGCAGCCCTGAGGTACAACGAGATCATCACCGCAGCCCTGAGGTACAACGAGATCATCACCGCAGTCGGTGAGCCTCAGAGCAGGACCAACTACCGACACAATCCCCTTCCTTCAATCAAAAGATACAAAACAAAATTAAAAGAAGAATATATAGGGCAATGGAGAAATGAAATTAAAACACAACACAAGCTACTCTGTTATCAATCCCTGAACAGAGATATCAAATTGGCCGAATATCTGAAAAACAAAAATCAAAAAGAAAAACATATTCTGACAAAATACAGAGCGTGTGACCACAAGCTTGAAATAGAGAGAGGTTGCCATTTAAAATCATGGAAACCGCGAGAGGAGCGTGTCTGTACACACTGCCACCAGGACATTGAAACGGAAACACATTTCCTATGTGCATGTCCAAAATATAAAGATATAAGAATAAAATATTTCCCAAAGTTTGAAAAAAAAAAAACGATACCAGGCTTTACTCTGTACCCCGATGACAGAAAACTTGCATTTTTACTGGGGGAGGATATAAATACAACATGGCTGGCAGCCAGTCCTGAGGATAAATTCCTAATTGTTGTATTTCATTAAGAGACAATGCTTGTTGTAATTTTTTATTCATTTATGTACATATTATTTATTTATTTACATATTACTTTTATCTATTTATTTTCTTATATTTCCTATGCTTTGGCAACACAGATGTATTGATTTGTCATGCCAATAAACAAATGAAATTGAATTGAAATTGAATGGAGAGAGAGAGAGGAGAGAGAGAGAGAGAGGGGAGAGAGAGAGAGAGGGGGAGAGAGAGAGAGAGAGAGAGAGAGAGAGAGAGAGCACATTTCTGCATTTGTGGGCGCCAGCTCTCACCAGCAGCCGCGTTGGGCTCTGTAGTTTCACGTCTGGCCACTTCATCAGACGGAGAGCGTTTAGGGCGGGGCAGGGGGGGCAGTACGAGGGTGGTGCCCTCCCCCCATACGACCCAAATGCTCGCAGCCAAAGAAAAACACAGCGCGCCGCACACGACTCTGCGGGGGTGTGGCTGAACTGAGTTTTGGCCTCAGTTTTAAAACCTCGAGGACAGATGTGCTGGAAAAGCCAGACAGCGGTGGGTTTTGGGCGGGGCTGATCTGGGTGGAGAATCGCGTCAAAGCAGCGAGTGCGTCACAGACACTATGCCGAGCTCCAAGCATTGACATAAATATAATCTAAAATACTTTAATTCACTGATTGTCTCTGTGCAGTGTGATTGGTGTGCTGTTAAGGGTGTGTTCCTGCTTCTCTCCCATTGGCTGCTGGGATAGGCTCCAGCCCTGCTCCCTGATTGGCTCCCTGACCAGGAAACGAGGGTTTGATGAGGACTTCTATCACATGGAAATTATTATGTTTCTCTTAATAACATTTAATTAAGATCATTCACGAGCGTCTGATCAAAGTCTTTGTAGGGGATGTGACATTGTTCGTTATTACAGAGCGTAATAAAAAGGCTTTTGAGTTTTGGCTTGGATCATCTGCCAGGGCGTCTCCCTGCCCCACAGTTACGGCTTCGTCAAAGCAGTTTCATTTCTTACGCCGCTTTTGGAAGAAGTGCTTTTGTTTTCATTTAGGATATGCTAGACTAAATGTGTAAATAATCCCTACGTGACATGCGACAATAAGATGTCTCTAAACGTGGTGCGCAGACTACATTAATGAAAGTTTGGAGTGCTTGTCTGTTCACATGGTGTCTTCACTGAAACAACATTTAGATGTTAAAGGTTTTCATTAATTAACATCCAGCTTGTTGCTTTTGTAGTGATTTATAAAACAATATGAATGTTGTTAAAATGAAACTAATGATAACCCTATGTAAACTGAAAGTAGTTATTTCTTCCTTGATCTGCCCGCCGTACTTAATCTTCTGAGCTGACCTGGATGTAGGCTTGGAAGTGTCATGTGACCTTTTTCAGACACTTTCAGTGACCTGGCCATTAATGGTCACTTAAAGAGATTATGGGAAAAATGTTGTTCTCTCCTTCAACCAAAAACACACATAGAAGGTCAATAAGACGTCACGTGTGGTGTTTTACGTTGTCACGAGGGTCACCGAAAGCCTTGCTCGAAGCAATCTCCAGGTAAACTTTTTTTTTTTTTTTACTTTTTCAAGGTCATAAGTTGCTTACTGAGGTCACATGACAGTTCTTTTTAGGAAATTTTTTCATGATGGTCAAATCAGAATCTTTTTGTGAGCAAAAAAACCCTATTAATGTCAAGCAACTTAGCAGCTTTTCTGGAAAGTGATCTTTGGGCACCATTTAAAGAATGAAGAACAGAATCATGGAAAATAAAAACAGAATTTTTCCAAAAATGTAACGTGTATTAAACATAAGTAAAAGAGCTAAAGTGAATACAAACGTATGCGCTCCAGCGTCTTTAGGATACTCATAAAAAATTTCAGTTTGGAGAAAAACATTGACGAGTGGGCGGGGCCCGCCTGGTAATCCTGGATGGGGGCGGGGCTAGTTAATATCCAATGTCTGCAGGGCTCAATTTGTTTCCAGTTCAGTTACCGATCGTTTGCTGGTATCACGGTTTTCGCTCACACACACACATACACACAGGTGTGCGCACACACGCTCAGAGACACGCTCAAATATACTTTAGATACAAGGACACACAACCACGTGCGCACACACACACACACACACAAACGCACAAACCTATCACAGATTTGGAGTTTGCAAAAAATGCCTCACAGTTTGGCGACTGTGTTACCAACCATACTGTCGGGCTGCCCTAAATCTGCACCAAGCATGTTAAATGTTTATAGTCTGAAGTCCGAAACCATAATGACAGCATTGGGATTACTGGCAAATCAGCCGTGTTTCAGAAGTGAAGTGTTTCTGAATGTCAGGTGTGGGCACTGTGGAGCAGATTAGAACAGTCTGTTTACTGAGCTCATTAACAAACCTCTGACCCTCTAAATGGATTTAAAATCTGCCTTTGCTTGCAGAAGTGATGCTTATGTTAAATAGTCCTTAATCCTTAAATATTTTTTTCAACAGTCAGAGGTTTCTGCTCATTTATGGCGTGTAATTATCTATTATAAAGAATGACAGTTTGCATTGAAAGTGCCACAACACGGCACTGGTGGTTAGAATATTTATGATACAGCGGCCACTACTGATAGTAACTGGTAGTGCAACGAAATGGCACAACACCGTGTTGAGGTGAGACCATATTCCACCATATTGAGGCTGCAGCCAGCGGAAGGAAATAGCTGCTTTGTAAAAGGACTTGTAAAAACAAACTATTAAGAATTGGGGGAAACAGAAGGACATGACCCGTTTATACAGACAGGGCTGCATTTGCTGCTACCTGAAGCTGGAATACATTAAAACCCTCGGGAGACCGACTCCATGATAAACTTCACCTTTGGGCCCCATCGATTCTCTGGTGTCTTTGAAGACAGTTTGACTCAGCGAGGATTTCTTCAAACACAGAGGCTGTTCATCCTTCAGTGGCTGGAGAGTGTCTGTAGGTCTGTAGTCGTGAACTGGTCGTCCATTTTGTGGTGTTCGCTCACATCTGGGATTGGTCTGGCCTCTGCGTCTCCATGGAGACAGTCGGGCCCTTTTATGGGCTGGTTTGACCGTGTGGACATGTGTCTAAGAGGAGGAGACGACTGCAGGACTTTCCTTGTGTTTCCCCATGAGAGACAGAGGGGACTGCAGCTGTGCTGCTCAGAGAAGATACCTACACACACACACACACACACACACACACACATACTCTCGTACAAACACTCATACACACACACACACTCTCGTACACACACTCATACACACACACACACACACACATTCACACATACATACTCGCGTACACACACTCATACACACACACACACACACATACATACTCTCTTACACACACTCATACACACACACACATTCACACATACATACTCTCGTACACACACTCATACACACACACACACACATACATACATACTCTCGTACACACACTCATACACACACACACATACATACTCTCTGACACACACTCATACACACACACACACACATTCACACATACATACTCTCGTACACACACTCATACACACACACACACACACACACACACACACACACACACATACACACACATACACACACACACACACATTACAGTCCACACACTCACACCTGTTCTGAAGTGCAGGTTTGATGCATGATCATTATTCAGTAGTTTTATTTTCCATCAGAGCTAAAAGATAAAAGTGATAAAAATGCATCATGGCCAGTGTGTGTACATAAGCTCCAGTGTGCTATCAGGACCGTTTCTGGATTGTGTGCTCACTTCCACGTCATATATTTATTTCAAATGTCTATGTATGGCAGTCATAAATATGCTTCTCATTCATGGTGGATCTTCCAGTGCTAAGCACCTGTTTCTATTTTTAAGTGCTTGGTAAATACTCAATAATCCAAAATACTGTTAGCTTATGCAGTAGCTTTACTGACGCGGGATATCGGCCCTGGTTTGAGGTATCTCGCTAAGACACCTTCTCCACGCTGCCGTTTTCTGTGAACACATTTACTGAGAGAATGGAGTCCGGTTGGCAAGAGGACAGCTAACATTATAGGACTGATTGAGGAATCAATAGGAACATGTTCAATTACAACAACAATTTCTTCCTCAGTGTCTGTTCACTGTCCAGTTGTTTAAAATAGCCAGTTAAGTGTGCACTAGAATGCATTGCATTGACTGTAATTCATTCTGAAGAAGGAAATAATTGCTTAAAAAAACTATCTTTAAATGATGAATGCTGAGGATGATTATAGACAGAGCTGTGTAAATTCAGCTGATATGTTTCAGCATTCAGTTATTGAATTTGGTATCATTATTGCCAATAATGCACTACTATTTTGTAGTTTTTTTACTTTTGTGTTACTTTTTGAGGTTACTACTCAAAGTGAGAAATTAATTGAACACAGTGTGTTTATGGGAGCTCATAACCTGAAATGTTGGTGTTTTGCAAATTGACATGTTACCTGTAATTTTAGCATGTTTCGTCAGTGCGTGATTCACGGCGAGTGGTTATACACTCAGGCGGAATGGGCTGTAGGTGTTCTTGCTTTATTTGTAGTAGATTAAGAAGCAATCAAACTGTCATCGTGTTCTTAAGCAGAATTCCGACGCAAATTCCTGCGCAGAATTCCCATGCAAAAATTCCGGTGCTGAGTTCCAGTCATCTCTGTGTATAACTGCCACATGTCTGCTGGTGAATATGATTCTGTAAATATTCCTTATTTTTTGGTCAAAGCTGACTTGGAAACTTCGGAGTAGTGTATTTGAGTAAACATCTCTTAACAAACATTCAATCTTTTAATTATGTTACTGTGTAGAATCTTCAAGTTCTGTCTGTCGGTCTGTATTGCAGCTTCAGTTACTTTACTGTCTCTGTTAAAATAATTTGGAGTGAGGAGACCCTAATTTTTGTAGATTATAAAAGATACAAAATTCACTAAACCTCTTTTTTTGTGCAAAATAATTATTAGATATAATTTTTTCCCCCCTTTTTGGATTAAAATTAATGATTCATTTTTATCATTTTTGATAATCTCTCTGAAACATGCATTTTTGTGAGACATTATATTTTATTCACATTCATCGAGAGTTGCGCCTTATGTTTTCTTTGTGGAAGGGTTAAATTAAAACATATTATACTGTACATAAATGTATCTAGCAATATTTCAAATGGCACTTAATATTTCTTAAATGAATATGTTCATCTTGGAATAATTCAATCGAAATTGGAGTAGAATAACATTTTAAATTTCTAAAAATTTTGTCCATTAATTGTGGCACTCTTTAAAGCTATGTTTTCAAAAATTCAAATGAGGTAGATGGAATGTTATGTGTTAATATCTAAGTTTGCTCGGTGTGAAGATTGACGGTGCGCTGTGGTTACAAGCGTTTAAAAAAAACAGCTTGGTCTGTCTCACTCAAGTGTCAAATCATAAAATAGAAATTTAGAATTGTTCATAATGGAAAGCATGGTCATTTATGTAATGGAGAGTAAATCTCTGAAAAAAATGAAGACCACAAAGCAAAAAAGTCCATATTTTGCATTTTTGAATATTTTATATATTATTATAATATTTATAATCATATACAATAATATTATATATTATTATACTATTTTCTATATTTTTTTGCGTATTTTTTCAGTGTTTTGTTTCTAAGATCGTTTTAAATTTTCAATTCATCATTTCTCCACAACATGAAAATGTGACTCTGATCATGTTTCCATTGAGGTCTGCAAATGTATAAGGCAGTGTAATGCCTGTATACAACATAATTATGAATTTGAACTGTGCATTTAAATCCTGGTGATTGCAGAATTATGAAAAAAGTCATGAGTGTAGTTTTCATGAATACAGAATTATTGCATTCAGTCTGGATGCTGACATGTGTGTGTGCGCGTGTGTGTGTGTGTGTGTGTGTGTGTGTGTGTGTGTGTGTGTGTGTGTGTGTGTGTGTGTGTGTGTGTGTGTTTGTGTAATGAGATTACAAATCGCTCTGCATCTCAATAATTATGTTTTGATTATTTTCGCAGTTCAGCCCTGAAATAATGACATCATTATCGCGCCGGGATAAAGTACGATCATTATTTACCCTCTCTCCGGTCCCACAAAAGGGTCCTTCACTACAATTCCATTTAATTCAATTCAAATCAATCTTTATTGTCCCAGTGGGAAATTCACTCTGCAATTTGGTAGAAATTTGGAGTGGATTGCGTGGATGAGGCAGGTTGGATTCGAGGTTGGCTCTGAAGGGGCCTTTTTTAAAATTTACGCCGAGCCGTTAAAGCCATGCTAACCGCGGTGAGTGAAGGCCGGCAATCACACTTCTAACACTCTCCGCTCAGTATTTCCGCACTCATGATCTCTCAAACTGTCTCATTTAGTTTTTTTTTTTTTCAGGACTGACATTTTTCTTTCACAGGGTTTATATAATTTGATATTATCCAAATGAACAACAAATAATAATACCACTTCTATTAATATTATACTTGCCACTGCAACTACTGCTAAAACTGTATCTATTAATTCTACAACAACTACTCGTATATCTACCACTACTACTACTAATAATAATACATTATAATGATAAATACATGAATAATAATACTTAATCCTGTTGGCAATAATGACATTATTATTATTATATTAGATATTATTATTATTATTACTTGTGCTTTTATGGAGCAAGAAACTGAGAGGAAATCGTTGTACGGTAGAATAATTTTTTTTGAGCTGGTCTGAGTGCGTGAGTGTGTTTCTTGTGTAAAACCTCACTGCAGGTCTTTATGGTGCGTGTTGCGGCGTGCGAGTTTGTCCATGGCGTGACAATGTTTGGCCCGGGGCCAGCCAAATGTTTTATTTAATAATGGGAGAATTTCACCATGTTTTCCTTTCATTACACGCGAGTTGAAAACAGAACGTTTCTTCTTTTAAAGTTTGAACTCCCCGGCCCGGCCGCTCTCGCGTGCAGTTCGAGGGTCAGGCTTCAAAGGGGGGGGAGGTTACGTGGGTTTATGGGATGTTAATTTAATACGACCGCGTTTCGCGTTCATGCTGTCTGTTATCCTATTGTTCTGTTCCCCGGTCCCCGGGACGACCACCCAATGGAACCGGGTCCAATTGAGCGCATTGAGGGCAATGAGACTCTCCGAGTTGCCAGGGGCATTTGAGGGCATCTGAGGCTCCTGAAATACAGGCCGGATGAGAGTGGTTGGGTCGGGTGGGGGTTTTGGGGGTGATGTTTTGTGGAGGGGGGTGGGGGGGGTCAGCTTTTTGTCCTGGTGTCTTGGCCTCGTCTGTGCCATGTGTGGTAAAGGTGTTGCCTCGAGGGAGCCGGCCGATTTCTGCACTTATCCGTCTGCTCTGTGCCTTTGGGAGAGGGTGTCAGGAGCCGCAGTGTCAGTGTTTAAGAGAGGTTTTCACAAAGACATCGGGCTGTAACGGCGGGTCTTCGTGAAGCACTCAACCACAGCCCGGCCACAACGCCTCGTGTACTGGCATTTGTGCTTATTTACTCTCCGTTTGTTGTGAACTTTCAAGGACAGTTCGATTTTTCTGTGCTGTAAATTCCAGGCTTTTTTTAAAAAAAAACAAAGAATGGCTTGACTTGGATGAAGTTAAATGTGAACGTTATCCAACATAATTCAAGAAAAATTATTTTTTAATTTGAATTATGTTCAATGTGCTTTAATTGGAGTGAGCTAGATTCCAGAGAGTGCTCTTTTTATTCATTTTTTATTGTAAATGAAATGTACAAAATATAAATGATATATAAAAACTTAAAATACTGAACTGTGGAAAATGAATATCATAAACAAGTCATCCAAAAAATAATCCAGAGAAGTCGACGGTACCTCTGAACACTGTTAGCAGTGAATTTTTAAATGGCATTTGTGGTGTGACTGTGTATTTTAGTGCTTGAAATGGGCTCGTGGAAGTAATCATGAGGCGGTGTGGCTATACCGCTGTGTATTATTGACGGTTCGGTTCCTGATGCAGTGCTGTTTGAGCACAGATCACAGATACTCACCTCAGGCTCGTCCCCTCGCCCTTCATACACGGAAACTCCTCCAGATTCCTTCAATCTTTCAATTATGTTACGCTCTATAGAAAGTGACATTCCCAAATCCCTTCCTAATTTTCATTGAGGAGCATTTTGTTTTTCAAACCTTTCAATGATATTTTTTCACACATTTTTGGGAAAATCGGCAATCCTTGGACCATCTTTGCTCCTGAAAGGCCCGGCCTCTCCTGGACCTTGCTTTTTTTTTTTTTTTTACCAAATCATGATTCCAGTCACCCGCTGACATCAGCTGTTTCAAATCTTGGAGAAAATAATAAATGTGTTGTCTTCATACCATCTGCAAGGCAATAAAAGTCAAAGTAAGTTTAGGAATCACTGCTTTCAGTTTTCTGTGCATTTTCCATGCGATGCCAACGTTTTTCCAAGTTGGGTTTATTATTATTATTATTATTATTATTGAAGAGAATGAAAAATGAAGAATGTCATGGTAACCCAAACAGTGAGCAGATATACCTGGGGCTGATCTCTAATCAGCCTTAGCTGGTACTACATTTAACTGGAACTAGTGCTGTAATCACAACATATTATAAGGTCGCCCTAAATGAAATGCAAACTTCAAACATTTTTAATGATACATTTTTTTTTAAATTCTCAATTCCTATATGAAACCCAGCCTTCCCTTCTCCCTCAGCAGACCCTGGTTCAGAGGGGAAACGTCATACAGAAAATACATTTTCAATAAAAAATCAAAGTATGTGAATATTTTTAGTATGCCTGATGCAGTGGTATTATTCGTTGAAATAGTATGTGAATTGTACCCCTCAGTCATACTGTATTGAGAGAAATATTACATTATGCAAGCGCTGGCCTCCCTGAGTATCCCACAATGCAATGCAATATTTCATGACCCAAGCATCCAGGATGGCAGTTCAAATCAAAGTGGAGAAAGAGTTGAACAATTTTAGTGCGTGTAACACCTTTCACAATTACATCCCAAATGTACTTACAACCACTGGTTAGATTTGCACTTTCGATCCTATTTTCTGTTTTACATGTGCTACATGACATCACCTTGCAGCAGAATTTAATGTTCCCTGTGCCTAAAGTTTCACATTCCTATAATGACACTATTTACCAAAAAATCTAATTTTTGTAGTTTACTGAAGAAGCCAAATCTAAACTGAATTGAAGTGCACATGCCTAGTACATAGTAGGCCTATGTAGTATGCATTTTGTGATGCAGCCTGATACTGAGTGATAATGACCATATCTAGAGCTCTCTCAGTCTTTCCCACCATTGATACTGCTCCGCCCATGCTCCAAACCGATTGGACATGAACATGACGGACATGTTGCTAAAGCTGTCCAGGTGAAGATTAAGCCGTCAAACTTGCCCAAGTTGTTTAGTTTTAATGACTCATTATACAAGGATACTCATGTTTATCATTCAAACATGCCTGCATAAAGGCCTCCCGTTTTAATTTTTTTTTTTGTGTTATTTTAGTTTTTTGTTGATGGCGTGCTAACCGGTCATGTATCAGTTAGAAACTGTGGTTTCCGCATTGTTGCACAGTGACACACGCACAAATATTTGGAGCATTTATGAATAAACAATCAAGCAAAGTAAACAAAAAAAAATAGCTGAGATTATTAACAACATGTCTTATAACACTCTAATTCTGACAACATCTTCCTTTCTAGTGATTGGGAAATATATTAGTCCTAGAATATTCCGCTCAGTTACAAACTAGCGTCATCAGTATTCGTCTCGACACCATCATTAAAATGGACGACTTAAGACCAAAGCCTTAATGGAGTGAATAAGACGGTTAATTTAACTGAATTAGACCAGAAATCTGCTGCATTCGGAACTCTCGTGTCAGAAGGAACTGAATACGGGCGAAAATCATTCAAGAGAACAGGAAGCGTTCATATTAAAAAAAATCAGCCAATAAATACATTAGTAAACATGAATAAATAAGTTACACAGAAGTAAATGCTGAAGGGGCGTGTTCTCTGGTCGCCTGAGAGGGAGGGGTCACACCAGTGTAGCCGTAAAGCGCTTTCTTGGACAGCGTAGCATTGAAGGGTTTAAAATCTCATAAAATCAGACCGTAGCCCGCTGCGCGGTAAGACTCCGGCGAAATAAGCGGCTCGCGGGAGCCATGGGTGCCCCGCTTTCCCGCCTAAACCCCCTGCCCGCGGAATACGCCGGCCCTGGCAGCAGCGGCCGCCTTTTTGCATTTTGCTAAACACGGGCGCGGCGGATTAGGCGGCGGAATTTAATATAGCGTCGCTCGCTCCAACTGGATTCCGCAAAGCCCTTATCTGCGGCGTATCTCCTCGCGCAACGGGGCGACGCGGTTGTAAGTTAAAACCGAATGGAATATCATTTAAACCGCCCCCCTCCCGTCTTAATGGCCGGCTGAGTTTTCTTTTGCGTTCTCTCTCTCCATCTTTCTCGCTGACATTAATGGCTCAAGGATGGGCCTATGGACGTACCGGCCGCCATTTCTCGGCGCTAATTTTACAGGACGGCCGGCAAGCTGGCACGCGGGAGAGAGAGGAGGTCATTATTCAGGCTTCGGCCCGGCTCATTTCTAATTCCCGAGGACACAAAACAGAGGCAAAGTGTATTGATTAAATGACAGCTTTAACTGCCTGCCGTTTAATAAATCACCCCCCACCGAACCCCCCCTTCATATTACACTGAGACAGAGAGAAAAACTGACTCTGAAATGAGTGTTCAAACAGACATCTCCTGATGATGGAGAGAGAGACAGAGGGAGAGAGAGAGGGAGAGAGAGCGAGGCTATGAGGTTGAAAACTGCCCCACTCCCCCCTCACCTTGCTCATGACAAATTTATGCTAACAAGCAAATTAGCCACTCCAGGGATGCGCAGCCCCGATCAATAGCGGTGATAAAAATTGCAAAGTTGTTGCTGTGCACATGCCTCCCTGCAAATCTGCAGCGCGAGTTTGGTCCCAGAGGCCGGCCCGACAATAACCCGCTCGGAGTGAGACACAAAAGGTATCGACATGGCGATTTCCCCAGGCGCTCGGACGCTGTCACATCAAACCGGCTATTAGTCACAAACTCTCGCTGACGAGCAGCTAGCGGCCCCCCGGGGAGCGCCTGTCAGTCTCAAAGTTCCTCCGCAGCCAAAAGCACATCTGTCTCTCACCGCGATGAGCGGAGACGTGTACAGGAGAGGCCGGTGTGTGACTCTAAGCGCGGGGTGTGTGTGTGTGTGTGTGTGTGTGTGTGTGTGTTTGATGATAGGTATGTGAGTATGGGGTGTTTATGTGTGTGTGTGATTGTGTGTGTGTGTGTTTGGTAAATAGGTACGTGTGTATGTGTGTGTATGGGGGTGGGGTGTCTTTATAAGGGATTTTTGTATTTGTTACGAGCTTTAGATTTCATGGGCGTGCTTGTGTGTTTTGTGGATTTGGGTCTTGTGAGTGTGTGCATGTGTGTATGTTGGGTGTGAATTAGTACATATTTGTTGTTTGTGTGTTTGGGGAGCATTTTTGCGTGGGTTTGTACGTTTAGGCTCGTGCTCGACACTGATACATACTATGCTCACCTGTTTATTTTGCCTTATATGTATATGTTTGTGTGCAAGTGTCTGTGATGTATGTTTGCATTTGTGTGTGTGTGTTTGTGTGTGTCCATGCATGAGTGTGTATGTATGTGTGTGTGTGTGTGTGTGTGTGTGTGTGTGTGTGTGTCTGGCATGTTAATTTGTATTATTTTGTGTGTGTGTGCATGTGTTTGTGGGCATGTGTGCGTGTGTGTGTGTGTGTGTGTGTCACTCTGACAGACCATGTTGTGTTATCAGTCCTAATTGACCCCTGAACACTCCCTCCCCTCCAATCAGTCACCGCCCCCTAATGAGCTGTCGTCCCCCTTTATTGGTCTATTATTACATCAAATAACATTTCCAGTGGCTCCGTCCTTCCTGTTAAAGTTTAATGGGGCTACGCTAACAGTCAATGAGCTTTTAACAAACTAACCATTAACCTGACTGGGCGAGCTCCCCTCAGACAGTCACTTTAAATTAGGGAACGCCATACATAAGGGCATATTGATGATGCAACCACATCTGCTGTCTATAAAGTTACCGTCAAATAAAGGAGATCCATAATTTTCTCTTTTACTGTCCTTATTGGACAGTCCTGCTGCATATATTTGTGGGAAATGTGTCACTTTCCACAGATTGACATTGTGACCCTTTTTCCCCTCTTGCAAAAGTCATTAGTCATCAAATTGATTTGCCAACCGGCTTTAAAAAAAATAAATATATAGAAGACTAACGCTAAAAACTGGTGTTGTGTGAATCTTGCAGTTTATGCAAAGTAAATTATCTATGGCATTCCCGAGTATTCCTGCGGTCTCTGCGGAGTGTAAACACAAGAGTTTTTTTTTGTATTTTTTTATCTTCCAAAAGCAGCCTCTTAAGATAAACCCCGCCGAGCGGTTTTTAAATGAGTCGCTCTGATTAAAACGCTCTTTAGTAATTAGGAGTCTGATCGTCTGGGGACACGAGCGATGCGCACGAGCGGCGATGGTCTCAAAGACTTTTTCATTTCTTTGTCGTCTTCGTCTTTCGCCAGTCTTCTTCTTCTTTTTCTTCTGCGGGTTTAACAAATCAAATGGCTGCGTCTGAAAGGCAGGTCTTTTTTCATCCGGTGCGCAGAGCGCTCGTCAGGCAAACGAGGCGGTGGCGTGTGTTATGGGGGGCCCCCGGGACCCCTAAGAGGGCCGATCGATGGATCTGTCAGTGGCTCTTGAAAGAGCTTGTTCTGCTGCGCTTTCGTCTCTGCTGTGGTGACACATCTCGACAGACCTTTAATGGCTCGTCGGTGATGAGAGAGGCCGCGCTCCTCGACGCGACGCCTCTTGATTCGATCAATATTCGCCCGCGCATCAATATGTATCAGCGCTCGTTTATTTGCCCGTCTTTAAAGTTTACGGACAAATTACAGCAATAAAAATGTGCCCCCTTGTCATTCATTACGAGCAGAGGTCTGACTGCTTCTTATCGATGTTTGCATGACTCGTCAAAGCCTGTTTGGGCTTATTTCAAAATGGCGACACATGGCAGAGGTACGGATGTCAAGTGACACCAGGTAGCGCATCACGTTGAGGTTGAAAAAACCGCTCAGAGTTGTCGTGATAATGAGTTCTGCGGTCAGAGCTGGAGACATCTCTGTTTTCCGAGGATTTCTCCCGCGTTGTAATTGCAGAAAACAGTTTACGGAGAAGGGATTACACGCTATCTCAGTCGAGCGATGTGAGGTTTCTCTGAAACTTCGGGAGAGGTGTGCCGGTGGAATACGGATTCAGGGTGTAAAACAGGAAGTGACTGGGTGGTGGTGGGGGGGGCTTTAGCGGTAATTGGGTAGTGCCAGCGCACATTTATAGGCCTGTAATGCGCCGCGCCGCGAATCGCACCACTGAAGCGCATCCAGCCGGGACTCCGAAGACAGAAAGTTCCGGAAAGAGCGCAGAGGGGCAGAAATCTCATTGTGGGATTACGGCACAAAGTTCGTTTGGACGCAGGTAAAGTCCTCCCATAACGCACTGCACTGTCCTCAAGTATTTGGACAGCGGATGGATTTTTGCCTCATCGCTCTGTACTCTCTGCTCGTTGGATTTAAGGACGATGATCATGAGGCTGAAGTGGACATTAGTATTAATTTTAGGGTATTTTACATCAATATTGTGTGACCTGTATTTCAATCGCAGCCCTTCTTGCACAGCGTCGCCGTCCGCAGTTAAGAACGGCACTGCACTTCTCACAGAATGCCTGGGCTCCAGTGAGCAAAAATTAAATTATGGACCTCACTGTAATCAGCACATTTTCATATGCATCTCGCTCACAGAGATTAACTCTGGGAGACCCTTGGATGAGCAGGTGACCCAGCAGAACTCAGTAACGGGTGATTCTCCCGAGCTTCACCTCTGTTCCTCTGCTCGCCATTCGGCAGCGAAATTGCGAGAGTCTTTCTCAAGTTAATCACGGTGGCTCGTTTGTGGGAGGTTTGAGACAGTTTCCGGGTGAGTCATGGAACAGGTCGCACATTCCGGAAAACTCCTGGCTCCTCCAGGGGTGGCACGATACCCGTTTTATTTACTCCCACCGAGCAGAGCAGGACTGCTCGCTGCTGTGCAATCCCAGAATGCCTTGCTTCTCATCTCATTCTCGACGAGCCGTTCGCCACTCCTCTTCCATTCGCGTTAAAAATCGCTGGCGTCGCCGTCCGCTGCCCACTCCCCGATCACTCGCGCCACATGGCCAAAAGTATGCGGTCGCTCCTTGGTTTAATCACGTTTTTGGGGTTTGAACGAGGCCTCTTTGTCCAGAGAAGGAAAATTTTGAAGCAGTAGGACGGTGACATACAATATCAGATGAGCCTGGGTGCCTGACAAGTCTGGTTCAGGAAATAGGGAAGCTCTTTCCTGCTTTGGGACGACAGTGGCCTTGTATACAGAGTAAGGTCCATACCTGGCTTGTGAAGATCAGCGGCGACGCCTGTCCTGTACAGAGTCCTGACCTAAACCCCATCAAACACCATCGGGATCAGCCGGAAAGCCGACTTGGATCCGGGCCTAATCACCCAACATCACTGCCCGACCTCACTGCGGTCGGGATGGAAGAAAATCCCTGTGAAATCCACGTTCTAACATTTATTGGAAAGCTTTTGTGGAAGCGTGGAGGCGGTTACAGCCAAGGAGACCGACTCCATTTAACGCCCGCGATTTTGGGCTGAGATTTTGACTCTGCAGATATCCGCACACTTTCGGTCATACAGTGCCTCGATCCAACTGCTTTATTATCCGTAAATACTTACCAACCTGTCCGTCCTGCCTCAAGCTTTAAGGCTCCGCCCCGAAAGTGATGCCCCATCCCCTGATAATCAGCTCTCTTGATTCGTTGTCTTGTTGATAAAAGCCATAGATTGATAGATTAAAACTGTCCGACTCCAGTAATTGCTCATGCTATGACTAATTTAGCTTCCTTGAGTTGGCTTTAGTGGCGATTGATTGCGCACTTGATTGGGATCGGATAAGTTCTTTTTCTTGGTGGTGCTGAGAGGGAATCATGCCTGTAGAGGCTGGCATTACTGTCTGTACGCTTCTCTAACGGGGCAGCTATCGTGATGGCCCTACCCTTTGGTGCTAGCCAATGTCAACGCGATTAGCATCTACTCTTAATTACATGCGCTAGTCTTTTCCAGGCCGGTTAATGGGAGATGAAAAGGGATAAAGCTCTAAATGTAATTTTCTTGCGTTCATCCGTGCGCTTTTCTGCAAAAGCACCATGCCCCAAGGAGCCAGGGGTCAATCTTATTAATTTATTAAGTCCTCCTAAAAAAAAAAAAAAAAAAAAAAAAGTAGCTGTTTCGAGACATAGCAGGTGGCCGTGTCCGTGTCGAAATCACACCCCCCCCATCCCACCCCCCAAAAAAAGACAGAGAATTTAATTACATCACTTCACACTGCCTCGGACTCAGGGAGGATCTGATTGGCCGGGTTGAAATGGACACCATGGGTGGGGGGGGGAATGTAATTATAAACCAATGGCATTTAAATTAAAAGGACCGGTCTGCGCAGCCTGCAGAGGTTCTGTCGCACGGCTGCGATAATGTAATAATGCACCTTTGGATGGCGAGTTCATTATGGGCTGCCATCCCCTGCTAATCCCGCCTGCTTATGCCGATACATGCCCCACAGAAAGAGCTGAGAGAGAGAGAGAGAGAGAGAGAGAGAGAAGGAGGCTGCACTGTTTTTTTTTTTTTTGGATGGCCAAAGATTAATTAAACATCCTCTCACAGATTTGGCCTCCCCACACAATGGAGAGATTCTTTGACTGTGCGACAGGTGCATTGTGGGTAATCTGATCATAAGAGTGCTGGAGAGAAGGACAGACATTACTTGGTCATGTGACAGCTGCATTGTGGGTAATCTGATCTCATATGAGAGGGAGAAATTGTTTGGTCATGTGACAGGTGCACTGAGGATAATCAGATTTGATGAAAGCGAGATGTTTAGGTCATGTGACAGGTGCGCGGTCAGTGATCTGGTCAGGTGAGAGGGAGACAGAAGGCATTTTATTGTTCTTCATTCTTATCTTTAATTATAGTGTTTTTCTTTTAAACACGTCTGTTTATCATTGGTAGCTACAACATTTGGACTGATGACGAGTTTGGTTTCATTGAAAGCTTAATTTTCAAATTTGTTTTGAATTTGTGAATTTCCCACCGTAAACAAATGAAAGTCACTAGAATCCTTGTCTGAGACCAAGTATGAGGATATAACGGGTCGCAATATTGTTATGTTATTCTTCATATCGAACTGAGTGCACTAATGATAGATTTGTAAATATGTAACAATATTTGAATAAAGATGTTTCACACCATTCAAGAAGGTTATGTGAATTCATAATCTGTGTGAATGTGTAATTATGCACATACAGTATTTCACCCTAGTTTATAGGCCTTAAGTTGAATGACTTTACTGCCATTCGCCAGACCACATATTTATCTAAATGTTGAAAATTGACTCAGATTATACATTATTTAAAAAAGAAAAAACATTTCAGCATTTGCCAGGACTTGAGTCAAAGCAGGGAATTTAAACTCAAACTGAAATCCGCTTTAGTGGTCAAATAGCTCGGTAAATACTGTTTATGACTTTAATGCCAGCTGTTAGCGACAAGGCCCTTAAAAGCAGACTCCCCAGGGAGCCTTGTTCACTCACACATTTAACAGCCAGCGGCCACTTGTTTAACACAACACACTTCGGGCAAAGTTAATCACATCTGCCTTTGTCCTCTCCAACCCTGTCACATGACGGGGGTCCCTGCTGAACTGTAGACGCATTGGTCACATCTGCCAGTATTGAGTTCCTCAGTTTTCCTCTCTCTGATTGGCTCTGCTGTAACTGTCTGGTTAATCTCCTCTTTGGTATTCTTATCAGAAAAAGACTGAGCGTACGTGTGTGTGTGCGCGCGCGCGCGCGTGTGTGTGTGTGTGTGCGTGTGTGTGTGTGTGTGTGTGCATGTCAGTTTGTCTGTGTACCTTTATTGTGTATATAGAGCAGTCTGTACACATTTTGACAGTGAGACAAATTGAAGAGCCTAGTGCTAAAAGTACTTAAGTCAAATTTTCACACACTGTGAGGTGAGGATGGCAAATGTCTTTAATAGCTGCCAAGGTTAATTTTCTCAATTTTTTTTCAAAATGGGTATTTTGTGACTCACATACTTTATTCACTGGGTTCTTCAATTGTTCTTCTTGGCTCTGTATCTTAGCACAGTGGATACACCTTATGGTATGAAGTTCTCAAAACTGATTTTAGCACCATATGTAAGAAGTACAGGGCTATTGCTCTATGGTATTATCTCCATTTTTGTAATTTTGGCACTTATTGCGTTTTGGAAACAAACTCTTTATATCATCCGAGACTTATAGTGGGAATTAGAGTCTTTTTTATGCTGTGTCACTGTCCCAGTACTTACGGACTGTGCTGAGCTTGTATATTTGGAGTGTGAGCGTGCATCCACCTGATTTTGCACACATGCACCTGCTCCTGTGCGCTTGTGTGCCTGACACG
Source organism: Gymnothorax javanicus (assembly GCA_029692085.1). NCBI lineage: Eukaryota > Metazoa > Chordata > Actinopteri > Anguilliformes > Muraenidae > Gymnothorax > Gymnothorax javanicus. The sequence continues at coordinate 175,055,259 of CM056195.1, forward strand.
GACATCTTATCGAGTCGCCGCAGAGTTAGCTGTTAGAGTTTGGTTAGCCACAAAAACATGCATTATAGGAACAGTCCTACCAGTGCCAATGACCAAGGTACTGGCTTCAGAACTGGAGTTGATCCCCGGGCGCTGCTCTGTGGCTGCCCACTGCTCCAAACTATAGGATGGGTTAAATGCAGAAGACAGATTACCCCAGGGGGTTCAATAAAGTATCTATCTATCTATCTATCTATCTTTGCTTTCTTTCACAGTTATGCCCATGCGAGTGCGCTCAGGGTGATTTCTTTACAGCAGTCTGTTTGCACGTCCGAGTCAGCCTGAGCGTGGCTGCCAAAAAAGCGTCTTCGCGTGCATATTTTTCTAGCGCTTGTCGACAGCATCGCTTTAGATTTATTGAAAGTGCTGCCCTCCCCAGGGGGGCAGGGGGTTTTGACGGGGAGTCGTGCCTGCGGGCGAACCCCACCCCTATCGACTCCGGGGGACTTAGCCGGCCCAGAATGCACGTCTCTAGTGTTTTGGATGTGACCTGGCTGGTGGCAAAGTTCAGGAGGGTCGCTGCATTTGGGACAGAGATTAGAAGCATGTCACAACCCCCCCTCCTTCACCCAAACACCCCCCCCCAACTCCCCCACTCCGAGGGCGAAAGTTTAAATTTGTGTGACGCGATGCTCACTTTCATGCAGATGTATTGAGGAGATAGCTCTGGAATCAATCAAACATTCATCCTTAATTTTGATTCAGGCGCAAATCCTTTACCATGGATTTCTGTTTTTGCGCATTTGACAAGCTTAGGGATCCTCAGAATTAACTTGCCTGGCTTTGTGTTGATGAATAAAGTGTCTTCCTTTAGTAATTGACAATATTACCGGATAATTATTGTGCGAATTAGTGGTACTCTGATGCGCCTACATTCTACAGAAGTTAACGTTGTTTTTTGTGTATTTGTCTTCTTTTATACTTTGATCATTCTTTCCTTGGCAGCAATTCTTGACATAATCGCATCAGAGACGTTAATGAACCATAAATAAACGTTATTTAATTATTTCCCATCTTACTAGCGAGAGACTTATTATCCTTGGAATTGAGCCAATTACCAGTGTTTGTCTGTCAGGAGATATTTTGACGATCATTAAAAGCGCATCCAAAACCGGCTGGGCGTGAAACATGACCGCTTTATCTTCTCAGCGATTGAGGCCCTTAAAGCGGAGTGCGGTAAAGGCCGCTATCGCCCTCGGGCTAATAAAAGGGCCCGCAGCGTCTGAGCAAGCAGCTGACTCGGTCTGAAGTGGCCCTCTCGATTCGGAGAGAGCGGCTCGTTCTCAGGGCACACACAAGGAAGATAATTGGATTCTTTCCCACAAATCACTGCACACCCTCGAGTTTAATTAGGCTCCGGAGCAGAGCTGACCATCAGCATAGAAGAGGCTCGCAACACTTGTGCGCGGAAAAGCCACCACGGCCTGACGGAGTCACGACCTTCGGACTCAGGAATGTCCCCTGCGTATGTCTCTAAGTTGTGAAGATATTTTTTTGTTTTCAACTCAGTTTTTTGAGGGTTTATTTTATCTTATAATTATTATTGTTATTATTATTACCCCAGTAATTATTTTGGTAGAAGTGATAATCCCGAGTATCTTTCGAGGCCATTATGGAAAAATTAATGCAGCCTTCTTTTCTCCGGAGGTTGTCCTCTTCACAGGTTTGCTTTTATCTTTGCGGAATAAATTTGGGGCAGCATAACCTGAGCTTAACCTAATTGCTGCCTAATTGAAGTTTCGTGGTTCTCCATGTTTGCAGCCCGGAAGATTCTACACGGCCTCGGTGAAGTTATGTTTTTCCCTTTGTGAGATTAGCACTTCAATGAGCTTCCAGTGTTATTCTCATATTTTTCCACCAATGACCAGCATCCTTGATCCTCAAAATGTTGGCTTTTCAGCAAATTAGTGTGTGCACAAAAAAAGGAAAAAATTAAATAAGTCATTTAATTGTGTCCTATATGGTCAGGGTTAAGTCCTGCCACGGTAGGGGCCCTGTTTCCATGGTGATGTGGATTTAGCCTGCTTCCCTGATTGGTTTGAATTTGTTAACTGAGCTTTTTTGGTTTTAGAGTTACCACCTGCCTCCCTTCATATTGGCTCATCGTTAAGGTGAAGTGATTAATTAATCACCACTGGTTTGATAATTCCACTAATAAATATGATGGAGTGCGCATCTGTGATGCATGATTGAACAGGTCAGTGGACGGTCCTGTGCTTTCTCTCTTTTTTTTGTCACTGTCCCAGAAACTTCCGCCTTAATCAAACATAACAAATAATAAAATATTTATGATATCTTCTGCTACCACATTATTTAAATATTAGAACAATTCTCCACCAAGTACTCCTTAGTCTGGTTAATAACATTAATGTCAGCAAAAACACTGGAATTTTTCAAAAACCGCACAACAATTCTGAAATGACCACACCACACAGCCAATAATCTCTTTATTCGGGGCATCTAACTCCATCAGTGCAAAATAATAATATTTAGATGACAAAAGTTTGCCTTTATAAAATGCGAAAAAGTACTGTGGGTTCTCTTCAAGAAAACTGAACCGATTGAAGAATGTGCTGTTTTAATTGCATATATTATGTAGCAATGTGTAAAACAAAAACAGTCTGTGGAAAAATACAATATTTTCTCATTTAGAATATTGAAGCAATCGAAGAATACACTGGTGGAGATTTAGATCCTGCGCAAGGATGTGCCTTGAGTACTGCTCGCTCCACCCTGTCACACACATTCACACCGTGAGCTGTGGTTCTCAAGCGTTTGCGCTCCTTCACTTGAGTGTAGAATATCTCCCATTAGGTGAACAGTGTATAGAATTTCTCTCAATAAGTCTGGATGGAGACTCATTTTCTAGGACATTGTTAAAGCCCTTAAGCACCAGAGTAACTTGTGTTTTTTACACAGTTAGTTGTGCGTGATAGGCCTACATAATGTGGTTTATTAAGGATGCAGCGCATAGAGAAAGTCGTTGATTGTGAGGACATTGCTAAAATACTGAAACATCAGAACGACTTCAGTTTTTGCAGTGTTCATCATGCTTTGATATGGTGGTTTATTAAACTAGGGATGCATTTAGACGCTCATTCTTCCGGAATTAAAAAAATGACTTTGTTCATTTCTCTATTCGTTGGATATCTGCTGTTTATGAAGCAAGAGGTGAATATGGACACATTAATTGTGAGGACATTGCAGAATTTATAGAATGACTTCAGTTTTTATACATGATATGGATAATGAATCTTGGGATTCATCTAGATGTACAGTCATTGTAAGGACATTGCTGAATTAACAGATCGACTTACGCTTTTACACAGCAAGTCACGCTTACATATACATAATGTGCTTTATGAGGCTTTGGATGCTTAAAGATGCGCACTCGTTGTAAGGACATTGCTGAATTAACAGAATACGTTTGCCATCAGTCTCAGCCGTGCCCTCCTCCTGAACTGTAGCTGACTAAGCGATGGAGGTCATCCCAGAGATGCTCCGTGTCACGTTACGCCCTCATCCTGGAATCCATTAAACAATCAGGAAGTTTGTCTTTGATAGCGAGGCCGCTGTGTGCACGGAATCCTCTTTCCCAAGCCCGGGGTTGATTTTTTTTTTTTTTTGAGAATAGGAATGATGTTCATTTCGCTAAATCTGTTTGTGGTTCTGTTAACGTGGTGCGAAACGCGCCGTCTTGAAGTGTGCCGCACTATCTTTGTTTAACCTTCGCTCGGCTGACCTTTGAACATCCTGCGGCGGTAATTCTGTGATCCAGCTGCTCTCTGGGGGACTGAGAACCAGGAAGACCTGGGAGACTGGTCTGTTTTTGTAGTGACGATCATGTCTGTGCGAAGAGGGTGGAATTTTAGTCATTTAAACCTGAATTGGAATGCCACCCTACCCCCCACCTAGACTAAATAAATATCACAACAGACAAATTCTCACATCAAAGTTGAGAACTTGTAGATAAATGCAAGTTCAGTTCTGCTAGGATCTATTTAACATGGCAAATGCTGAGGGTTCATTGATTAGTGAAGAACACTTATGTATGTACACACGGATACACGCACCCAAAAAACTGAGGAAAACTAGGTAAGATGCGTCCATGTAACTTTAACCGAATTTGTATACTCGTAACTATGTTTATTTACGAAGCTCCTACAGTTCTCCAGGTCAGAATCTAGCGAGAGGAAACGGACAAACAGAGGCCCCTTTGGGCGAAAAACTCGTAAATCTGAACCCGCACAATGAGCCGGCCTGAAAAGCGCCATCGACTGAACGAGAGCATATGCTCCGGCTAACTTGCTAATCCCCCTCCAGCAGTCACCGAGGGCCTCGGTGGCCGACCGTCATTTTACCTCCGGGGAAAAGACGAAGAATGGCGCGCAGATTCGAGATGGGGCTCCGCCGGGACGAGCGGATTTAGTCGGCCTCATTCGGTGACGCGGGGCGGTGTTTTATTGCGGCACTAGAGCGGCATCGCTACGCCTCCGCGGCGCTTATCGTGCTCCTCTCTGTGGCCCTCAGGGGCCACTTTGAATGAGGGGTTGCCATTTTCGCTGTCACCACTACCCTTATGCTCCCCCTTGCTCTGTCCCTAAAGATCTCTCTCTGTCATTCGATTTGCCTCTATGTCTCCCCGAGGAGATCCCCCCTCATTTTAATATAAATAGAACGCTCCATCACACGTGCGGATGGGTAGGGTGGTCAGAATTGTCCGAGGTGGGGGGGAGTCCAGATTCACATACCCCTCCATAACTATGCGTCCTCAGAAAAAAAAATGTTTCAAAAAGGAACCCTATGCTTTCTACCAGACTTAGTTTTGAGTTGCCATTTTGGGTAAAAATTATAAAGCAGTTTCTCAACAAAATAGGGGTTGTGAAGTTGACGTGAGTTGTCTTTTGTCAACTCAACTACTAAAAACATAATGACCCAATTTATTAGTTGCTTTGAATGGTTGAAGGTGCCGTCTTCCTAACCTGTCTTATAGATGATAGAAGCCCTGTATGAAACATGAAAGAATTCTTCTTTGGAGACAAGCTTAAAAAACATGCCGGTGTAGAAATGGTTGGGGACAGGGGCACTGCCCAGGCCGTGGGGAGAGGAGCGGTACTGAAAAAAAATAAAAAGCCGTAAAAGTGACAACAAGGCCAGTTGGGTTGGCAGTTTGAGTTGAGAGCCACATGAAGTAAACATGAAGTTCTTACTGTGACACGTTCAGTAGATCTCGATTATCTGCATCTCACGGGACCATAGTGTCGCACACTTGGATGCAGACAAAAGAAAAATAAATTATGACGTGCATTTTGTGTGCTGAACAGGATGGTGGTGCTATCTCAACAACTCAAATCTATTACTTATATCAATAACCAATTAAATCAGGATTAAACTGTGATTGGTCCAGGACCAAAAGAGGGAGAATCCAATGGACGGGGTCCTTTATGACAGCAGCTTAAATGTGCCAACAAATGTCAAACGTTGGCGATTATTATGGCACAGATAGTAATGGCCCTTTTGATCAACAATCAGCCTTTGAATTTGTTCCTTCTACACCCCCCAAAAAAATCAAGCATGAGAAAAAATGCATTTAAGGTCGCATGCTGGGAATCAAACCCTTGCCCCAACCCCAAATGTACAGCTCCCATTTTATCATAATGTCTGTTCCAAAGACCATCAGTTTGAAATTTGGGACACTCCATCACCAGACCCTCACGGCATGCTGTACAGTCTGATTCCATAAAGATGCTTGCCTGTCTATGTGGCTAACTTTTGGAAAATGGTAACAAGAGATGGCCGACCTTTGAAATGTAATCCTTGGCCTAGAGGACATTATCTAAGAACCAAATCATTCACTGACCAATGTGAAAACAGACTGTGGGTCGTGAATGTTGCCTGGTCACATCGTGGATGAGTTTTCGCGCAGCTAAACAAGGCACAGTAAGCCATGCTTCATGTATGTGCTGTGAACAAGGACTCTCCTCTCAATTATTTCATTTCCGAGATGTTTGCTTGCGTTAACTTGTTGATTTAAATAGCACTCAGGTCTTAAATACTTTTTGGACCACAGTCCCAAAACTTTCATTAATTGCAATCAAAACTTTGCAATCAAAATCATTAAAATGTATTCCGCGCCAAAGTAGCTCAGTACTTTGGTTTTGAATAAACATGTTAAAGCAGATGTAGCAGGTTTCCCTGTTTCTGATGTAGTTACCAACATGATGTCAGGGACACAGTCATATTTTTTGCCCCCATTTGACTGCGTTCTCCACAGTTTAAGATCGGTAATGAAACAATGCTCATGCGCTTAAAGCGCAGATTCTCAGCTTTTCTTAACCTGTAATGTTGCTGAAAACAATAGCTGATCACATTAAAGTGCACAAATATGCCAGTGCCCGCTGGACTCAAGACACTATATGGACTTCTGCAGGGGGTGTGTGAGTGTGTGTGTGGATGTGTGCACGCGTCAGTCGCACAGTTGGGAATTTATTTGCCCGTCTGCGGCGGAAAAATCTGGAGAAATGGAGAAGAGAAAAAAAAACGAAGATGGTTCGGAGGACACCTCCCGAGGCACCAGCTGCCAATAACATTTCCCGGGACGTCTGATTTGTGGCTGCTGATCTTCCCCGTGCCTAAAGCCCCTCTCGGGCCACTAATTGCGGGCTCTCCTGGACGCGGATCTATCTTGGCTAACAAGAAAGCACTGGAGGTCTTCATTTAGCCATCGAGCCCCGCTCCCGAGGGGCGACCCGGGGGCAGCTGTGCTCGTCCGTGTCCCAATCAGCACATCAAACGCTTTGCCGAATTCATTTCGGGCCCCTTTGTGGTGGAGTCGAGGTGGGGCGGTGGAGGGTGGAGGGGAGGGAGGGTGGGGTGTGTATTGCAGTTGTAAGATTGAGGGAGGGCAGAAGACTGATTCTGGACCTTGCGGTGAATACTGAGCGCTGAATTATCCGTCAGCCAAACGCAGTGGCATGCTGCTCTGACTGCTTACCTATTCTTTTGTTCGAGGACGCAAGCCACCCCACGCGCTCTCTCAACGAAGAAAGAAAAAATAAAGGAATTAAAAAAAAACCCAGCAACAGGAATTCTGGGGTGTGTTTAATCACTCGGGAATTATTGTTAAACATGTCCATACCTCCCTCTTCCCTTACCCCAGAAATCCGGTTCGGCGTCAGCTGTCACCCTTGAGTTTGATAGCCTAGATGCAATCTGAGTGCGCAAGAAAAGTTTAGAAGTATCGCAACAGTTCGGCTTAGCAGGTGTACTTACGGGACCGCGTGTTGATTGACAGCTCGGTCAGGCTATGGTGGGGTCACATGCGCTGGTCGCCCCCAGCTCCCTGAATGGGCTCTTGACCCCAGGACGACCGGAGGCTGTTAATCACCGTTAAAAAGCCACATGCGGGGACTGAGAAGCCCGGCCAGCCAAAACAAACCAGGGGCTTTGCGTGGTCGCTAAATCAAATGAATCAAGTCCCTCTCAGAGAACGGCAGCAGAACATGCTAAATTAGCTTATTTACCTCCTTAATTTTAATGGATAGTCTATGTAAGCCTGCCCTGCCTGTGACATAAATTAATTTAGCTTATTTTACAGTGCCTGGTCCACGGAGCCACTTCATTAGTGAATTAATGGAGCTCTCATCGAAGAACCAAATCATTCGATCACTGTTCGACTGAATTGAAAGAGGTAAAGCAGCAAGTGCCATTGTGATGATTATACAAATGAATTACACTGTGTATGTGGATTTAGATACTGATTTATGGGGCGATAAATGTCTGTGATGTGTTCACTAGTTGTGACACAGGTCTCATGAGGAACCACTCATGAAAAATACTGGCCGGTTCGAATGTGTACGTGTTGACGGCGCACTTGCAAGAATGGCGGCCGTAAAGATGACAGAAAGATGATGCTTAAGTTGTTACTCTTCTACAGCAAGAGTGTATTGGGATTGAATGCAACCTTGAACTTCCGTGTGGAGTTTGCATGTTCTTCCCAAGTATGAGCAAGTCTCCCTTAGGCTCTCTGGTTTCATACCACAGCTCAGTCATGCCTCTTAGGCTTGTTGGAGACTGAGGAACCTCTAGGTGTGAGAGGCTGGTGTACGCGCCCTGCGATGAACTGGTGAAATATCTACGGTGTGCTCCTACCTCTCTCCCACTGCATGCTGGGATGGATTCTAGCCACTCTTGACCAGTACCAGGAAATAAGTAAGTTAGCTAATGGATTTATTGATGGAAAACATCTTCAAAAAACATGAAATGAAGTAAAAACTGCAATTCAATTTTGAGATGTGCTGAAATCCATAAGCAGAAGGGCCCTGTTATGCAATGATTTGTGTGTATGCATATTGACTGAGTGAGAATGGAATACATTTGGAGTGTTTCTAACACATGCTCTTTCAGATCAGATTAGTTACCGCAGCGCATGTTAATCAGTGTAATTCATACAAAACCGTATACTGGCATTAGGATTGGCCAGGCGCATGGATGAGAATGACGTATTCAGGCTGGCCGGCTGTGTTATTGCGGTCTTTTCCCGCGCATGAGAGAGAGTCGGTTAGTTACGCGCAGGGACAGAGATTCGGTGCGGGGTTCGGTGCAGTTTTTCAGGCGGCTTGCGGCTGCCCTTAAGGATAAACCGCGGGGCTTGTGCCGTCTTATCTCCGCGATGTAAAACAGGGACACGGACGCCGGGCTTGAATTAAGCGGCGAAATCTAATAAAACTCGCAGCGCTGAACTTCCAATCCCCCCCAAAGACGCGGGCTAAAGTGTTTATTAAAAACACCGGCCGTATTAGCATTTCTTGTGCATTCATTAGATTCAGAAGTGCTGCAGACTCACACAGGATAAGGGCTTGGTTGCACTTAATGAAAAACAGCATTTCATATATATATATATATATATATATATATATATATAGATGCGCTGTATATATACACACACACATACAGGTTGCAAAGAGGTGTTATGAAGCGTATACAACACATAAGCATGTAATACTCAGTTTGTGTTCTAAATAATTATAAAACACCACGCACATATGTTTGCGTGTGAGCGCGTGCGGATGTGTTGCATGCATGAGTTTGTGACTGCGTATTTGCAAGTTTGTGTGATTGTGTGTGTTTATGCGTGAGCGTGTGTGTGCGTGTGTGTGAGTGTGTCTGTGCGTGAGAGAGCAAGATGTGCATGACTTGTGATTGAGGAACACCATTGCTACTCTTGACACTTGCGTCTGAGTCGTGGAAGCACAGAATGGGCGGATGACTGTCACTCGAAAGATCAGCTCCTCCGACAGAATACTAGAAGTTTCCGAGGAAACAGGACAGATCGAATCCAAACTTAAAAAGCAGTTCAGAGTACGTCACTGGGACGCCCTCTCCGTGCCTGCAGAACATGTGTCAGCTGAGGCCCAGGTTTCCATTTTATTTAGGCCTAGTGTTATTTAATTGATAAAATATGCCTCTTTATTTCATCGCCGTCGAGTTACATTCGTGTCTCGAGTGCCGCACATTCCAGATGAGCACATTATCATCAGCAGTAACTAAGGATCAGCTCTTCGCCCTACTGATCGATGCTTCATTACAATAAATTCAATAAAGGTATGCATAAATACATTCTGCCGAGACGCCATCACGGGACGTTTGCATGGAGCCATCCATTTATTATCTCAATCTCAGGCCATACATTAAGTAGCTCTGATACGCTGGGAAGAGCACAAATTACAATTATGCATGGCATACATCAGATGTTCCTTGTGCAATTTTTTAAATAATTTGAGCTAATCTTGGCCAATCAGGGGTATGCTGTAATTTAGATGTTGTACATAAACATACATACGCATTGCATTCTGGCGATGGGGACACTGAGCTGCTGGAGATTATGCAGGAGCGCCACATTAACCACATAAAACCTATCGGCTCATATATGGGTCCATGAAATGCGGCTGCTGTATTCAAACCTGTGGAACTTGAGTGCATTTTTTGCCTCTAGTGCAGATCCCAACGTTTCCAATGATCCCAGATGTGTCCTGCTGAATTACAGGGAAATGTGTATAAAATGGCGCACAAGATGTAGACATTTTCCATTTGATGTAATGCTGCGGCCATAAAAACATGGAATCCTGAGTTTGAATATTTTTCTCAATATGAGCGTGATGTTACTACAGTGAAGTGCTGCAGCCAGCGGATACAGAATATGTGCGTGACATTGCCCTACAATGTGAAAAAAAGCCTTTTCTGACTCTGAGCTTACTTAAGGGAAAACTTCAGTGAAAAAATTAGAGTTTTAGGAATTTTAATATGACTTCTAAGAAACAAGGCACAGTCAAAATTGATTTCTTCCTCAAGTTAGTCAACTCTGAAGAGCCATATGAAAATATTTTGAAGTATATGTTCCACATTGATCATGAAACTGTAAATCATGTATTTTTGCACCGGAGTTTGTTTTCATCTAGGGAAATTCCTTAAAGGGATAAAACTTTAAGGTTAAATATGATGTTTCCAGGTACTGGTGGGCATGGTGTTGATTAAATGCGCTTGTGAATGATCAGTTCCCCTGCAATCAGTGTGCTTTTACATGGATTCAAATCCTTCGCTGTTCAGAGTGAGCGTCCACATGTAATCTGTAAATCTCCTCTCTGTGAAAATCCTGTGACTTGCATCTGAGTATATTCTACGACCTGTATGCAGAGCCTGTCCTCCGGTAAAATACGCCCCCAAAGGTCGTTTGTACAAGCAGCTTATTACAACATAAAGTTACATTAAAAAGTTGAATGACCTCTAGCGGTTGTTTAAATAATGACAGTCTGGCTTCCATCGTCAGCGTCATGGTCACTAAATCCCTAATCTAACTCTAAGCCTAACTCCAGCTCTAACCCTAACCCTAACTCTAAAGCCCAACGCCCACTGGAAGCGTGAGACGCGCGTCAAAAAATTGGTTACATTAATTTCGATGGAGCAACGCTCACTGGCAGCGTGTGATGCGCGTCGACGCGCGTCAGATTTTTACTTTTCGCCACTGCTCAATTTTCTGAGGCGTCTACTCAATAAAAACGCATTTGTCTTTTAGGTTATTTAACTATTTTACCTGTCATGGTTGGTGGCACACATTTAGCGGCAACCTCACATGCAGTTGTCAAAACCGATATACCTGCTTTTTAACCAAGTCGCAGTTTTGAGAGGAAATCCATTATTTTGCGAGCATTTTGGTTATCAAGCGATCTACAGTTAGACAGTACCTAACTCAGGGTACACTGGTAAGAACTTAACACTGCTAAGTTAGCTTGCTAGCTAATTCGCTGCTGGGTGAGGTAAAATGAATCATAATCATAATTTACAAGACGGCTAAATTTAGGAGGAAAATTATGCCTGTATATAACGTATAGTGCATAGTAACCCGACCGTCGCACTTTGCCATTACTAAAAATAAGCTTGATCGGTAGAGTTTTTTTTTTTTTTTTCCAAAATTAAATGTTGTCTTGTTTAATATTTTGAGATTGACACTCATGGCTTCTCGGTCGTGTTGACAGCTGTCAATGTTGATGCGGCTGACGCTTTCAGTGGGCATTTAAAAGCGTCAAGGCAACATTCGGAGTTTGACACGACGCTTCGCTTCGCGGCCAGTGGGCGTTGGGCTTAACTTTTGCTCTAACTGTAACTCAAACTCTGACTCTAACTGTACCCCTGCTGCCAGTGGAGGGCGCTAATTTAGACAACGCTCTTCCGGGCTGTAAGTCAAGGTAAACGATGTATTGGGGCGTATGGTTGGAGGACAGGTAGCGTATGCAAATAAAACAAATGTTTGAAGTATTTGTATTTCTTGAATATGTCCTATTGCCTCACAGATTTGCCTTTCCATTGCGTCTTTCAGACAATTGTTGGGTGGACTGTGGTTATTAAGGAAGTCTAACTGTTCTTCGGGAAACCTGAGGACTTCCCTGTGAGCCCGGCCAACATTCAAAATCTGGTTATTTACGTGAAAGTGGTCACATTATTCCCATCTCCTTGTTTGATACCTTAATTTTCATGGTCTGTTTACGAACATTTGTATGTATTTATAGTCAAAAAACATGTATTACGTACTTACAGCTGTGCACACCTGAGGTTCACTCAGCAGGAAACGGGCTGTTTTGGTTCTTTAAGGCCCCCCCCAAAAAAAAAGCCCTTCAGCCGCAGGAAGCAGTGCTCCATAAAATGAACGAACACAATAAAAAGTCGTGGTTGTACTGTTGAGGAATAACGGTAAGAATTTCTTTTCGACCACTGATTCTTGTTTGTCTTCGTTGTAAAGTGTTCACACAGCAGAAAAGAGCGTCTTCTTGACATCGCGATGCACGCTCTCCAAACTCTACTTAGCTTTGTTTGATGGCATGCTAAACTACCCAAAAGATGGGCATTACGCTAACATGATACACTGCGACTTAGACAAGTTACGAAAGAAAAGGCTGGGCTACAAACAACCTTTTTCAAGTAGTTCAGGAGCTGCGTTTCTGTCGGAGACAATCAGTCCCTTCGGTGTGGACAATGGGCTTTGTAAATTTGCAGATGTTTCACGTGCAGAAAAAGCTATAAAATACACTATAGGAAAGGGAAAACTTAAAAGCATTATATGACCCCTTTAAGTTGTTGTCAGTTATCAAATGTTGCTGGCTTCAGAAAGGCATTCTTTCTGACTCACCTGACGTGCGGCGAGTGATCTGGCACAGTATGGCCGTCCTGTCACCTAAGCGGGGGCGAGAGATTTACGGAGGCTGTGGCGAATCTCTCCTTTTCCGTAAATCAGGACTTTCTTGAAAGAGAATAGAAGCCCTTCCTTCACAGAGAGTCTGGAACTTGTTCCAAACAGCAGAGCGGCAGTGGGAAGAGGCTCGTGGTGTGTTCACCGAGCGTGCTGGAGTTTGAAACCAAACTTTTACCCTCAGTTTTTTTTTATGACAGCTGTCATCCTGCCTTCCTCCTGAATTTATGATAACATTCCTCCTGCTCTTAAATTCAAAACTTAACCTCTCACCCTGCCTGATAGCTTTTAACGGACTGAGCCAAATAATAAAGTAATTCTGCTTCAAATTTTGCATATACCACAAAAACAAACATTTCAGAATGATATTCAACTGTTTATCAATATGCTAAATTAATTAAATTAAAAATAACATTTGCTCATACAAAACTATTTTTATGCAAACTATTATTTATAAAAATGTAAGTACTTTTTTGATAAATGTCTTGTTTCAATAAAAATAGTTGCTTTTTCTTGTAACCTTTGACCCTATTCATTTCTCAGATGAAAGGCCAGTGGGCCGTCAGCCAAACAAACTGAAATGCGTGTGTGAAATTGACGTGTATTTTGCTTTTGTTGAATTAAGACTTGTGTCTGTTTTGGCCATTCCTCGCATCCTGTTTTAATAAGCTTTTCACACTTAAAAAGCCGTTAATCTTTACAAAAGTCTGCATCAGCTGGATGCTAATTCCCTCTCCCAGCGCTGGGCGAATCCAGTGCGTATCTCTGTTTGAGGCATGGAGCGGTTAGTGTCGGTCCATTATTTACGGGTTATTTTGCTATGCCCATTGATTTTTCTCTACTGTATATTAGCATGCTAGTTGCATGTTTGCCTGTTGGTGCAAAACCTTGACTTGATTGCCGCTGTCGGTTGCGGCTCATTAGTGATTATTTGCCTGCTGGCGATTGATCGGAATGATTAACCGTCACGGCTCAGCGGAGGCACGTGTGAGAGTGAAGTTTTGGAAGCCAATAAACCCACCACAGCCTGATGACAGAGGCTGACTTGTCTCCCGTAGCAACCACCACAAACACAGTCTGTCTGTCTGTCTCTCTGCCTTCCCTTCTGTCCGTCTATCTACTTGTCCTTCATTCTAGCTGTCTGTCTGTCCGCAGGGTGAATGATCTGATAAGTACTTTGAGTGTGATGGAGGCTGCATTGAGTTCTGAATGGTAAGGGGTGGGACAGCACACAGCTTGTGGTCTCCTGCAGTCATTAGGGTTCTCAGGGACCAGCGCAGCTCCAGTGCAGCCCTCCTGCAGCTTCACCACATGCCTGAGCAGAGCCTGCGGCCAGCAGGTCCGTAAGATCCGGCCCCTGCCCGAGCCCGGGGCCCCTCCGATCGATCGAGCAAGCGGCAGGCTTCTACGCGGCGGCCATTTTCCCCGCGATCATCCCGGCATCAGCGCAGATTAAGAGTGGCTTCCTGCATAAGCTTCTCCACTTCCTGCGTAATCTCTCCACTTCCTGTGTAAGCTCACCTTTATCCTCCTCATCCTCACCTGCGCGGTGGAACATTCCGGAGTAAAACCGCCGGGTCCCCAGCGTTACAGCCACCCTGATCGCTCAGCTCCCGCTCTCTTAATTATCCGGATTAAGAATAACACTTTGGAGTAATTATTTTTACTCGGGATAAACACTAAACTGGCCTGGATTTAGCTGAGCTTTCGCGGAGAGAGCCGCGCTGATCTACTTCAGCTTACGGCCGCGAAAACCTGCCAGACGGGGCTCTTATCGAAGAACAACCAACAAACAGGGAGAGAGAGAGAGTGAGAGAGAGTCACGGAGAGAAACAGAAGGGGACACACGTCTTAAATGAAGATAATTTTTACATTTTGAGTCCCAAATTCAGTTGAATTAAATCTGCATGTTTGTGCATCAGACGGGCGCCGTTAGCGAGCGAGTCAGACCGCTCGTCCTTGTCTCGCTGTCGTTGACTTGGAGCAAGCGCTGCACGGCGCGCAATGTCCGCTCCTTCCCACGGAAATCGCTGGAAAAACTGGGAAAGGGGGCAGCGGGGGGACGAAATTAAAAACTGAAACTGCAATTTGGATCTGGAGAACCTGCTACAGCCTTTTAAAGGGGGAATTCCCCCGGAGGGGTGACCTTTAACCTCTCGTTCTAAAGGCAATCAAAAGCCATGTCATCTCCCTCACTCTCTCGCTCTCTCTCTCTCACACACACTCAAACACACACACTCTCACCCGCATACACACACTCACCTGCACACACACACACACACACACACAAAGTATACTAACAACATCTGTGTTGAATTGAATTTGAAAGGTGTCACCAGGTCAGAGCATGATTAAATAAAGAAATGCATTTTTCTTATCGCTGTACCTGCGGAATTTTTTTGCTCTCAAAAATGAGAGATGACATAATTATCGCACTTTGCAGCACATTTTAATGGCTGGGCCCATATGGTATGGCAAACAATAAGATGCTGCTCAAAATAAATTAATGAATTTAATAAATATATGAATAAATAAATTTTCCCACTGTCATGTCCTATTCAGTTGAGAAAAAGCTTCTTGCACTAAGTACGGGAGAAGTCTAATGCAAAATGATAATTGCTCCTGTGCGTTTATTTGGCGACTCGCGTCAACTCCCCTCTCTCGTCCTCGAGCGACAGCTCGCTACAACTGGTGCCCTATGTGGCGAACTTTGACCACCAGCTATTGATAGCTGAACAGCTTACAAAGACCGGTGACTGTATCGTAACAGATCGGCCGGCTTTTACAAGTTCAGACCGCGATCTGATTTTATGTTTCGCGTCTGCCAGACTTCAGCCGAGGACTCGGGCAGTTTGCGATATACACGGTACCCCTTCCAATCTACCAATAAGATCACCCTCCTCTGTCACTTGAACGCTTTCAATTAAGAGATCGCTTGTATTTTGATCAGAATATTTTGAACTGAGCATTCGAATCCTGACTAGTCTATACTTAAGGATGCGCATGCCACAACTCCAAGCATACTTTTCAGAAATGCTCATCAGCGCCTTAAATTCACTATAGTAAACAGCTTAAATTTGGGGAAAATGGAAAAATCAGCTTTGTCCCTCCCTGCCTATGCCAGAGCTCAATGCCCATGTGCCGTTTCAGATTGATTGGCCGAACAATTGAGGAGAGAAACGGACTCAGAATGAAGGACGGAGTTTTCCTTATTTTATTATTGGATGTAGCAGCCGTAATGCACTGTTGTGTGGAGAAAAAAAAAAACCAAAAAAAAAACATTGACCGTTAATTTTGAAAATCAAGCAAAAAAAAAAAAAAAAAAAAAATCCTCCACTTCAAAAGGTCGAAGTCGGCCATTTTTTTTCCCTAAATACCATTATCTCTCACTTCTTTGCCACTCCATTTAGGGCATTTAACTTAATCTCAATTCACAATTATGCCTCAGCAGGTTAAAACTCACTCCACCTTTGTTCGCCTCTCTTTGACCAGTGTCCTGTTGGGGGTGCCATCTGTGGTCAATAAAGTTTTAAAAACAACTTTGAAGGGTGAGCCAACATCAGTGTGCTCTCCAAACACTGACTCCTCATTGACCTCACACTTCAATGACAGCAGCCTGTGTAAACGGCGCTTATGTGCTTACAGGTTGAAAACGTCTGAAAATGTTGCATGTAAAGGATTGTTGCCTTTTCTAATCAGGCCCAGGCTGGTTAAACAAACACGGTCTGGGTTGAGGCGGGGATGGTAAGGATGAGTGACTCAGTGTGACAGGGGAGCACATTAACTAATTCAAAGACTATTGAAGTTGTATTTTAATAGTTTTGTTTTTCTTTCAGTTTTATCAAAGTAGGCTCAATCGGCAAGTTCTCTCTCATTCTGCTTATCAGCCGACCTGCGTTTTTCGTTTAACCGCTTTGCACAGAATACAAATATTGCAATTTTTTTCCCTGTTGTGCATGAGCCTGTTTCGGCTTTATAACTCAGTATTTGTGACACAGAGACTTTGGAAAATTATTCCAGTGAAACTAAACATTTGGAAATTCAATTACAGAATTGTTTAGGAATAAAATTTTGGAATTCACGGATACCGGCATCTATATCTGCGCAAAGGGGTTAAGGATGCTACATGTACTTGTCTGAGAATGCTGCTAGTCTGGTCTGGCCCACTCATGTTTATCAGATCAGTGTTCTGATATGTTCTTCAGGGCTCACTAAATGAACACTGTATAAAGTAGTAACTAATCCTTGGAGTAATCCTAGAGTGCTGTTCTACCTGTCTGTCTGTCAGTCTGAGTGGCTGTCCGCTTGTCTGTCAATAAACTCTTTTCTTTAAAACAAACCCCTTATGTGGCACACAGGTTCTCGTCGTTGGCTGTTGTCAGGTTAGCTGTAGAAAGCCTCTGTGTTTTTGTTTTGTTTTGACTGCATAAAGGGAAAAAAAAAAACCCTCCCCACATACCAGGCGTTCTGTTGTGTTTCTCAGGTAATTACCGTCAGGTACCCTGATGCTCGCCCCCGAACCTCCTCCTCCAAAACCCCAAAACCTCCTTCGGTCGTCTCTCAAGGACTGTTGACATTTTAGGTGGGGTGTAATCCCTTCAAACTCGGAAAGAGACGACGCTCTTTCCTGCTCCGTAATCCGTTCATTGCGTTAATCTATTAGCATGTCTAGACTGGCCTTCGGAAATCTCCCACAAATGCCTTTGGGAAAGCTTAAAAACGCTTCTTCTCAGGCCCCTGGCCTGTTTACATTCTTCTGCATGAAGCTGATATTGATAGATTGTTGTTAATGTACACACTTGTCCCTTAACACATGCCGTAGTGTTTTTTTAAATGCCTCCACCATATATGGCTGGGGGCATACAGGGTTACCCTTGTACATCCAAAGGGGGTTGATCATGCTGATTGGGGGTATCGTTTATCCACTTCATATCAAAAACCGCTCAACAGAATTCATCGAATTCATGCATGTGCTTTGTAGGGACACTAAAGGTGTGCATCTCATACCTTGTTTCTGAATTTAAAGAACTGTGACGATTGTTTGGGTGTTGGGTGAATCCAGGTAAATTTTGTTGAGTCTCCCAGATGCGGTGGCGTCTTTTTCCCGTAGACCCAAATTTTTTTTTTTTTTTTTTTGGAAATTTGACGCAATACCTCCCCTTGCCTCAGGACTACTGGTGTCTCGCACTGAAGGACGAGGTGCGAACTGTCAAGTGTAGGTTCACGCGCTGAAAGGCATTTGTCTTCTTCGCCGCAATAACAGTCAGCGCGATCGTCATAAATCTGTCAGCGGCAGCAATTTGTGCATTTCCCAAACCTGTAATTATGCCCCGTGTTGTCGGGAGTCGTGCGTTGGCTGAGCGGCGGCGGGCCTGGGTGTGGTCGCATCGACAGCATGCTTCTGCCTAGCTGTGTGAAAAGGCAACCATTCAGTGTTAGTGAAAAGCACTGGAAGTATTGTTGACATAAATGTGTCTTCCTTGTTGTAATATGCTGCAAACTAAAGCCCACAATACGACATTACAGTGACCTTATTTGGTTAAACTCATGACTCCATTTTGTTGTTTTTTTTTTCACCAGGAACAAATTTAGATTGAACCACAGATTACAGTTGTTAAAAAAAGGAAAATGGGATAGTTTTATATTTGTAATTATGAGTACATATGAGATATCCTTTAATATTTTGACAATTTATTTGTTGATTTTTTTGATAGATTTATGTTTAAATGTCATTGGAGATTGGTGTCTTGTGATTTTTTTTTATACTGATCATTCTTGCTCCCTGGCCAGTTTCACAGCCTTTGTAGTTCCTTTCTGAAGCCTCCTTCACTTCTCTTTTGAAGAAAAGAACACAGGCTGAAATGAAGACACTCAGCCCCAGGGACAGAGCCCTCAGGCGGCCCGCTGTGAGTACTATACTCCCTGGCTTTATGTGAGGCCTACAAACAATTATCAGCTGGCGCTTGCAGATCACTAAGCTGTTTGTTTCTTGTAAACATGCATGCGCACACACACACATACACACACACACTTGCACACAGACACGGAAACCTAAAACCAACCTTTTATTCTCCGTCAGGAAGTCTTTCTCAATAATACATGGATTTTTCTTCCCTTTTCCTGTCTATTTTCTAACTGAAACCGGGAGTTGAAAGAACCGCAGGCCCAGATAACTTTAATCCTCCTTCGGCTTTCGTATCGGGAAAAATTTCCTGATGGCCTCGATTGATCAGCAGTCTTGTGTACCGTATGGATCCAGGCAGTAATTAAAATCAGCGGCGCTTTTAGCATCTGCCTTCACGCCAGTCATTAGCTTTGTTAGCACAGTTTGGTAGGCTAGCGAAAGGTCAGGCAGAGATGTGAGCATAAATGTCTCCAGATTTAAATTCAATTGACATGTTTACCTGGTTTATCCGTCTGAAAAGAAGAGGGATCATAATTCATTTTCTTGGTGTACTCAGAAGTGAAGTAATTATAAATGTATGAATTAATAAAAAGGTGGAATTTACCCTTTAAGTCTCTTCCTGACATCATATTTAGCAGAATGGCTGTCTCGGGCTGTGTCAAGTCTCAAGTCTTAATCTCATGAACCGCAAATTTCATATGCAGATATCTAAACTACATGGGACCTCAAATAAAAATAAATGAAAATCCTTACGTCTAAATATGTTTTAGTCATAATACATAATAATACTCTTGTATTATGCATAAAAGGCCTTTCAGATCTCGGGAGATTGTGATAATTATTATCATTACTGATTATTATAATAACAACTATTATTGAAGAGATCAGGGAAAAAGAAAATGGCTACCTTGCTTGCGAAGTACATTTTGATTTTTTGACCCAGTGTATTTTTTTCCAGTAACTTTTCTAGCCCCGAAAAAATAATTACACGAGCAGTAATTGCTATAAAACGAAGATAAATCTTAATTTCTCAGTAGGGCAAGTGGAATATGTCACAGTGGTAGGTATGGTTTATATAATGTTGGTAGATTGAGGTGTTCTTTCTCATGTAGGATTGAAGAGTTGAAAATGCCTGATTTTGAGCACATTATTTCATAAAGGCTGTTATAGTATAAAGGAAATATATTTATGAGGAACCGAAGTTGAACAGAACCTGAACAAGTGAAGCCATGGAAAATAGCCTAAATAGAATTGTCCTAGTGCTGAGGATATTTGAAAAAGTCTTTGAATTTTGTGTGAGAAGTACAGTCAGAGGTTGTGGTACCGCGGTAATATTTTGTGTGCGTCTCGTCACGTCTTCATGGCTGCGGCAGAGGGATACCGAAGGGGGGAAAAAAATTAAATGAATTTTAAAAACTCGCGGTGAACGGTTTGTCCTCGCGCCTGTATCAGTGTGGCTTAAGGGCCGTGTTCTGTGGAGCACCTTCCCCTCCCCAACCCTCCACCGTATCTCCTGGAGAAGCAACATCTCTCATGCACATAATTTGCCCAAATCATCCCCAGCTCTCGCCGTCTAACCCCAGGTCTTCCACATTCTTATAAAATCGGCGACCCAGGTGCCGCCTGACACTTTCTAATCGGCTACGGTGTCTTTGGACGGCGTCTGGGGGGATTTTTGCCGTTTATGAAGTTACAGCCCTTAAGTGGCTGGATACCTGTCGGGGCTTTTTTTTTTTTTTATTATTTTCGCGCTTGCGACCCCGGTTGCAGAGGATCTTTTATGCTTTTCGACAAATCTCATAAGTCTCCGTACATTTTTTTTTTTTCTGGATTCTGCGATTTTTTTCCATTTTAATTTTTTCAAAGTATTATCTTTTTTTAGTTTTATACAGCAAAAGAGAGAGAGAGAGAGCACAGACATAAGGTCAGAGGTCGGTGTCAAACTCATGACATCACAGCTCGTCGCCATCATGAGGTCATTGCTCTACACAGACTGCTTTTCAGACCCAAATCAGGTCTTTTTTATTCCAGGTATTCTGTATTCCCTTAGCACCCAGTTTTATCATTATTATTATTCTTCTTATTATTACTATTTTACCTTTGGAAGTGGCATTTTTGCCACTGCGCAGTGCGGGGCAGTGGAGATGCGCATATTACCAGCCACTGTTGCAGCTGCACAGCTATCTGCCCGAGCCGCGTGATTGGCTGGGGAACCCATGCCTTAAATTCAGACTCTTACATACTAACCCGGATTAGACTGGACTAAAATGGATTAGGTCAGATTAGATGGATCAGGTGGGTTTAGATTAGAACAGATTGTGTTTGTACAGGATGGATCACATTTGATGTGATTTAAAATTCTCAAATGCTCCATCTGAAACCATGAATTATTTGCTTAAAAACTTGAATTATAATACTTTCCATAGTTCACAGCGAAACAATGAAGCAAGGGCATTTATTTCTGAAATGTAGCGCATGCGCAAACACACACACACACACACACACACACACACACACACACACACTCATATGCACACTCACAGATCAAGATTAATAATAAAATAATAATAATGATATTAATGATAATAATCATCATGATGACATTTTTAAAATGGCTCCTGGGCCGCCTCGAGTTTGCTATGGGGTTGGGCCAGGTTTTAGGCCAAGGCTGGTCTAGTTTTGGGCTGGAAATGGACCCCAGTCGGGAGGAGCGAGTCAGTGACCTCTGGTACCGTTCCAGAACAACAGTGACCCCTTTGCTCTACTCGTCGCGCTGCAGTCAGATGTTTTTATTATAAACCTTTAGGAGGAAATAGAGAGCTGCACATGGCCAGATCTCGCTGCCTGAGTTATCGACCTGCTGTTTTTCGTCTTTTACCGCGAGGAGGGCCGGGTTTGTGGGATCGGGTTGCGCTACGTCGTAGTGAGACGGGAACACTGAGCATTAATCTTGTCATAAATCACCAGCAGTTCTGTGTAGCTGGACTGTCTCAGTCAAAGATTTGAAACTCAAATCCTGGAGGGCCACTGGATCTGCAGGGGTTTGATGCATCAGCTACACCTAAGAGTGCCTAATGGAAGTCACTGATTGGCTAAATCTGTGAAACTTATTTTCAAGGTCTGCATTACCTGCTGATTGATGCGAATGTCAGAAAAAACATCAGAGACTGCAGGCTTCAAGGACCGGAGTTTGGGACCCCTGGTCTAGATGAACCCTAAGACTGCTACCTTTACATAGAAACATCTGTGATTTTGCTTCATTTCGCTTCATTTCCAACCACAGGTCATAAAAATATGTACATAAATCACTCTTAAAGCTCTCATCCAGTGCTGTACACATAAATTTTTGTAGCTGAACCAGGTGATAAATGTTATTTAGAAGACCTTGTGAATAAATAATGAACAATAATGCAACTCTGGTAAATGTGAAAGATACAAAGAGTCAGAGCGAGAGAATTACGCTCAACGTTTTCATCACTGAAGACAGATGAACTGATATTCCTCTGGGCCCTACAGTTTATGTCAGAATCTACTCTGAACAAAGCTTGTATTGATTTAATGCTCAATGTACTCTGTCACTGATTTTAAAAGCTGAATTATTATCTAACTTTGATTCTTATTCATTTTTTATTGTCCTTTTTTGTGTAAGGTTTTTGTTGCAAAAATATTCTCACATGAAACCCTTAAAGGCAAGGAAAACGTGGTACATCGGATGCCCAACAAAAGTACCCTGCCCCTACTATTCAAGTATATTTTTGGGTCATTTTCGAAAAATGTTTTAACGACTAAATCAGCTCGAGAAGATCAGATATATAACGTACGTTGTTGGTGGTGCACCATTTTTGGTGGAATAGGGATAGCTTGCCACATCACCTGGACACCGGAACTCTTATGCTAGTGGAGGTTATAAATGAAATAAAACATGACTACTGTAAGCAAGTGCTCGTCCGATGAATCATTTGTGAATTGGTATAACTACAATGAAAAATTGTAAGCTGACACAGGATTTGGAAAGCCTACCCGTTCTATCTTTAACTGATGCTGTCGTTTCTCCTACATAGCTAGTGCTAACAGGCGCTTGCGTTTGGGGGCCTGCTGGTGACCGAATTCTGTTGGCACAGCATCATCTTTCAAAATCTTCCGACATTTACTGGGCGATTCAATTTAACATTTTGCATAAATTTGCTCCTTCAAACAACTGGGTAAAAAGAGTGCAGAACATAATCAAAGGCTCTTTGTTGGTAAGTCAGACTTTCCCATTTAGTTGGAGCAACCAACAGCCGCATACAGTAGAACTATGGCAGATTTTATTGCTCAGGTTATAATAATGATAGGTAATATCGAACCTTGATCATTCAGCGTAAAATTAAGCTGCAGCAGGAGAGATAATCAGGACTAATTTGTATACACTTTGTATGGATCAGCTGATTTCCTGGGGTGCGTTTTCCAAAATCACAGATGCTAACTTACATAGTTGGTTCCATTGACTGAGAATGGACGAACTATGTAAGTTGCTCACTTAGTAAGCAGCTACGCTTTTGGGAAACGCGCCCCTGGTGTCGAAGTGTGTCATAACATCCAACACCTTAGCCGTTTCTCAATACCAAGAATGCTAAGAACGAACTTGCATTCTTGGGAGGAACGTTCTCGCTAGTCGTTCTAGGAAGAGTGCACTTCCAAGGCTATGAGCACTCAGAATGCTGTCGACGGTTTGAGACGATGCGTTCTCGTTGGTATTACGCAATACGTCAGCCAGTGATCCACGACTTCCTCCGCCATCATCCTTTTTTTTCCCCAGTAATGTTATCTGTGGGGGAAGAGGGGTCTGTGAGCGTGAGCTAGTTAAGGTGTTTAGCTTAGCTACGTTCCGCCGGCTGTTGCGGAGTTTCTCTACTACGAAAACATTGGAGCATATTCGACATAAAACATCGTAAAGCAGCCAATATTCCAAAGGTACTCAGATAATAGTTCCTCGCCTGAAAATTAGCAGAATAGTATTTAGCTAAGAAATAGCGAACGAACACCGACAGATTTCATTCAAAGTCATATGCGCGTATTCGCGTCTTTGGATTGACTTTGAATGTAAATCTGTCGTGTGAAAAATTCGTTTCGCGTCCGGTGTGAAAGCAGCTTTACCGATCCTGGGGTGCATTTCCCGAAATCCCAGATGCTAACTTACATAGTTGGACCCATTGACTGTGATGAACTATGTAAGTTGCTAATTTAGTTAGCAACTACGCTTTTGGGAAACGTAACCCTGGCCTTCTCTCTCAGGGGCGTCCCGCTCCCGCTTAGATGCCAAGAAGAATTCTGGGATATGCGTGCTGTCAAGTTCACACAAGTTACCATCCGATGCATCCTCAGAAAAATGGGCGTGTCAAGAACACATCCGGGACTGGTAACCGTTCTCGTCGAGATGCTAACTTTGAATTGAGACAGTGCATGGTCTCAGAGGGATGACATTTCTCAAGTTCACAAGAACAGAAGTACAGAGAAGAACGCATATTGAGAAATGGCCCTTGTCAAAGGAAGTATTTTTTGATTGGCTAAAATATAAGGAATGGTGGTATTCATGAACTTGTTCTAATGAGTTGTATTTCAGAGTTATGGCGTTTGATTACTCGGGGCATAAAAATCGCAAAAATTCGCAAAAAACATAAATGGAATGAGAAGAACGTACTTTTATTGGGTAAGAGCTGAAACATGTTTTTTTTTTTTGCCTTTAAAAACTGTGTTCTGTTGATGAAATGGTATATTTGGCATTAATCTGGGTATACCCATTGTGTACTAAGTGCTTCTGTTACTGCTCAACAGTTTGGTATATGCACCATGTGCTAAAGACTGATGTTGTTCTTGACTTGGGTACACACACCATGTGAATTTTCTAGATTTGGGCACACACTGTGTTCTCAGTACTAATGTAACCGCTACGGTGGGGTACGTACTGTTTACTAAGTGATAGCAAATTTGCACATACTAATGTGTCCTGCTCATATTCTGTACTGAGGGCAAATGACAGTAAGCAAGAGTAAATGTGACTGTGCTAAGTGCTTGTTCAAAGAAAGATACAGCTGTTTATGGGACCATTAGTTTGAAGAAAGATGGACTAACAGGGAAAGGTGCACCAGAATGTAAGGTCATTTTTCTTTACCTGTGACTCAGCACCATTACACACCCCTTTAAGAAAGTGCCGCCCCTTCAACAGCTTCATTACAAAGAAAGACCTGAGCTCCGCAGCGAGTCGGTCACTCTTCTGTTTTATGGAGATTCACTAACATAAACGCTCTAACATCGTAGATCATCGTCTATCAATCTTTCCACTACAGTTCAAACGCTGACATACAGCCGGTGGTTGTAGCGCGATAGACAAGAGCCAGGACTTTTGAACTTGTATTTTCAGATTTAAATCCCAGATGTTGCCTGACAGGCAAAGCAAATGAATTTGAACAACAAAAAAGGCAAATAAAATATACATGCACTTGAGGACTTATAAATAAGGCATGTAGATATAAGTACATGAAAAATATATCATAGGCCTTCAGCGTGACATAAAAAATGGAGAGAATATTTAGTAATGTGTAGAACTCTGCTTCTGCTGTACCAGGGCAAAAACCTAATATGCTGTTATACAATCCAGTCCTGCCTACTCTCTGTGTTAAACCTCAAAGGTAAACGAAATCGAAGGAAGTCTAATTTAGTACCGACACTGCGGTTGTACACCAAACGACTTATCTCAATAAGCTAATGCCTGGCTGGGCGGCTTAAAGATTACATTTCAATCGAGTGCGTGATTTCAATACCATTTGTCTCTGAATGACACTGGGTTATTAAAAATTCTGCTGGTGTCGTTTTATTATTATTTTTATTATTTCATAGATGCGAGGTTAGGAGCAGGGCTTAATCAGGACGGCCAATGATCTGTCAATCTGTGGCCTGAAACAGCACCCTGAATATGGACGAATTCCCGGCAGTCCAACACACATTTCCCTTTTTATTTATATAATTTTCTTTTCAAGCGAGGATCGCGCAGTGGTTCGGGCACCTGAGGTGCTGAGTCGATTCCAGGGAAAATTGAAAGACAGATTAGGACAGGGATATTACACGTCACAATCTCGTTGCTAAGACACTCGCTCGACGCAGCAGAAAGCAGCGCGCCTTCCTAATCTGGCGAAATCCATGCATGCCTCCACATATTTTTCCGGCGGGCATCCGAAACCGTGGCCCGTTCCCTTTCTCCACCATGTTTCTATAAGCTCTCTCTTGCCCCTCGACCCACAATGCCACTGAGCCGTACGCCTGCTGCCATTTGAAATGGGGGAAGAGGGATTACTGTTTATCATGTGGTTTGGTCAAAAGGTGCTGAACAACGCAGTTGCTAACGTGCTAACGTGCTTCTGCTGGTGTGCTTGAGAACCTCATGGAGGCTGACAAATATGATTGGTCAATCTGAATAGGTTATTACTTTGTTAGTTTTATCTTTTTTTAATGACGGATGGTATATAAATGACATGCAAGCCAGCACTGACTACAAAAGCTGCCTAAGAACACTATTTTGTGATGGGATCCCTCTAGCTAAAATAGTGCAAAACATTTGGTTGAAAACTGGAGGAACAGTTTGCCTACTCTAGGGAAGGAGGGGCCGAGAGGGAAAATTTATGAAATAAAGTTTCATTTTTGGGAAATCGGTGCACACTGACCTTCCGGAACATTCCGACTGCGATTGAAAACTTTTTTGGAGGTGAGAAAAGTGAATTTCGTCCACTTCCTTAAGACAGATGACGGGTGTGGGGGGGGGGTGCTTACAGATTCAGGATGAAAGGGCGAGAGGCTACTGACTAACCTCCCCCTCGTCGAAAAGCCGTTCTCTGTACGTTCCCCTCCTGTCTTCTGCTGGATGGTGCTTGGCGGTTGGGGGTATAGCACACGCCGGAGGAATTTCGATCAGGCTGGCAGGCCCTTACCTCGCCCGCCGCTAACACCTCTGGGCTCGTTACCGCGGAAACGCACAGGTGAGAACGCCGAGCTCGCTCTCTTCTCAGCCACAGATCAAACGCCGGCGGGTCAGAACTCACCTCGGGCTATTCTGCCGTTAGCACGTTAGCACACACTCTCTCTCTTTCTCTCCTGTTAGCCCGGGCGCGCTGAGATGGGTGAGTACTGCTGATCAAGGCCCCAGATTATCTCCTGTACTTTTGTTTTATGTGCCGTCCATATTATCCCTGAGTCGGGGGCTTCGGCAAGAGATTTCAAGGCCAGCTCTGCCGTCAGATGGTCGCTCGGCTGTTCTCCACGGAAACTGTTATTTTACTTCTTCGGCTTGTATTTTTCCACACACACAAGGGCATACACTCGCGAGCTTAATTCTTTTCAGCAGTATCATGTCACCCGCACATAGAAATCAAAGAATATACAAATCATTCAAACCAGTGTGCAGTTTAGAGCCTCCAATTAGCCTAACATGCATGTTTTTGGCGTGTGGAGGGAAACCGGATCGCGCAGAGGAAACCCACATCGCACAGATGCATGTACAGACTCTCTTATGCACACGGATATAGTGCATGCACACTCACTTCCACATACATACACATATACACTCACAACCTCGGGGTAACAAACACTCTGGCACTTGTGTGCGCACACTGTTAGTGCAGGCACACACACGCACACTCGTATGTGCACATTCACATGATACACATTCTCTGAGATGCACTCTCACGCGCTCTCACATACACTTACTCGAATGCATACATACTTACCGACACACACACCCAAACGCATACTTCTCCGTGTGGAGACAGATTCTGAAGACCTTATGACTGGTGTTAATATTCCATCCTGTAGAGTTCCAAATTCAGCATGTAAATCACCACATTAAGCTTGAGCTCTCAGTAGGGAATTTAAAGTAAATGATTGGGGAAAGAGAGAGAGGGAGAGACAGGGAAGGAGAGAGAGATAAAGACAGATGGAAAATGTAGTGCTGGCATTCATTGCACCATTGATTGATGACGTCTTTGATTTGTGTGAGCAGTTTGTGTTGCGACAAAAGATATATGCCCCCCATTCCAGTGTGTCCTGGGAATGGGGGGGGGATTAGGGTTGCCTCTTGGTGCCGGTGTACCACCCCAGCCCTGATTGCCAGGTTGTCAGCATTGACCCGGGGCCAGACAGATCAATACCTCGCATCTTCATTCCGCTTGCAATAATTCTCAATGCAAGAGTAAAAGAAGAAAAAAAATCTATTTACCTTTACTTACCGTTGTTTAATTTCATTCTACCGCAAGGACAGCCCCACCGGAGGGAGCGAATGATGGAAGGAGGGTGGGGTAATCGTAATCACTGGGCAGATAAATACCCTGATGTCTTTTCCTTCGTTTAATTTAGTTTTTTAATGCGCAAATGTAGGCGTGCGAATGCCGCCGAGAAACGAATCGCTAAATGAAAATATGTTAGTAAATGTGTTTGTGCGCGGGGCACGTAGGCAGGACGCATATAAAATGTACGCCATGCGATAGGAAATGAATATTTAAACGTATATATTGCAAAATGTAAAATATCAGAGGGACGAGGGGTGTAAACGGCCTAATTGAGATCTCACCGTTTGCTCTGGAGACACGAATGATGTATCGCTGAACTTTAAAATGTGTTTCTTTTTTTTTTTTTTTACTAAGAACAGTAAATTATTTTTCTCGGCAGGTCTTGCTCCAGATTCTGGGCTCAGGAACAGATCTGCAGCCTTCGGGGAAACGCATGCTCCTGAGAAGCCATCCAGCCTGGCGTTTCTGAAGAAATTTTATGGGTTTGGCTGCTTCACCCCTACACATCAGAGCGATGACTCTTTCCTGGTGTCGAGGACTCTCTCCAAACACAGCTCTGTCGTCTTTTAGATCTATACAGTTAGAATAGCTACGAGTGCGCTGCCGTGTCTACTGTACGAACCCTGTGACAATGAAGGCAGTGTCGTCTAAGCAGTGAGGGGTTAGCGTCTTTATGCTTCCTACACTCGTGATTACCTCATCATTGGGTGCCTGAAGGAGTATACCAGTGCTGACCAAAAAGAGAGGGCTCAGGGGGTGCATCTCAAAGCGTAGGCTGTATTCTTGGAGGGCTGCATTTTTAGGGATCGTCACCTATTTCCATCTGCGAAACTAGCATTTAGGGTTAGGGATAAGGTTAAATTTAGGGTTAGGGGTTAGAGTTAAGGTTAGGGTTAGGGAAACCAAAGATGACTCGCTTAAACCAAAGCTGTATAACGGAGATGAGATGGCGTCATGTCAGTTTGGCAGATGGAATTAAGTGACGACCCCTAAAAATGCAGCCTTCGTTGGATGCAGCCTAAGCTTTGAGAAGCACCCAATGTTTTCACTTTTCCTATGTGATTATGACATCATCTTCAGGCGCCTGTATGAATATGACAACATCTTCCAAAAGGAGAGGGTTGGTGACTTTTGGCGGGCGCCCAGTGATGTCATCAACCTTATCCCCCACTTTGGTCCTGCTAACCTCTGTGTCACCCCTGCGCAAATCCTTTGCCGATTGGCTCTCTCTCTCTGTGGCCGAATGCGCCTTAATTACAACTCAGACTCAGGCCTGGCTGACCGTGATAGAGCAAGGCGATCGTTTTTATTTTCATTCTGTTCCTTCTCTCTCTCTCTCTCTCTCTCTCTCTCTCTCTCTCTCTCTCTCAGAAGTCACGATAACGCCCACAGAGAACTCCGGCCGAGTTTGGTTTCAGTGGCGTCCTCTTTGTTATCTTAACCCCAGGACCGATTCAGTACATAAACGACTCCCTGGTGGGGAAATCGTACCCTGCTTCAGAACCAGAAGAGGGCTCTGCCAAAACTAGGCTTTTCTGCCTCATAGCTATAGTGTCGAGGCATTATGGCTTCCTGGGGCTAGAAACACAGACTCAGTCGGAGAGCGGAGAGTGGGATTTATACGTGAAGCGTGCTTAAGGGCCGACACATTTCAATTATGAGTGTTTGGGCCGAAGGGGAACGTGTTAGTACTGCTGACTGGGTCGGACCCAGTCAGTCCTCACCTGAGGTACACTGGACCTGGACCAGTCCTGCATCATCCTCCCCCGATTTTAGCGGCAGTCACTCAATGGTGTGTTTTAAGCCCGCAGATGACGAAGGACGATTTGCAAGCCCTTTCCAGAAATAATAACTCTCAGTAAACGTGGCCAGAAGCGAAAAGCCACATTCCTCTGCCCCATGTCTCGTAAAAAACGTAACCGTTGTCGGGTTTTCGCGAAGGGAAGGTTGGCCTGCGTACTCGGAGAAAGGAGAAATCCAGACGTGGCTGTCTGAGGAATCGCAAAAGCTTCCGACAAGGTTTGACTTTTTCTGGGAGTCTAATAAAACTCAAGCTTCACCCTCTGCGCATGGTGCCAGATCCCTCCCCCACACCGTCCCTGACATCCGCACACAGCTGTCAGGTGACAGGTGTCGCGCCTTCGCGAGACTTGAAACTTCATCAGCGGCAAGTATTGTTCCCTATGAAAATCTCGCGCTTTCACACGAGAAACGGCGGAATGCGATGCCGTTTCTCCACTTATCAAACACAGATGATCGGCCCGCTGCCCCTCTCCGCATCGGAGGGAGACTGAAACTCCCCGTCGCCCTGAAACGACAGTCTGGCCCTGGGGCTGTAGGACGCATGTGGCACTCGGGTCCTGGAGGACTCCCAGGCATTTCAGAATGCACATGCATCATCGCAGCGGGAACACTCGCCGCTATCGGCGGCCGCAGAAACTATGCGTCAGATCTGAGTCCTCTCCGCCGACGGTCACGCCGGTTACGGCAGCAGACGCCGGCGAACTTTATCTGAGGGTGAGGGAGCTCACGTGTGGACTGTATGTGAGGAATGTGTGTGGTGTAAATCACTCTGGATAAGAGTGGCTGTCAAACGCCCGCAAAGTAAACTGATCTGTCGGAAGCAAAAAAAAAAAGATGAAGCTTCCTGGGCCAAACGGAGAGCTGTGTACGCCCACCATGACTGAAGCCTGATCTCCTTACATCCCTATTGGCTACATCTGAACTGTGTCTGAACACAGCAAACCTGCTTTCCTGTATCTTTATTAGGTTTCTGTGTGCACAGTAAGCCTCATTTCCTGCGCATTTATTGGCTAACTCGGCACAGGAGGTCTCCTACCCTGCATCCCTATTGGCTGTCTCTGGATAAGGGAAGCCTCATTAGCTGCATGCCTATTGGCTAACTCAGTGCGGGAAGCCTCATTCCCCTGCGTGCCCATTGGCTATCTCTAGGCACAGGAAGTCGCATTCTCTGAATCTCTACTCATTGCCTGTGGACACAGGAAGCCTCATCATCTGCATGCCTATTGGCTGTCTCCGAACATGGAGCCAGGATTGGAGATCCCAGCAGGCCTTGCAGCTCTCCTGGATGGGAGACCCCTTGTCTGCACTATCTCCATGTGGAGTCTTGGAGTCACCCCTAGCCACCATATTGAGATGACCCCTTGACTGTTATGGCCAGCCTAAATCATCAAGTGGCAATCATCCCAGATTTAGATCACAGGAACCACAGCCAAAGGGCCCAGTGATGCTATGGGCAGCCAATAGCCAAGCCGCTAAGGTGCTCGATAGATGTAGAAGGTTGGTGGCGTAAGACCCTTTACTCCGATTGGGCCTGTGAGCAAGGCCTGTAGTCTAATCAACTCCCAAAGTCGACTAATTAGACCTGTAGACCTATTTTATATGGAGGAGACAGCCAAATAAATGCAGTGTAATGGAAGCGTGTGACATTTATTTCGATTTGATCTGCCCGGAGGCCTGAGATCTACTGTGGTCGGACAGCCAGGGTAATTCATGATGAACTGGGCTTAAACTCCTCGGAAAGGTTCCTATCCCTAATAGGACGGTTCTATTGTGCCTTCGCAAAAGGTGCTTTGCCCAAAGTGCGTCAGAACACTCTAGCGCTCAAAATTTTCAAATTGCAAGTGATGTTTACAGATTAGACTGAAGAAACTTTGAGGAACTGATTCAATCCTTAAATGCAAACTCTAGGGGGACTTTTTAGAGAGGAAATTGCCAAATGTGGAGTGGTGAGCTCAGTCACTGTATATAAACTACATGCTGTGGGATCATCTGGATCTTTAAAGTTTGAGAAGCAGTGTCCACCTTCAAAAACAAACTTTTCAGAGATATTTCAGTCCATGAGGAGATACATTTGGAATGATTAATCCTCATTGCCTAAAATTTGCAAGTTAGTGTTTAAATTTCATGGGGGTGCTGTAATGAGAAATCACTGGAAGGGGTAACTGTGGTACTTACCATTTGAAACACCTTAATACTCACAACAATTTGAATTATTGCATAAAACATTTTAAAATACATTTTGGTGTTTGTTTCATATATATTAGCATTACACAATGTGTGACTTAGATTGAATAAAATTGTAAGAGCTATTTAAATGACTGATTATATGAGCAGTTGTGTATTTTGGTTGATATGAAGGGATGTCATATTTTCTACTGAAAAAAGCAGGCATGAAATGACAATAATGTAATGTACATTCCAGTCATATGACCATTACTAGAAGTGGACTCAATGAAAATGCACTCAGTGCGATAATATTCTACACTTACACTGTTGCTTAGATTGGAGAAAATGTGGGAGAAATTTAGTGGACATATTCGGAAAAAAAATCTAATGTTGTTCTCTCTCTTCACTTTGAAGGTGGAACTAGACTAATTTTGGCCACGGGGTGACAAATATCAATCACACCCATTCTGCATGCACTGGAACAATCGCACAAAATACTGCGTGATTCCAATCAAAACTGTTTGAGTCATTGCATTTGCAAATTTTGAATCTGTATGCATGTATGTACGCATTGATATATGAACGTATAGTATATACAGTGATTCTGTAAGAATGTACATTATGTCTGCATTTGCTGTATGTATGTATGCGTGTATGTACAGTGTTTATGTGTGTATGTGCAGTTATGTCTGCATGCATGCACACAGTGATTCAGGCTGTGCAGGAGATCTGTAGTTAAGATGGCTGTATGCGGGTCTCCGCACTGGAGCTTCTGAAGTTCCTTTCCATACCAAACGTGGCACTCATGTGAAAGTTGGGGGTTGATGAATCAGAGAAAGGGCCGGGACTTCATTTGAAATCAAACACCCCTCCACTACAGAGCGGGATCACACACTGCGAATATGGAACGCGTAAAATCCGTTATGAAATTCTCTCACCAGAAAGTGAATGCTCGCGGTATTATTACCACTCACATACACACATGCTCACACGCGTGCATGCGCGCACACAGACACAGACACAGACACACACACACACACACACACACACACACACACACTGACACACACACAGGAACACACACTGAGAAATGCAGCTGCATTTGTGGCAGGAACGTCGTCCAAGAGCGTAACTAGATCTATGCATTGTCAAGGCCGCGGTCGTAAAAATCGCGGCGGGCGAAACGTTTGATACGCGATAGTGCTGAACAATGACGCCGCCGCGCGCCAAATGACCCAATCGCTGAAAGTATTTCGTGTTTGAGGTTCGCTTTAAAAAAAAAAAAAAAAAA
This sequence comes from Gymnothorax javanicus, assembly GCA_029692085.1. NCBI lineage: Eukaryota > Metazoa > Chordata > Actinopteri > Anguilliformes > Muraenidae > Gymnothorax > Gymnothorax javanicus. The sequence goes on from CM056195.1 coordinate 175,088,516, forward strand.
AAAAAACTCGCAACACCTAATAGCGCCTAAACACGCTCCCATTGTGTAATTTGCGGTTGTATTGCGGAACGGCGGGTGAAACACGAGGACTTTGTTGAAGCACGTCGCACATGCGGCGGTATTTGCGCTCTGAAGTGATTCCTGACGCTTTTAAGGCAGATCTCTGTTCAGCCAGCTTGAGTAATTTAAACAGCGTTTCTCTTTTTTGCGTTAAGTGGACGACTAAATTACAGTCTTCTGCCTCGTCAGGATTTGAAAATGCGCCACATTATGCGCTTATCTTTACCCGTTTCTTTATTTGTTGAGCAATCGTGACACTTGCGGAGTCATCAAAAAATCATTTAACATTATCTCTTTTTTAGTCACTGCACCTTATTGCTGGTTTTATTTTAATTTTATTCATTATTTACTTTTTTTTTTTTTTTTTTTTTTTTTTTTACTTTAAATACATTGGCACAGTCAGGTCACTGGTCTCATTTCAGAGAAGAACACGGCTTCTTTTCTATTTGAAAATTATGTTTTTATGTATACTTCAATTAAACTGATGACCTCACAGACAGCAGGATACAAAATATTGCCTGTTTCACAACTGCTGGGGAAAAAAAATGGTCAAATTGAAATCTTTACTGCAGGTCATTAAATGTTATTGAACTTTTTGTGTAGCTTGGAAAGAGATCCAAAGGCAGATGAAGATTTGAGCGGCAAGGATTTATGGATCTTATGGTACTTGGAATTAACTTGACCGATCCAGTATTTCCCCATTTATTCAGCTTCCAGGCAACATAAATTTAGACTTCTCTTTGAATAACTTTTTGAGAACAGAATGTGCCTCGCTTCTCCCTACGAATGTCGTGCTGCTGTCTCAATCAGTTAATAACTGGGCCATTTCTAGCCAATTAACCCTTTAAACTGTTACCCCCTATCATTTCTTAATGACGCAGCAGGTGATAAACACAGCTGGATTTGTGAGATGTTTTGCATTTTATGAGTGACAGTAACAAGGCTTTCAATAACAAAACTGCATGAGAAGGAAGAAAAAAGTGACGTCAGTTTGATTGACAGTTCTCTTCTCAGTGGAATGATATCTGGATCAGTAGAACTGCATCATTTCAGATCCAGGCTTCAGTCCCAGGCGCAGTATTTGATCAGTCGGCTGAACATGTTTAATAAATGCCTTTATAAATGTCTGGATTGCAAGTAGAAACTGATGTGCAAACTAGTGCTGGACCTGTGCCCATTACATGGTTGTTTTGGATTCAAATATTTTTCTGTGCTCTACTTTATTGTCTAGTGGATTGGAACTAAGTAAAACCCCATCTTCCAGTCCTCTTGATTGGCTCAGTTGTATCAAGCAAGATTAACTGAGCACAGAGAAGAACTTGAATCCAAAGCAATGTCTGTATATACAAAATTTCTTTTAAGAACACAATTACATGAGGTAGTACAAGCCCTATGGAGAGATAAACCAGAACGAGCCCTACAGAGACATGACCCAGTAGTAGCATGAGGCAGATGTGTGTGTACAGCTGCACTAACACTATAGGGGTCAGTAATAACCATAAGTTCCATTATTGCTTAATTTAGAAATATAAATATCATGCTTTGATTTTCTCCTCCAAGTGTACTAGTTGAAGTATCAGAATTTAGGCTGTGGTCAGCTCACTAAAATAATGAATAAATTCATTCGTAAATGGAACAAGCATGCAAGCTTTAATGTGATAACATACATTTATAAACAGACCTTTGTCTGAGGTGTTTTTATGAATCAGGAAAATAATCCCTATTGAAGGGCTAGACATATCAACACATAGATTTTTATCTGAATTTATCATATAGGTAATATTTTGGCAGAGAATAATAAGGGCTCTTTTTGCAAATTCCAGTATTGGAGGTTGAACACTACTTCTATATTATCAGGGGTCATATAGGGGAAATGTGTGTAAAATTATAACCTTCAGTGTAAAACCTACGTGCATATACTGTTGTGACTGTGAGTGAGTGTTTCGGTGTATTGAGTTCATCCAGCCTAGAGCACATACCCTGAACCCAGGGGTTCTAATTACTTCCTGATAAAATAGCATCAGTGGGCTGTTTTGAAGAAGGCTCCAGTGTATGGGTCTATGTTATATTAGCTTTTAAGGGGTTTGACAAATTTTAAAGTTGAAATAGAGGAGCGTGTGGCTCGGCTGAGCGGCTGAGGAGGTGTTTTTATTTTACGTTGGGGTGGGGAGTGAAATAACAGCCCCAGGCTTGGTGTGACCTCTGACCTCTGCATGCGTGGAGGGGGAGAGCAGCTCTTTCCCACACTACTGATACGAGGCGATGCTGCCGCAAGGTCAAGACGAGAGCTGCTTCCGCGAGCGTTACTGACTCACGATTAACCGAGCCTGGGTCAGTCAGGCCAAGTGTGTGGAGCACTGTGAGTGAATGTGTGGGTAATTCTGGGCAAATGTGCAGGGTACTTACAGTAAATGTGTAATTTGCTGTCAATTCATTTACTGAGAGTGAATATGTGGACTTCTGTCAGTGAAGGTGTGGATGACTAACTGTGATATATGTGTGTGTTTCTGCAAGTGAACGTGTCGGTTAATTTGAGGACGTGTGGGTTACTGTCAGTGAATATGTGGGTGATGATGATTATATGTGGGTGTTACTGTAAGTGAATTTGTGGGATACTGTGAATATATTTGTGGGTTACAGCGAGTGAATGTGCCAGTAATTGTGAGTAAATGTGTGGGTTACTGTGAGTGAATGTTTGGGTTATTGTGAGTAAATGTGTTGCTTACCGTAAATAAATTTGTGAGTTACTGTAAGTGAGTGTGTGGGTTACTGTGAGTAAATGTGTGAGTTTCTGGAGCAAATGTAAGGGTGACTGTGAGTGAATGTGTGGGTAAATGTGAGAAAATTTGTGAGTTACTGTGAGTAAATGTGAGGGTTACATTAAATGAATGTGCTGGTTACTGTGAGTTAATTTGCAGGTTATTGTGAGTACATGTGTCGGTTACTGAGTGAATGTGTGATTTACTTTGAGTGAATGTGTGGGTGACTGTGACTGAATGTGTGGGTTATTTTGAGTAAACTTGTGGCTGACTGAGCACATGTGTGAGTTACCAAGTGTGTTACTGTGAGAGAATGCTTGAGTCACCGTGAGTAAATGTGCAGGTTACTGCGAGTACGTGGGTCGGTTACTGGAGTGAATGTGCGGGTTACTGTGAGTAAATGTGAGAGTTACTGTGAGTAGATGTGTGCATTACTGTGAGTGAATGTGTAGGTTACTGTGAGTAAACGTCTGAGTTACTCTGAGTATATTTGTTGTTCTTGTGAGTGAATGTGTAGGTTATTCTGAGTGAATTTATGGGTAAGTGAGTGAATGTGTGGGTTATTCTGAGTGAATTTATGGGTAAGTGGGTGAATGTGTGGGTTACTGTGAGTAAAAGTGGGGGCTGGTGCGAGTGAATGTGTGGGGTACTATTAGTCAGTATGTGGCTTACTGTGAATAAATGTGTGGCTTTCTATGAGTGAAAGTGCAGGTTATTTTGCATACATTTTTGGGTCACTTTGCGTAAATGTGGTCTTCTGTGAACGACTTTATGGGTTTCTGTGAGTAAATATGTGGGTTATTGTAAGTAAATTTGTGAGTTTCTGTTTGTGAATGTGTGGGTTACTGTGATTAAATCTATGGGTTTCCGTGAGTGAATGTGCGAGTGACTGTGAGTGAATCTTCGGGTTAATATGAGTAAATGTGGGTTACTGTGAGTAAATGTGTGGATTTCTCTGAATAAATACACGGGTTACTTTGAGTGAATGTGTGGTTTTCTTAGAGTAAATGTGGCTTTCTGTGAGCGAATGTGTGGGTTACTCTAGATGAATCTATGTGTTATTGTGAATAAATGTGTGGGTCTCTGTGAGTGAATGCATGGGTCACGGTGAGTGAGTCCTTCGGTTATTGTGAGTAAATTACAAATTTGTGAATTTCTGTGAGTGAATGTGTCAGTTTCTGTGAGTGAATATTAGGGTTACTGTGAGTAAATGTGTAGGTTTCTCAGAATAAATGTGTGGGTTTCTTATAGTAAATGCGAGTAAATATGCAGTGGCACAGAGCTGAAGGGTGTGTAGTGGTCAGTGAATGTTAACGTGTTTTTTTTTTTTTTTACTGTATGCACTGCTCTGTACATCGTTTTGGATAAATGCTTCTGTGAGACGACTGTAATGCAATGCAACATGTCGAGGCTTTGTAGGATGGCATTGCATGGAGAACAATCTGTGAGTATTTATAAATGTTACTCTGATGGCTGTTTTACTATGCTACCTGCGAACGGGTTGCAAATGTTGACTCTCCGATGCAGTCAGATATATTGTAATTGTTAGCTAGCGAGCTAGTTGGGGAAACTGTCTTGCTAACGAATTTAGTTGCTGAGGTAATATTTGCTGTTGAAATATTTATTCTTTCCACTTGTGGGAATAATCTTGGAGATTATTTACCTCTGGACTCCAGTCACTGTGGATGAAGCTTACCCAAGATGCTCTTTGTTATTTGCATTTGAATTTCTTCCTAACAGATGACACGAAGATGTGTTGGCTTTTCTGCTGACACTTTGCCATCCTGCATTACCCCATTTACAGTCCCAGGGTACCGCTAAACTTATTCCGTAGGTGGTGTGAATACTGCAGTGATCAAACTTATTCTGTGGAGGTCACATCGGGACTCTGCGTTTTGACACACTCTCTGTCAACGTCTGTTATCTTCCCGTTTCATCTTTGTGAAAGCCAAGATCTCTCACTTTCTCTCGCACAACATCAATATCAATTTTTACCGTCTCTTAATCTTTTAGGGACTGGAAACTGGGAATTTCAACAATGACGAAAAGTTCTGCCTTGATTAATCTGGCCAAATGCCCTTACCTGTCTCTCTCTCTCTCTCTCTCTCTCTCTCTCTCTCTCTCTCTCTCTCTCTCTCTCTAACTTGTTTAGACTGTGTCTGTCTGTCCATGCGTCCTTGGCGGAAGGGGTCAGAGATCTCTGACTGGCTTGATCTCTCTCTCTCATTCAGTTTGACTCTCTCACTCTCTCTGACTCTAACTTTCTTCTTCTTTTCCTCTCTCTCACTATCTCTTCATTTCCTGTAACCCAGTCTTTCTTTTTTTCACCCTCTCCCTCTCTCGCTCTTTGGCTCAGTCACATTCTTTACCCCCTCATTCTCTCTCCATCCATCCCTGCATCCTCAACACCCTTTGAGTCCCGTCAATGAAGAGGGCACTTTGCAGACAGAAGTATGAAAAGGCGCGTCTACACATTAAGATGCATCCATACAATAGATTTCATTGAGAAATATTGAGCGGTTTAGGAGTTCTGGCCCGGAAAAGAGTGGGATGGCTGATATCTGGCCTGGAGACAAAACACGATGGAGGGACAAACAGACAGACGGAACTATGAAAAGGCACATTTACACAATCAGATGTATCCATGTATAAAATTTTGTTTAGAAATATTGAAGGGTTTAGGAGTTCTGATGCGGTGACGGACGGGCAAGTCGGATGGACAGCACTCACTCGTGAATCCTCGTCCAATTCTTGGTGGGGATAATTGACAGAAAGGACACACAGCAATCAAAAAATCGCTCAGACACACACACGCACGCGTACGCAGCCACACGACAGGACATTGCCAGCAGGACATCGTTTGATCTGTGAGGAGGTGGACTGGGAGGCTCGGACAGCGAGGCAAATCTCTGAGGACATCCCAGCAGCTGTGCCTCTGCGCGTTAATGACCGCGTGAAGAGAACCCCACCGATCAGCTGATGAATGAGGTCGCCGTGGCGACGGAGGAGCTGCAAATGGTTTCCAGTGGAAACACAGACACCCGCGACAATAAAAGTTCCTCTCCATTCGGCTAGCGGGTTTGACGGTGCAATATCTTTCCTCCCTCTGTGTCGGAAAAATTTATTTTTCTTGTATCCTTCCTGGAGGATGTGTTGTTTTATGACAAAATATTTCTTTGTGAGTGATGGGATTTAGCGTAGCTACATACAGGAGAGCAGAAACTCTCATCTATAAGACAAATGTTATAATGAGGTCAAAGTAATTAACTCAAGCTACCTGTCGTCTGAGGGGAAAGTTCTATGTTGTGGTGGTTGGTGCCTATAGTTTTTCTTTTTGTTGTAAAAGTCAGTGTTTTGTTGGGAATGGCGCGTGTTTTGCGGAAAGTAGCAGGCGTTTCTGTAGGAAGTTGTGTGCGTTGTACAGACATTAGTGCATGTTTTGATGAAAGTAGTTTGTGTTTTGTGGAAAATAGTTGTGTTTTGTTGGAATTGGTGCACATTTTGTTGAAAGCTGTTTATGCCCTGTCAAAAATGGAGTGTGTTTCATGGATATTGGTGCACGGTTTGTTGAAAGTCATTTGATTTTTGTGGTAAATAGCGCTTGTTTTGCGGAATTAGTTTTTTTTCTGTCATGTTTTGGTCCTACAGCGAGGGGAGACACAGAGCCTTGACCCTGGAACACTGAGGCAGCTGACCTTGGGCGGATCATTCTATTTTTTTCTTTCACCTCCCGTCCGGTATGTTCCGTGGTTCTTCCTGGGCTTAAAGAGTCTTTAAGAGCGGAAATTCGGGAGGAAGAGGAGCAGTATGTGGAAGGTGGAACTCTCCTTCGCCATTACCTCAGGCGGTCATTCCCCGAGTCCGCCAGCTGTCCATCTGCCCATCCTTCACCAGAGGTGGCTTTATTAGCTATGCATCAGGTGCTAGCATTAGCTGTACTATTCGTGGACATGAACAGTAGGAGGGATGGTTCGATAAGACATGTCAGATGCAAGCATGAGCCGTAGCACTTGGAGCCATGAACAACATCACCAGGTTTCCAACGTCTGGTGAAGTCTTTGTGTCACAGACTTCCTGATCATTGCATGCAGAGGATTTGCAACTAAATATCAAAAATTACTTTATTCTAGTTTATTTTAAACTGTCTCATGTTTTTTATTATGCACCGACTATAAACAAAAAGTGCTTTCATTTCCGAACGGCTCACCATGGGCATGTAAACATCCTCAAATTAAAGCTAACAGTCAGCACTTCAGCCTCATTGTCATTATTTCTTTTTAAACTCAAAGTACTGGAGAAAAGAACCAAAATTAATGTGTGACTGTCCGATGAATTATGGTGCTCCCTGTTTCTTTAGCCCTAACGTTTATGGAGATGCATGGCTGCACAAAGGGTCTGACTGGAGATGTGTCAGGAGCTAGCGTTAGCTGTAACTCATAGAAATAAATTCCTTATGTAAATCCTGTCAAAAAGCTTCATGCAGAAAGATATATGGAAGCATTGCACACAAAAAGTATGAAAAATTGTTTTTATTTAGGGTACTTTATTATTTGTTTTAGGTCACGTTATTACCTAATGCATGCCTTGTGGACACAGAAACACACAGATACTGAGATATGCATATGTTCACACACACACACACACACACACACACACACACTCAAAAATGCACATGTGGAGACATACACATTGACATACACACATGTAGACACACACACATGCATTCGCTTTCACACACACTCACACAAACTCGCACACACACGCACACACATGACATTGAGGGCATAATTGATATTCCTTAAGGAATGTCTGGTATTGAGGACGTCCCGACTGGGAGATGGATGTTATTGTGGATTCAGACATCAGTGATTCATGTTAAACTTTTTTCTCCGAAAAGAGCAAAGAGCCTCCTCAGCTGTGGAGCAGAGACGCAGGGGCGAATGAGGCATCGCAAAGACGAACTGACGTGTGAAGTGCGGGTTCAGAACCAGCCATTAGTTCACAGGGAAATTCGGAGGGGTTAACAGGTGAGCAGGGCTGGTCACGAGGGTTCAGAGGTCAGCCTGTGTTCCTGTGAGCATTGCCGGCATTTCAATTTCGGTCCGAGTCGCCACATACCAGATGCAATCTGCAACGAAACATCTGGAACACGTGCTCATGGCCGACTTGGTCAAATAAATGTCGGTCGTCCGAAGGAAAAAAATGATTTTGTTATTGGTCTGTCCTTTGGGGGAAGGGTGGAGTTTATTAAACCTGGTACTCTAATTTCACCTTTCCAAAATCACACTTTAAAAGTGAATTTTGGTGATTTTACAAAATTTGAAAAATCAAGATACGACCTTCTGAAGAATGGTGTGGTGTTATAAAACTTTGTCATTTATGTTGGTGAAATATAGTAAGCAACAGTCTGTGTGGTACACAGTATGATTTGTGCATTTTTTCCCCATGATTATACAGATTATAATTCGCTCATTTTAAAGAAGGTAGCTGGATATATAGTACCACGCAAAAGTTTTAGGCAGATTTAAAACCATTCTGTGAGGAAAAGATACTTCTAAAAATTATGAAATGAGAGGTTTCTTAATATTGAAAAATGTACTATAAAGAGTCGTGATTTGGCAAAAACGAAATCAATTCAATATTTGGTGTGACTGCCCCTTGCCGAAATATTAAGATCACTGTCCTGGAGTTCCTCAGTTTTATTAGATAATTGGCCTTTTTCTTGCTCCAAGCATACTGGGGAACTTGCCAAAGTTCTGCTGATAAACTGTCTCACTTGCTTCTGTTCTCCCCTGATAATCTCAAACAACCACGATGATGTTGAGATCAGGACTCTGCCAAGGCTATACGCTGTCTATAAACTGTCTTATTTCATACATTTATTTGTTAAATTGTTTTTTAAATCAATATTTTATGTCTCAAATACTCTTTTCATCTTCACCAACACTACTATCGAAAACTGAAACATTAAAAAAAAAAAAATTAAATGAAGTGCACAAAGCTTAGTATTCTACTCAGTACAGTTAAGACAGAAGAATAAAATTGCTCACTGATCTCCTTATGAGAGAAAAAGCTCACAGTATTTGGAGTAGATCTGGATGACAAGCCCATTCCCCTGCTATACTATAATGAGGATCTGTGACCTGGTCTTCATTCACCCTAAAATATTTCTCTTCTGTTTGAATATCACAGTAGCTTCACATGGAGAAATGTTAAAAAACACACACACACACACACACACACACACACACACACATTTAGTATCACATTATCTTGGTAATAAAAAAGATTGACTATTTTTGACATCAATTACCATTGACTTGCATGGGAAATGGGGGCTGGCCCACTTATATTGCAGGCAACCACAGTGGGTGCAGTGAGGAAGCTTTATGTACAGGACCTGGGAGTGAGTTTCAAAGATGAAGCCCAGTTTTGGTCACTTAAGCTGTCCCAGAATGCACTGGCAGGGTGGGGGGTTTGTACCACAGAGAGGTCCGGCAGGCTGATCCAGGCTGCTTTCCCATCAAACATCTGCAGAGCCAACAAAGATGGCGACACTTTCTGAGCCAACTGGCCTGTGTGCTGCCCTGTACTGCTGGAGGTCATGTGAGCTCCACTAAAGCCCTCATCTGTATGGGGGGATGGGGTCTGTTATTTTGGGTGCAGGTCAAGTGTCTCTCCCCTGTTGCACTGAGCTACCTGTGTGTGTATAAATGCCAGTCATATGGATCTGCTCACCTCTGAATCCTGCTGTAGGTTCTTTCATTTTAAGCACCATTTTGGGGAAGAGCTGGGCCACAGCCTCTTATGTTCCTAATTGTGCCACTGTGGGCATGTGATTGAGGAACGGCTGTGCTGTAGTGCTCACTTTGTGTGTGTGTGTGTGTGTGTGTGCGTGCGCGCACTGAGTCTATTTGTGTGTGTGCGTGTGAGTGTATTTATGTGTGTGTTGGATCTATTTGTATGTGTGCGTGTGTGTGTATTTGTATGTGCGTTGGGTCTATTTGTGTGTGTGCGTGTGAGTGTATTTATGTGTGTGTTGGGTCTATTTGTATGTGTGTGTGTGTGTGTGTGTTTGTGCATTTGTATGTGCGTTGGGTCTATTTGTGTGTGTGTGTGTGTGTGTGTGTGTGTATTTGTATGTGCGTTGGGTCTATTTGTGTGTGTGCGTGTGTGCGTATTTGTTTGTGTGTGTGTGTATTTGTGTGTTGTGTGTTTGTTTGCATGTGTGTGTGTATTTGAATGTATATATATTTGAGTATGCGTGTGTTGTGTTTTTCATATGTGTTGGTGTGTGTATGTATTTATGTACTCATGTATGTGAGTGCTCTGTGTGTATTTGTGGATATGTGTATGTGTGTGCATTTGTGGGTGTGTGTGTATGTGTGTATGTGTGTGTGTGTATTTATGTTTGTGATTGTGAGTGTCAGTGAGAGATTTGATGAAGTATCTTCCTCGTGGCACTCCTGTGTCCATCTGCAGCCTTGGTGTAATGCTTGTGTGTGTTGTGTGTAATGTTTGTGTATGCTGTGTGTAATGTTCGTGGGTGCTATGTGTAATGTTTGTGTATACTGTGTGTAATGCATGAGTACGTTTGTGAGTTGGTTTGTGCCTCTGTCCGCATTTATGTGACACTGAACTCTTAACTGCAGATGTGTATGTGCTTGCATTTTTTGATGTTTTGATGTTTGTGTTTGTGTGTACTTGTTTGTGTTTGTGTGTGGGTGCATGTTTGTGAAGCATCGGGCACTGCGGCAATAAAATCGACGGCTCGGATTGCGAAAGCAGGTCAGAGTGCGAATCTTCACCGCTAGTTTAAATAAGCGTCGTCTGCCTGGGCTCCTTATCTCTCTGTGCGCTAAGGGAATGTGACAGAAAGGTCAATTGATACAACAGGGAGGGGCAAAAGGTGCTGACAGACTACTCCCCGGAGCCTGGTCTTCAGGCTGATGCTGGGGGCCAGACAGATTGGGGCCCGGGGCCGAATATCGTATGATTCAAAGAGAAGACCATTTAGCTGCCTGAAAGGCTCCTGTCTGCTCCAGGAGGAGCGTGCCAAATAAACGAACACTGGCAAACGGTCAGAGGCACTGCCTCCCTGTCCTGCTCCTGAATGTATTTATCAGGCTCTTAATAAATCATGAGAGGCAGAGGTGTCACAAATAGACCCGCAGTATTAATCTAGTAATGAATTCACACTGAGCGATGATCATGTTTCACTTGTTGATTTGTCTGTCTACAGCATGACTATCAATCTGTCAGTCTGTGTCATTTTCAGATTAATGTAAACTGTGCCCTGTGAGCCATTAAAAATCAAAGTTGTGGCTTCATTTGGAAATTTGTTTTTTTTTTCAGTCTATTCCCTGGGTCTTATCTGGTCCTGATTTTACAATCCCCTGCATTCAATCAAAATGGATCTGTAAAGTAACTCTGAATCTTATTATTAAGTAATTCATATTAATTAATTACGTTCATCACCCGGGGTTCAATAATTACCAAACTTCATGTTTGATCATGGAATCATATTGCTTTCACTAGATCTGATTGTTGCGCACTTTAAAAGGATTTTTTGTGGTCAACTGTATGATAACGCTGTCAGTTGTATCATTGTGTGATCTACTTCATTTGATCAGGTTGTGATCCTCTGTACTGTACCTGTATTTTTTTTCTTAAGGTCAATTGTTATTTATTTTACCTAATCAGCTCATGATTTACATTATCAGATGTCCCAGCCATTTACACCTTGTGATCCACTCATGATCACATTTTTTTAATTATTTGGGGGTCTTTTCGAGACCTGTTTGATTTGCCCCTTCTAATTCTATGTGCAGGTGCTCCAGTGTGCTTCTATTTGTGTTTCTCTGTTGCTAAGCACACACACACACACATATACTCACACAGATGACGTTTCTCTTGGCGCCTGCAACTCTAAGGGCTTGAAGACCTTGACGTTTGGCACCTTAATCTGCCAATGCTGCACATCGTCCATTAAGTCACTGTCTCATTACTCCGTTTAAAGAGGCAGGTGACATTGCAGTAGTAATGTTGTAGTGTTTTGGTGTAGCTATACTGCATGCTGAGTGTATTTGTAGAGTTGAGTGATAGTGTAGCTGTGGTATAGAGTACATTATATTGTAGCTGTTGTCATAGTGTCGTGCATGTTATTGTGTAGTTACAGTGTGGTGTTTATTACAGTACAGATGTGTACACTATATAGCCAAAAGTGTTCGTACACGTCATTAAAACCTCATTGGCATTCTCAGAAAAGTGAAAAGTTAAATTCACAATATGTGACATTTGAATTTCAAATGAATTGGTCAATTTTGGCTGACAAGACAGACTTCCAGCTTTCATTTGAGGGTATTTTCATACAATTCTGATCCACAATTTGTAAATTGTCGCCCTTCCGTACGCACCCCCTTCACAACTTAAATTAATTGTAATGGAGCCTTTAGTAAGGGAGGGGTGAAGGGGTACATAAAGTGTATGTCAATGAGGTTTCAGTGAAGTGTCCACACTCTTTTGACTATTTAGTGTATGTTGTAGTTTGTGCATATAGTGAATACAGCAGTATGTGCGTTAAGTGTATGTTGTAGTTATATTAGTAGTTGCGGTTGCAGTGTAGGCTTGGGGCTTTCCGCTGAAATCTCTCTCGCGCACCAGCATTCGGTTACAGCTCAGACGCGTTACGCCGTCAGTGTTCGAGTCCTCGCCATCTGGATCGGAGCAGAGCGCGTGTGAATGTGTGACATAAGCGGCGCTGGCGCAGAAATGCGCGCGACACGGACGCCACGAGAGGCGCGGTGCTTTCAGCTGATTTCTGAGAAGCCGCTGAAATGCGGCGATTGACCCCCGCCGGATAGCGCTTAGCGAAGCTCGGGCCAGCTGGGGTTAAATATAGTTCCGGATCGGAGGATGAGAGAGACCAGATAGCAGCGCAGAAACAGCGGTGATAAACAGCGCGGCTGGAGCGTGACAAGGACGAAAAGAGGAGACTCTCGAGAGGGGACGTTTGCGTCTCTCCATATAAATGAGGGACAAGACCACAGGCTGTCACTGAAGGGATTGAAAAATCAAATGTTGGCCTGAAATTTTTATATCAACGCATTCTATTCCACTGTTTTAAGTCACTTAATAGTTATTTTATGGGATTCTAAGTCAAAGTAATAAATGACATTCGAGATTTTACTTATCATAGTTACATAGGACCTATTGACATCGTAAGAAAAGCCAATATTTTGGTCTCTTTGAGAGTATCAACCAACAAAGAAAAAATAACATCTCATCATTTTCACTCTCTTACGTTCTTAGTGCCTGAAACAATTTTGCAAGTAGTCTTTCTCAAGATATTCAAAAGCACTTTCATTTCATATCCATATTTTCACTATTGAGAAAATATTAAATATACACTTTTAATATTTTTTAAAAGAATATTTAATATATTGTCTCATTGGTATGCAAAACTGTATAACACAATCAGGTATAATTCTGTCGCCTTTTTAAAATTTACAATATCATGCAGTGACATTTGAAAAAAAAAATTGTGTAATGTATGAATATCCAAAATAAAAGGGTACATTTCATTGTACATATTGTAATACATGGGAAATGTGATGTATCTATGCATTGAATCTCATCCTTTATGATGTATTGACATATCAGTTTTCTCGTTCATAGGCCACTAAGAATAAGTGCCGATCGATATATAAAAACATTTTGCAATGTGCAATTTATGGATCATGACATAGCATTGAGCAACAGGTATTTGATTTAATATTAACCATAAGTGTAATAATTGCAATAAATATTGAATCGGATGAAAATGTAATAATTACAGCACAATCAATGCAATTCCCTGAAATTCAATGTACAGAATAATCATGAGTTTATGTGTCATTTAAATGCTGATATACGTAACTGATTGTAAGAAAAAAAAAAAAAATTTTAAATCTGGTGCCCTTATTATTTCATTACAAAAATAATTAATGATGCTATAATCATATTGATGCATCTTATTATTAGTATATTAATAACTAAGATAATAATGTTTGAATCAAAACATCATGACCACATACAGATTAAGCAAATAATGCTGATTACCTGATTGTGATGGCACATACATTTCAAGGACTGATAATTGGTAGACAGTAAGCTAACAGTCCGTTCTCGTTGTGGAAGCGTTTGATGCGGGAGAAATAGGCAGGTGTAGAGACCAGAGCGACTTTGACGAGGGTCAAATTGTTCTAGACAGATGATTGGATCAGAGCATCTCTGAAGAGCGCCGGGGGGGTTCAGGTCAGTTGTGGTGAGTGCCTACTGACTGTGGACCAAGGACAGATAAACCACATACTGCACTGTTATAAACGGACTGAATTTCATAGTTAAATTACTGCATTGTTTCCAGGTTATTTGAACTGTAAGTGGAGTCCTGCGCGCACTTAACTGTGGTTTACACTTAACATACACAGAACTCTGTTGTAAACTTATTGCAAAATTACTCTTAATTTAACTGGCAAAAAGGTGCAAGTTTATAACAGTGCGGGGACAGGGTGCATGAAGCCTGAGCCTCATTGATTCACAAAGGCCAGGCAGGCTGTCCCATCTGGTCCTAATTGACAGAACGGCATTTATGGCATATGTTCCACAAAATTTAAATAGTGGGTACAGGGGGAATAGGTCATAAAACACCAAGCGTTGCATCCTGCTTTATGTGGGGTTGTGTAGCTGCGGACCGGTCTGAGTGCCTAGGCTGACCCCTGTCCACACCCAAAAGCACCGACTCTGGGTACGTGAGCATCAGAACTGGACCATGGCACAGTGGCAGAAGTTGGCCAGGTCTGATGAGTCGTGTGTTCTTCTCCATCATGTGCACAGCCAGGTTTGTGTGCTTCGTTTACTTTGGGAAAACATGGCACCAGGGTCCACAGGGGAAAGGATAGGGTGTGATGCTCTGGGATATTTTCTGCTGGGAAAACTCAAGTCCTAGTATTCATGTGGATGTCCTTTTGACACGATCTATCGATCTGAGCATTCTTGTGGACCAGACACACCCTACATAAATGTAGTATTTCCTAATGGCTGTGGCCTTTTTCAGCCGGTTAATGCACACCGCCAAACAGCGAAAATGGTTCAGGAATGATTTAAGGAACATGACGAAGAGTTAAATGTGCAGCCCTGTCCTCCAAATTTCCCAAATTTAAATTTGATGCAGCATCTATGTTATGTGACTGAACAACAAATCTGATCAACCGCACCTCTATCTCGCAACTTACAGGACCTAAAAATTCCTGCTGCTGAAGTCTTGGAGCTGAATACCGTAAGGCACGTTCCGAGGTTTTGTAGTGTCCATACCTCTGCCAGTCGGTGCTGTTACGGAGGTACGTGGAGGATAAACAGCATATTGGGCAGGCGGTGAAAACATATATGTAATGTTATCGCTGTTTTGAGTCCTTCTCGGCCCTCGGCCTGTTTTTACGAGCTCCTGTGGTGCTGACAGTAGCGTATCCCTCAGGTTAATCACGAGCGTGGCGACCCGCAGCGTGAAAACTTCCGCTGGCGACGCCTCGCACTGGTCATGCGGAAGATTCCCACGCGAGGCCGTAACTTCACCACACGCTGGGCCTGCGGCACTTTTGAGACAGCGAACCCCAGCCATGTGGCGGGAGAAACGACTCCACCTGGAGCCAATCAGCGGCTGTCCGTTACTCTGACCAGCACCTGAAATGTGTAGAGTCAGCCCTGGATAGAATAAAAGCAGGTCCTTTACTTCTGCTTTAATTAAAGCTCACATTTGCTATAAAAACATTTTTTTCACTCTCTTTTTTTTTGACAGTCATGTAACTAAAACATTCACATGCATTAATGAGCCACAAGGATGGAAAGGATAGAGAATTCTTTAATTCGGAGTGGCTGTTGAAAAGCCAGCAGGCCATGAGAAGGCATGTCATGATGCTAAATGATAAACATTCAGGTACCTGCTGTGTTGCTCCACAGTGCAGCCTGAAATTAGTTTTTTTTTTTTCTCTTTGGAAAATGAGAACCTTTGTCAATCTTGTTTATTACCTCCATGCAAGGTAAGAATATAGTGCCAATCGAGAAACAAATATGAGACAAAGCCAACCATTGCTGTCTTCATGTTGTGTATCTTCACTGAATTAGCTATTGAAAGGCACTGTATGTGTGCTTTTGAGTATCATTAGCCCCTAGCGTGATAAAGAGTTTTGCGGTTCATCTCACTCGGGAAAATCCTGCGTCTTCCTGCTTGGAAAGCCTGTGAGTGCACAGATTTCTGCCCTCGGGAGTGATTCTACTCACACAGCATATATGTGGCTCAAGCTGTTTTTTGCACGAAAGTCATGGGTTGTTGTGGAAAATGAAACTGAGTCCTATGAACTCCAGTGTGCAGAAAAAATAAAATAAATGCTGTTGGTTTTACAACGTACTTTAATAGTGTAATTTGCACAAAAACGGGGATGGAATGTACTTGGTCTGTTTAAAAGCTGTTCTTAACTGTGTCCGGGTGTCAGTGTTTGTGTGTAAAATTATATCCGTGCATCATGAGAGTCAGGGTGGTCTGGCAGACTGAGACTCGCCAGGACCACTTCAGCGCCGCCCAAAATGGCTGTCGACTCTGTCCCGTATCCATGGTGATCGTAAGCCCTGTTCTGCTCTTACCTGTCTCAGAGACACACCTAAGACAGTGGAGTGTGACGTTAGGCTACATGTGTCCCTCTGATGATGACTGCAATGGCAGTGTAACATATGATGAAAACACAAACACGCACTCAAACATGCACTAACACATTTACAAGAGGCACACAGTGGGCAGAACTGTTTGTTTTTAAAAATTAAATTCAAATTTAGATACAGTGAATGAACACATTCTGAAACATTGCACCAGCACCAGAGTCCATGGGAAATGTGATAGTTGAATGAATTATAACTCCTAATGTGGGGGGGGATGTTTTATTCATTTATTTTTATTTATTTCTTTGGAAATGAAGAAGGGGGTCCTTAGATGGTAGATCTTGAAAACGCGGGCCAAAATGTGCTTAAATTCACTCCAGTCTAGCGAGAATTGTCAACCGGCCCTTTTTCAGTAACTGAAACTTAGAGTAAATTCAACAAGTGTGTGACGACGGCTGGTGCCCGGGAGGTAGAGTGCAAAGATGGAGTTCCCAAGAGCAGAGGACGAGGTTTGATTTAAATAAACAAAAGTGCAGATAACAAAGTGATAGAAACTATAAACTACACAGGGTAACAAAAGAGGAAAAAACCAAAGCAAAGTGCTGTTAAACTAATAAGGTGTTACAATCCAAGGCTACCTGCCTGTGGGGGGGAAACAGAGGTTTATATGACAAAGGGAATGATAATTAACTAAACAATAATCAGGTTAGAACAATTAATAACGAGCGGGAGGATAATGGGATAAATGAATTAGGCAGGTAGCCGGAGGGAACAGGGGAGAACAGGAGGGAACAGGATAAAGTGGATGCCTGCCTCTTACAACATATAGAAACCTATCATTTCCCTCAAAAAAAAAAAAAAAAAAAAAAATATATATATATATATATATATATATATATATATATATATTTTATATGAGCAGTTATGTTCTTAACAGCTTTTGTAAAATGTGAACTATGAAATAGAGTGATACTTGCAGATCCACAGTATTCGATGTGGAGTCAAAAAAGGCTGCATTCCTCTTTTGCAAAAATACTGTTTGTTTGGCCGCTGGTGTGGATTCTCCATCAGGCTGACATCTTCATAAGAGCTGAGGTCTACATTTTTTGGATCGAGGGAACATTTAACTCCGTCGCAACCTGGTCCCAAAAAAGGTGACCCCTGGACCTTATCCTGTTCCCGTGTATTAAATTAACTTTAGAGCTAATGACAAGATCACATATGTGTGAGCAGTGATAATCAATGATGAACACTGGCTGTTTGTAATTTCCTTCACTGCATCCGTTGGACGTATTCAGATTATTGAGTGCTTGAATACAGGAAAACAAAATACTGACTGCATGTCCAAAAGACATGATGTGAGAGAGTGAGGGGGAGAGAAAGCAGAACTGATGAGGACATTTTAATTTATTCAATGTTTTCTTCACTGAATCCAGAAATTCCCTGGATATTGTCATGCATACCATCTGCAGGTTATGAGTATAAATTATTATTGAAATTTTAAAATGGATTTATGCCACTGCAGTCTTGTTTAATTGGTTTGAATCATATTATTTTTATTATTATTATTATTATTATTAATTAGAGGCAGTTGTAGTAGTGGTAGTAGTGGTAGTAGTCATCGTAGCATTAACTAGAGTTTGGCCATAGCGGCCCCGCTGCCGCGTGTCCTTTTCTGACAGCTGTCAATCAAGCCGTCTCTCGGGTGACGGGGCCTGTCAACACCGTCTCGCCGCTCACTTTCCCAGAGTCCGGCGACCGTCGTTCCCCTCCGCGTGTGTTTTCACATAAACAGATCCCATTCCTGCACAAGCAGGCCACTGAGGCCTTTTCGGTAACAGAGTAATAACTCAAAACAAATGAGTCCCGGGGCTTTGATGATAGCACTTTTACGGGTCGCCGCCAGGCCCCCCTGCCAACATCTGTTTGATTTTATCTGCGTGAACTTTCCACTGCGGTCAGAGATTTATCTGCCGGATTCATCCCAGTCTATTAAAGTAAGACTAATGCGGAGAGAGCCCAGGAACGCCGATTCAGCCGGGAAAACGGAGAGAAAGCGAGAGAGGACAGGAGCAGAAATCTCATTAATATTTCATGTTAAAGTACATGTTGTGTGCATTAAATGTGTGAATGTTTGTGCTTGAAATTTGTGCGTGTAGTATCATTTGTGAGTTTGTGTGTGTTTGCGCATGCCTTAGTGTGTGTGCGTGCGAGCGCGCATGCAGATGTGTATTATTATTATTATTATTATTATTATTATTATTATTATTATTTTGTAGCGTTAATGTCAATGTTATGTGTGCATTTTATTAAAGAATGATTTCCATAAGGGAGGAAAAAATATTGTTTTGATGCAATAATTCCGTTTTCAAATCGGCTCAGGTGCTGTGCTGTGCCCGACAAATATTTCAGAAACGTGTCATTGACATTATCTTTGCTTATTTTATGTTTGGCGATGCGTGTATTTATTAACAGGTTCCATATATAAAGGCTTTAGCTCAAATCCTGGTCATGATTTGTATTCTAAAAGGACTTTCTGGCTTGAAATAACAACCGGACTTTGCACTAAAGAAACATGTTTATTATATTTACCTAATAAGCTTATGATTCCACGTGAATGAGCTCAGAGTATATTGCCTTGTTGTAGTCAGTTCTCTGATCCCATAGCAGCCTAATGAAAACCGTATAACCTTAAGATTCTAGTTATTGTCAAATTAAAGTTTCAATATTGGCCATGCATTTCCCAAGACAGCTGTTGCCCAGTTCTGTCAGGCTATCATCAGCGTTCACATGCCAAATAAGACTACTTACTAAAATTATGCTACAGTGATTTCCAAGTGCATAGAGTATATGGGACGATGGCTGATTAAGCTCTGGCTCCAAACACTTTGTCAGTTGCCGGCACATGTGCTGTCACATAGGCTACTGTACACTGAGTAGCCTAATGTTGCGTGCGACTGCTGTCCGCAATTTTTAAAGAATGTTCTGATTCATTTTTCAATGTATGATACAGGTCTTAGTTGTCAAAGGTCCTTCTCTCCCAGGTCATGTATACTGGCCATAGTCTGCGAACTTGGGTCAAAAAGATAAGCGTTTCTTTTTTTTCTGGTCGAAAAAATATATATATACAACTACAAAAGAAGCGAGGACTGTTTCCACTGTCTGGTGCGAGTTTAAGGCGATATCTCGCAGACTCTGCGCGCGGGCCCCAGAGATTCTCAGGCTCTCATAGACGACTATAACTCATCCGCGCGTCTGCCGGAGGGAGATTTTCTCCCTAACGCTTCAAGTCGAACTCTCCGGCCCACAGACACAGAGGCGTTTAGATAAGGCTGGACATGCATTAAGGGATTTCTTTCTCTCTCTTTTTTTCATTTCCATTTTTTTCTCATGGCTTGAGAAACAAAAGTTAGAAGATGAAAAGAAGAGGATGATTCGGTGGTGAAGATTATTAAGTTTGATCATAGTTGTGGCTGTGTGCTTTCCAGAGCAGAACTACTGTTGCAGTGATGTGGTGCTTAAACTAAGATAGTGATGATTTACTGGAATGCGGGGCCAGTGTATAATTATACATGGAGCAGAAATCGTGACTAACTAAACGCGTAATGGCGAAACTGGATATGACTACGCATTTACAATCCTAACAGGCTCAATGCATGTTCCACGCCGGACTCAGCAAAGCTACTTTCACCCAGCTTAGAATATTCCTATTCATGAAGACACAGGAGGACTAAACAAGCATAAAAAATTTTATTGGCATAAAAACGTGATATAACACAAATAGCCCTAATACACAAATAAAACTGTAAGGATGTAGGACTGATCCAGGCGCCGGAGAAGGGGAAAAAAAACTAGGAGCAGCGGAAATGCGAAACTTCTCAATCAAAATTGCTGACATAATCGGAGAAGGCGAGAGTTGTTTAATAAGGCAGCAAAGCGGTCCATAGAGACCCTTTATAACGGTGCCTGTTATCCGATATGTGGCGTGTGAAAGTGAAAGTCGTTTGAACCTGGGGCCTGTGAAGACCTTAGCGTGCTGGTATGTGCCCAACATCAGACCCCCCTCTTTTCTCTCTGTGTTTAATGTTTTACAAGAAGCTTATTGCCAGTAAGAGAGTTTGCTTTGAAAACTTTATAAATACGTGGGCTTTTTGCTCTTCCCAGTGTGTTTATGTTTTGCGGCTTGACGTGCGTCGGGTTGTGAGTTGATGTGGTCCTTCCCACTCGAAGTCTTATTAGCGGCCGCGTTTGTGGGGTTGGGTTACGGGTGGATTAGCCGCGGTGAGATAGCCTGTCCTGTGCCCCGCTTCGTCGCTCCTTCACATTACCGGAATACGTTTTTCTGATTTTGAAACTATACGCTATGCAAATTTTCCCGTGATATGCTTTGGCCTTGCCGCTGAACGTCAAAGACGGTTTCAGTTTAAAGAATGTAACATAGAGGAATTGGCACAGCCATGCAAAATTAATGTATGGCTGTACCGCGAAAAGAGAACGAAATTGATGTTCAGAACCCGAGAGAGGGTGAGAAATGGGCACACTGTGAGAGCTTTCAAGCGTGTTTGGCTCAGACGTTTAGATAATGAAAGAAGATGAAAAGATGAGCGAATAATACATCTTTATAAGCTAATTGCGGCAAACAGGCCAGGACTTTTGCTTCATCTGTTTTAGACTTTTGACTTTTGCGCTGATTTGAAAATATGTGTCATCCGTCAGTGCACTTACAGGGCATGTAAGATCCTTCATCTCACATACCTTCATTTCGGTGAGTATTAATCAACCCTTAAAATTAAAAATGGACACTGTGTGATGCAAACATGGGAAATAAATTACCAAAAGTCATTTCAGTGAACTTATTCAAGATAAATCTGACTACCACACTTAATTTAAAGTGAATTTGAGCTATCTAATGTATAGTTAAATGCTGTCTGTAGCTCTTTTGGTACATGAGTCTGTTATAAAAGTAACAGACTCAGAGGGAAAACTGTTAGTTTCCTGGTCCTTTGGGGCTTCCATAGC
This sequence comes from Gymnothorax javanicus, assembly GCA_029692085.1. Lineage (NCBI taxonomy): Eukaryota > Metazoa > Chordata > Actinopteri > Anguilliformes > Muraenidae > Gymnothorax > Gymnothorax javanicus. The sequence continues at coordinate 175,110,040 of CM056195.1, forward strand.
TCTGAGTCCTGCTCCTCTGTATTTACACACCACAGTTCATTATTAGAGTGACATCACTGGTGAAGCCAGAAGTGTATAGAGATATTCTGCACAGTCACCCGCTGGCTCAGTCGTGTTGTTTTTATATCGTTATTCCTATACACTCATCCATTTACCTGTCCATATCTAATCTGTTTTTCTAGCTCAGGATCCATAGAGATGTTGGAACCTATCCCAGCATGCACCGGGCGAGAGGCAGAAACGCACCCTGAGCTGGCCACAACTCCATCGCTGGACTACCCTGTTCTACCGTAAGACAGCGGTGCCCCATCAAGTGGCATGGTGGGCCGAGAGTGAGCAGGTTTTCATTCCAACCAATCACTGTACCTACTCCATACACCAATTAGTTCCCTCCTCTCTGTATGAAGGTGTGCTGATCGGTGAAATCAGCAGGGGTAGTGCTTGGTTAGAATTAAAACTTCCATACTCTCCTCCCTCCGCGGCTCATGATTGGCCACCACTGCAGTAAGATCATTCTGGCGGGTAACAGGCATTTCTGCAGTTACAATGTGGCTTGTAAATATCACTTTGACAAAAAAAATAATAAAATAACTGCGATTTTACGTTGTAAAACTATTAAAAGCCATTTTACGCTTGAGAATTTGTGTTCTGGCTGCCTTTATATTTTATCGTTAGCGAACTGACGTTTTTTGAGCAAATTCGGAATGTGACTTTCCATCGGCTTGTGACTTTACTCAAAATTTTTAGTTTTTGCAGTGCAAGAGTGCACAGTTGCCAAGGCCAAAACATCCATTGCCAATGGAGTTGAACCAGACCTGTGCCCCCTCATAAATATTTATGAGTCACATCAAATTTGTCATTTTTGGTTTTTATGGTGACAATGGGGCGCGAACACTGCTGTTCTTCCTCTCATCATTATTGTTTGCCTTTCAACTCTTTTCTGGGTCTTGAATCCCAGTATTAATTGGCAAAGAATTCATGCCCTTAAACACCAACCTTGTTCTGTATTCAGAGAATTCATAAGGTACACAAGCCGTCGATTATGCTGCAGTATTTCTACATTGTGAATCTCAAAAAGACTGTCACATTGTTGATGCTGACTTACCTATAGCCACAATTATTTTCTCAAATAAATATAATAATAATAATAATAATAATATTATTATTAGTATGCTACTGTACAATATCATTATAATCATACTCTTACAATATTAATAGTATAAGTAATGTTATTGAAACACTTCATTCTGTATAAAGATGTGAAAGTGCTCTGGGCTCCGTGTATAAGCTTCGGACAATTTTTCCCCTTCAGTATTTAAAAAGCTGAAAGATCACTCGGCTGTCTGGCTACGCTCCACATTTATGTCGCTCACATTTTTTACGCTCCCTTTAAATCTGTTTCCTTTTTTTCTGAGGGGAATGCTTCTTGAGCAGTCAGTGCTCATTAATCACACGGCTGAAGTTTGGCTGAACTTTTATACTGTGCAAAAAAATGTACAGTAGAACCAAACATACATTACAGTTTAGGAATGCAAAAAATAATTCTGTATCGGCTCTGTCTTCTTCCTCTTCTTCTTTATAATAACAACAACAATAATAATAATAATAATAATAATCCCCACCACAAAGTGGAGTGGGGGAGTTCTCGATGGAGCTTGTGCGTCTGTCTGTCCGTCCATTGGTCCAGATAGATAGGAACAAGTTTTTCTCCAAAACTAGTTTGCCAAGATGAATGAAATTTTGTGTGTGTATGTTACTAGTCATGACCTTGACTGGGCCCCAAAACAGGATTTTATGGGGGTGGAGGATATTGATGACACTGTCTTGTTGTAGTTTCTATGATTATTATTATTATTTATTAATTAATTAATAAATAATAATAATATTTAATATGCTTGGTGTAGTGTTTGTGATGTAATAAATATAACAGGTCATAACCATTGAGTCATGACTTCTTCATTAATCTCCTCTGTAGGTAAATTGCAGTGGGTTCCCACTGTCAGCTGTCACAGTCTCTGTCATCATCGAGGTCTCAGTGGCAGTTACACACACAACCACATCAGAGCGCAGGAGACTGCTCTGCTTATTAAATACAAGTGTCCTTTATTACCGCCTCTCTGGACCTGCATCAATCACTCACATGACGCCTCGCTCGTGACCTCACTCCTCAAAGCTGCGGGCTGGGCGCCGCGAGAAGAATGGACGGCTTGTTTCGCCCGCACGCGCACTCACAATCGCTCAATCATCCTGCACCGCTGCGCGCTGAGTGAACTTCACGTGAAATCGGCGGGAGAAAGTTCCCTCGTTTTGAGAGCGGAGCCATTCCTTTGCCCTCTCAAAAGTCTGTGCGTATTACTTCATTTAATGGAACAATTTTGCGATTAAGAATGTTGAGTAGTGTTTAAAAGAATTCAGAGAATGGCCATAAAGGAATGGCCAACTGAAATAATGACTATTCTTATGTTTCATAATTTTATTAAGTTGGGATAACTTCATATAACTGTCACATTCACAAGGTGCTAGGATCCCAGATTGTAAATCACGGTCTAAAAGGTCTAACTGCATATTACTTAATATAATCATGTGAAACATTTTTACGCTTAATAATATTGAGCTGATTTAAAAGAATTTAGTAACAGCCAGCTTACATAATCACCATTGTGGATGTTCATAAATTTTTTTAAGGCAGCATAGCTTTATGTTTCTGTTAAATTAAATCGGTCACTGAATGTGTTTAGTTTGCATCATTGAATCATCAGCACAGATATACAGATATATTGTGTATACTGTAGTATCAGGTTCTTTTCCTGTGATTCATGTCTCCAATAATTTGCAGGCAGGAGATCTGACAAACACACGCCATTGGCAAAGCCAGGTTTTCCACAAGCCAGGTTCTCCTCTCCTCGCCCAAAACCTCTCCCCAAACTTTTCATATGCATGTCCACAGGCTATTTCATGACCCTGTCAATGAGAAGATTTCAGCAGATCACAAGCAACACTGTGCCTGCAGGATGCCTGTTATTTTCTCCCTTGGTCATTGAACAGTAAACCATAATTCTCTTAAGAGGAGTCCTCATTTCTTTGTCGTTCCTGCATTTTGATTTTACAAGGCAAAATAATCATTACAAAGGTCACAGAACTACTTTTATAGTGTGGGCCAGTTATTGAAACATTGGTCCTGGGGCTCCCCAGTGTGTGATAGTTTTTATCCAGCCACAATTGCAGTCATAGGGGTTTGCCAAGCTGTTAGTATGTCTTAACTCGCTGCATCCTATGTTTAGAGCAGTTATTTATCCTCTAAAGCCACGTTTTGACAGAAATTGTCATGCATGCCTTGAAGAATGAGATTTCCTTATCCACATTGTAATATCTTCGGAACAACAGCATAAAATAGAGGAAAAATGTAACCAATCAAATTGAAGAATAAGCTTGTTCCTAACAGGAGAGGCCATGAACACATGGTCACAAAAAGTAACCCTTCATTAGGCAAGCACATAATAGAGTCAAACCCATTTTGTGTCATTTTTCGCCAAAATATCTTGAAAGAACTTAAAACACTTGTCCGCAGCAACCTAATTTGGAGTTTATTGATTTTCTCCGTGCCTGATTTGATCTGTTTAAGAATGTTCAAACCTGGAATTTCTTGTAGTATGGAACAATCGATGCAATGTGCTCAAATGGTCACTTACTCTTCATGGCACGTGTGAATATTTGTGTCAAAATGTGACAGATATGGTTAAACAAGTACCCTAAACATGAACTGAACCTAATTAACCCTTTGAAGTCCTCGCAAAGAAAAAAGCGATGGAAAACATTTGTTTGCTCTACCAAGAGCAGAACTTTAAAGGGTTAAGACTAAGTAACAGCTTGTTGAAATGATACGATTGCAGTTGTGGCTGGAACAAAAAACAGCATAAACAGGGGGGGCTCATATGTTGAGAACCACAGCTGTGGACATTCTGGACAATTCTCTTACATTTTTTTACTCATGTAATTGGCAGTCTGTGATCTCACAGTGTGTGTGTGTGTGTGTGTGTGTGTGTCGGTGGGGCGGTAGTCTTGGCTTTCCAGCAGAATAATTGTCAGTTACCACATGGTGTTTCATATATATTACTGTACACACTGTACAACGTGTAAAATTATAGACCTTAACCGCACTGCCCTTTCGTCCATGCAAAGACTCCCGATCCCCCAGTTTATGAAGTTCGTAATTGAAACAGCATGTTAGGGCAAGTATTTAATCATTACAATTCATAATGTTTAATTTTTCAAATAGACAGCCATGGAAGAAGTACAAATTAGAAATTCCGCGACTGTACATCAGCTGGAAACCTGACATTTACCCTGGCTGTGAGATTGTATATTCATTGTTGAGACAGTCCATCCATTCATCCATTCATGTTTTGCTGCGTATCCAGAGCTGGGTCGCAGGTGTAGCAGACTAAGCAGAGAGGCCCAGCATCCCGCTCCCCAGCCACTTCCACCAACTCCTCCTGCGGGACCCCAAGATGTACCCAGCCAGCCGGGAGATATAATCCCTCCAGCGTGTCCTGGGCCTGCCTCGGGGCCTCCTCCCAGTTGCCCAGAACACCGCTAAAGGGAGGCGTCCGGGAGGCGTCCAGGAGGCATCCGAACCAGATGCCCGAACCACCTCAACTGACTCCTCTCAACACGGAGGAGCAGCGGTTCTGCTCTGAGCCTCTCCCGTATGTCCGAGCTCCTCACCCTATCCCTGAGGGCCAGCCCAGCTGCCCTGCAGAGAAAGCTCACTTCATCTACTTGCATTCATGATCTTGTTTTATTGGACCCTACCCAAAGCTTGTGACCATGAGTGAGGGTTGGAACATGGATCGACCAATAAATTGAGAGCTTCAGCTCGTCCTTCGCCACAACGGACCGGTACACCCGCTTTACTGCAGAGGCTGCACCAATCGGCCTGTCGATCTCCCGCTCCATTCTACCCTCAACTCTTGAACAAGACCCCAAAACACGGCTCAGAGTGAGATGGTTTTAATTAAACTGTATGGTGGTTCAGGCCCTCACCCTGTCATTGAATGAGTGAATGAAAAAATGAATGAATGAATGAGTAGGCAGTATGTTACACTAAGTTGTACGTCAGTAGGCCTTTTGACCAATGCAGTTGTTACCTGCTAAGTTCTGAAAACTTGTTCTGCCCATCACTAATTCAAATGAACCACTTCATTAGATAATGCCAACCAATATTGAACTGATGAGCATTGCTAATGTGTTTGTTAGTAACTGATGATTTATTTACTCATCTTATGCTTTCCAGATTTAAAAAACTATTTTTAACCAATACATTGCACGTCTGTGAATGTTTTATTAAGTAGTAATTAACGGTAAGCTTCTTTCATGCTTAATTGAAGCGTTTGTATATTGCTGGTATATGATAACTACATTAGTTAATGCCAGTTCTTGCGCTGTAACTGAAGTGCAACTCGTGAGTGAATATACTGCGCTCCCGGGCAGCGCTGCTGTCTGAATCTGATAAGTTTGGAACGAGGGGAAACCAAGGCTGCTGAATTAGCACATTGTGCTTAACCTCTTCCTCTGCTCCAGAACAGGAGCTGGGTCTCTCTGTGGGGGAAATTTTTACACTATACTTGTCTGTCAGAGACTAGCTGTCAAAGTATATTAAGTTTTAGGCCTATATCACACCTGGGCACAAAGAAAAGAAATTGTGTTAAGAGAGAGTGTGTGTGTGTGTGTGTGTGCATGTCTATGTGGGTGAGTGTGCGTGTGTGTGTGCACGTGTGTGTATGTGCGCATGTATGTGCGTGTGTGTGTGTGTGTGTGTGTGTGTGTGTATGTATGCGTGTGTGTGTATGTGTATATGTGTGTGTGTGTGTGTGTGTGTGTTGATGTCAGTTCATTCACTGCAATATGTGAGGGTTAATTATTTGGAGATAATTACGAAGCATCAAAAACAGGCTAAAAGGGTTGCAGGAGATTTAAGGAAATTTCTGGAATCTGGCCCCATTGAAAACAAAAAGGAAAGACATTCCAATGTTTGGATTGGCTGAGTAAATGAGACTGTGCAGCTATTGGACGGGACAAGTCCTTCCTCTGTTAAGCAGATGACATCAGCACGGACAGGTCTGCATATATAAAAGATCGCATAAAAAAAATAAACTGAACCCGGAACCCAGTGACACAGCCGTTCTTAAGACAGATTCTCCAGTCCCCCAAAAAACTGAAAATGTGCCTCTGTAGAGAAGCACATCCAGAGACAGAGGGCTTATACTGGCTCTGAGCAAAGTGGTTTGTCTTTCTTCCCGGGGAAGTTTTTTCTTTCTATTTTTTTTTTCTTTGTCAAGAAGTGGACTTGCCTGGCTAGAGATTAAGGCAGATTTTGCTAAGGACTATAAGTTGACTCTGGGCATTAACGGGGATTAATGTTTAGCTTCTGCCGAGGCACACCCCCCCAACCGCACTCCCGTCGCCACGGTGACGCGGCACCCAAAGCCCGACAGTAATGCAGTGTGGGCGTGGATGGAGAGCTACGCTAACTCAGAGGTGCTAGCAACGCTCAGCGGCGCACAGCCCCTGAAATACACCGGGAGTTCAGTAAATACAGATATCTGTCTCGCACGTCTCACGTTTCTGTACAATGTGTCTTCATTTCAATGTGAAATATGTTGTCGCTGGCTTATAATCTGAAATTAACTGCGAGCCGCATGATCTAAAAGCATGGAAAAATTGTTATATTGTCATTTTTGAAGGCAACTGTTCATCAGTGATGTGATTCTCAAAACCTTTTTTTTTTTTGAAAGGCAAATTATCTCTTGATTGAATGATGTGAGGACTACATATGAATTTATATTTTTCAATACAGTTCATGAAAACAATCCTACCTTTGGAGACGTTTTACTTGAACTCCTCTGTATGACGCTGATATAATGCAATCATACACTGTACATGACATAGGAGGTGTGTCAAGCTGGTGTAACATATAACTGTTGTTCATGTTTAATGACAGGGTACTTTAATACTTTTTTAGTAGAAGTCATGACCCAATATTCCTCTGTGTACAAGATGGAAATTTTGAGATGAGTGAAATAAACTGACTTCTGACATTTGTTATGGCATATATACAGTATAACATGTTATGCTGGCTTTTTGTCAAGGGGTTCAAGTGAAGTGGCACCATATATTTTATACATTGACAGTCCTAACCCAGTCATGGTTTGTTTAGACTAATGCCCAGATTCTTCTTCTTCCTTTATCTTTGGGGACAGACAGTTGGTTTGGTGGTTAGGGGAGGGAGGGCTGAGATCACGGCAGAATTTGTTGCGTTTGCAGAATTTTCCCCCCGACTCTTAAAATGCGCGGATGCGCTCGTTTCCCAGGCTGTTTACCTGCGTACGTGCCCGCTCTGCTTTCTGTCTCCGTCACCTTCCCATTAGACGCTCCCGACGCTTTATCAGCGGCTAAAGTGAGCCGTAAAACTCCAGATTCTTTCCCGCCGACTCACGTGTTCTCTGTGCCTCTGCGACTCGCGCAGCGCAGCCAATCGGCTTGCGCGCAGCCGTGCCGTGCATGTGGAAGAGTGCGCTCTGCGGTGCCTGCAGAACTGAACGCAATTAGAGTTAAAGTTGAGTAAGATGCGCGGGAATGTGCAATTTACTGTAATGTGCATATGTATTTACACAACTTTTCATTTTTTGCTCTGTACACCAGCTCATGAACACGACAAATGACTGTAAGGTTTAAGTAAAGACTATCTGCTTTACTTTGTTTTGGTTTCATCTATAGCGAGTGAATCATACAGAAATCACAGCCATTTTTTTTTAACTGCACCACTGGCCCAATACACACAGAACTCAACATGTCTTATAGTTTTGTGTTACTGGGCTGCCATTTTTTCCATTTACAAGTATTCTAAGTTTGAGTCAAATAAAACATTGTGTTTTTTGAAAGTCTCGCCCCCACCCCATCTCGCACGCCTCTTATGAGGTATAATCTTCCAAGCCACTGGAGAGTTTTCGTAAGGAACATCTTAAAGTACTTGACATTTTTTTAAATGGGAATATAAAACTGTGACAGGTCTGAACGCAGCGTCATCACAGGAGTATTAAACACCCGAATGGTGCACGGACTCCAGTGTTAGGCCTACTCCATCTTGGGCCTCGGCTCGTAGCCCTTCCCCGTGTGACAGGAAGGCCATTCGTCTGTCGATAGGAAAAGGCGCCGGGCCGTATGAATACAAAGTAGCCTCTTTGTTTACAGGTAATTACCTGCCAAATGGTTTAAAAATGATCATTCAAGGGTGCTGCCAGCTCACGCTCAAGGAGGCTTTTCTCTGTCAACACACCACGGCCTCGCCGAGCCGCCCGTCCCCGCTGCACAGGGATAGTGTGTGTGCGGGTGTGTGTGTTTTTGGGGTCTGTGTATTTATACATGCATGGCGATGTGTGGGTGTTTGTGCATATTCATATGCATCTTTGGGTGTCTGTGTGTTTGGATGTGCATGCGTGCATGCGTGCGTGCGAGCGATTGTTGTGTTTCTGGGTATTTTCTAGATGTCCATGTCCATGAGCTAGGATATATGTGTGTGTGTATGTTTGTGTGTGTGTGTGTGTGTTTGTGTGTTGGGATGTGTGTGTGTGTGTGTGTATTTGTTTGGGTGTGTTTATGTATGCGTGTGTGAGTGTGTGTATGTGTTTGTGTGCGAGTGTGTGTGTGTGTGTGTGCGCGTGTGTAAGAGGAGGGGTCCCTCCTCCTCAAATGGATGGGGTGTGGGCCGGGAGCCAAAGGGCTTGTGGTGGTGAGGGGCTGCAGTGGGAGGGTGAGGGTGGTTAGGTTCAGTGAAGGGTGATGGATGAGCTGCGTTTAAACACATCATCACCTGGGAACAGGTGCAGTGTGTGTGTGTGTGTGTGTGTGTGTGTGTGTGTGCGTGTATATGTGTGTGTTCGTGTGTGTGTGTCCCTCACAGACTCGCTGGGACACAGTCCCCCTGTGGTACAACACCCAGCACACCACACAGCCGCGTGTTCAACCTCGCTAAAGAGCAGCCATTTTAATCCTCTTCATCAAGCCCCAAACACTCACAACCAGTTAGCATGAAATTACATCCTGGCTAATACCTTAAAAACAGAATTAAAATGTATTCCCCGGCCTCTGCTTCGACCTCTCCGAGCGGAGGGTGCATTTCGAATTTGGGAGAATTTTCTCCTATAAAATTTGAGGCATTTCACAAAGAATGGGGGCAAACTTACTACTTAACATTTCAGATTTGTAGGAAGCAATGAGGTACTAAAATTAACAATTAGAAAGGGCTCCTTGTAACTTGAGACAATATTTTCTGTGACAAACGCCAGGTTTTGGGATAATGAAAAATTACAAAATTAAAAATTAAGTTTGTTGATTTCAGAAGTGTTTTGAGAATTATGTCTGATTTTTTTGCCGGTTGCCTCCTTAATTGTTGGCATTGCTTCTGACCAGTTACAATTAGCTGTCTCCGACATTAGCATCTGCCGGCGAACATGAGAGAGCGTGAGGGCAAGGGAGAGGGGGAAGGTGTTGGAAAGAAGAAGACTGAGATTGAACCATGATGGAGAGGCACAGTACATGATCGGGAGGAAGAGATTGGCAGGTCAGTATCTATAGCAGGGTTGGGTTCAATTACTTTTTTCAATTACTTTCGTAATTGTAATTTAATTGAATTTTTTATCGAAAAGTAATTGTAATTGTAATTGCACATTCTGTCCAGAAAGTAATTGTAATTGTAATTACAATTACAATCAATTGTATTTGAAAAAAGTAATTGAACCCAACCCTGATCTATAGTACTATTTTTGTGGCTGGATGCCGTTACTCTCAACATTACTTGGGTTTGTTGCGGCTTTAGCGAAGTAGCAAAGGCTTTTCAGTTGAGTTGCTCTTACTCATTTATAGATAGTAAATAAATTTCACTATTTGTTCCACCATAGAAACTATGCATCCACTTAATTTATCACCCAGCATTCTGCTTTTTCTTGGCGAAATGGACGCACTCTTGTGAACAGTCTCTGCCAAACAGAACAGTGCGGTACCTTTTCCTCAGGTGCCGTGTGTGGCATCCCACAATGCACTGCGATAGAAAGTTGCTGTCGAAACATGTAAATGAATGGAGAGAAATAATCCATCTAATATTCTGAAAGCACTGCGCCTGTTTCTCTCGGCGCAAGGTAGATTAATGTTTGCACGCTCAAGTAAACTGCAGCAAAATTGAACATTTCTGTCCAATTTTTTATTTTCACTTTTTTTTCCCGCACGTTCCGCCTTTAAATGGGTGACATTTAACGTCTTGCTTCGAGCGATCTTTCACGGTTTAATTTTGCAGGCGGTGTTCCTCAAATGTAACATGTCGTTAATTGCTTTTTATTGAAACTGATCTCCTTGCTAAAATGATTTCCATCCTGAGTTTTACAGCAGTGGAATCTGGCAGCTATGTGTGGGTGTTTTTGCACTACAGAGGCCTACTATTAATTTCAAAGGTTTTTTTAGGTAAGATTTTAGAAGAATACGGCAGCATGATGTAAATTAATCTCCCAGTTTTGATTTGAAAGTGATTTGCCATCATTGAAGCAAGTTGCAAAGCCAGGGGATGTTGTAAATATTTCACAGCTTGATTCCCATGTTTGAGAGACATGCCTTTTTCCTATTGTATATTTGTCTTTTATTTTGATATTATGTAGAGTGGTTTTTGACTATGTGGCTGCACAATTTTTATAATTACGGTACACGTATAATGAATATGTACTGTCCAGCCTATTACTCCAGTACGTGGTTCCAGTCATTTCCAAACTGCAGACACTAACATTCGAATATTGAATGCATGAAGTATTTTTGACTATAAGGAGTAATAGTGGTTTGTACGTATACTGTAATCCTTGCTGGAGTTTTAAAATGTAAAAAAACATACATCCAATGATTATATTTTAAGTTATATGCACATTACAGATACATTAGTCTCTCAGCAAGTGAAGTACACCATATCCACGCTTATAAACACAAATGAATCCATGCTCTCTTTCAGAGTCTTTATCCCCTGTTCCTCAAATCACCTCAGACTGCTGGATTTCCTCTCGCCCTTTACCTGACAGTCAGGTGAGAAGCCAGTCCGGCCAATCAGCTGCGCTAATTCATTACCTGGGAGTAAAGAAAACCAGGGATAGATTTAGATTCTTGGGCCAGATTTGAGGGTCGCTGCTCTTCAGCGTGCACGGCTGTTTAGAAGCTATGAAAACATTTGTACCAACAATGCAGGAGCAAAAAAGAATCTGGTGGGTCGTTATGGACAGAACGTAGCGTGCTATTCAGTAGAATGTGTTTACAGGATATTGTGATGCTGAATAACGCGCAAAAACACCCTATAATATGTTTTAACTTGCCGTGCGTGGTGTTCAGCACATTCCTAATGTAATGGAAATGAAATCAGGATAGCAGGCTGGGTCATTGTGGTCCGCGCTGACTCCAGGAGGCCGCAGCAGAGAGGACAAACGCTATGCAGGTCATCAGCGATCATAGACAGCACATCTCACTCGCTCTACCAGTCTGATCAGTCAAAGAAGTGTCTTCAGCCAAAGACCGATTTTACAGCACAGCTCCAGGGAAATATACAGCAGGCCATTCTCTCCGTCAGCAGCCCATCGGACTTTAAAGCTCCCCTCTCATCAGACTGGGCACCACAAGCCTGGGTCAGCTTTGGGGGGGAGGGGTGCTGAACCTCTGTGGACTTCTTACCCAGACAGAGGCGCACTTACCTTACTTTACTTTTACTTAATAGTGTGTGACATTTGCCTGTACCTGGTTTCAGTGGGCCTGTTTCTTGATTGAATTAAATCTCCACTGCTGTTGCAGCCCCCCGGCTCTGCTTGCATGTGATGGACATGTGCAAGGTCCCTGGTGGGCGGGGCCAGGGGGGTGACTGGCACAGTGAAGAGCACCTGTGTCTCATTCACTGAGCCAATAAAATGTGCCCGTCTCCCATCTTAGGGGGGGTCTCTCCCCCTTTTTACTTTTGCTGTGGGTTGTTTTTTTTTTTTTTGTTAGACTGCATACAACGCTGCTTCACTTCTTTTTGCACGTCCATTCATTTACATTACTTATTATACTGACTTATACACCTCATATTTACAGTGTATTTTTGTTAAATTTGGTTTTCTGCAATAAACTGAATTTTGCTTTTTTTTAATGCAGCAGTGTGAATCTCCCATCTTGTTCTGGCTTTTGTGGTGAGGCTTGACACTGTACAATGCTGCTATACGGCCTTTTGACCTTACCTGGACCTGCAGGACAACTTAACTCGTCTTTTGGTGTTTTGTGTGTGAACGTTATCAAATGTTATGCTACGTACTTTGTGTGTGTGTGTGTGTGTGTTTTTTTTGTTTTGTTTTTTGTATACTGTTTGTATTGTTTTGCTCTGTCGTGTTATAATGTGTTGTCTTGTACAGTGCAAAGCATTTTTTCTCTAGGGATGAATAAACTATCCATCAATCAGTCAATGAAATATATATAACACAAATATTGTAGGTAAATTGGAGTCCGTTATCCTACACTGTAATAAATTTCGCTGATTAAACTTACAAAACTTAGTTCACTGGCTGCCTTAAAAATGTGAGTTAACTCACCTCGAAGATGAACTTTGTTTTAACTCACAATTAGTGAAGGCAATGGGTAACTTTAAGTCTAACGTTTGAAAACATATATACTTGTGTTCAGTTTCTAAAACTTGTCTTGACAAGTGGAGTTAAAGAGACGAAATAAGTTCACATCATTTAATAGGCCTATCATTTTTTACAATGATGTATTTGAAAAAATTCCATACAAATCATCAGAAATTATTTGTCATTTTTTTGAGATTATATTTTTGATGTCCTCTTTTCTGGCAAAAGAAGTTGAATTTATCTTGAGAGAGACACATTCGCAAGCACCTTGTAACTCCAAATGGCTGGCATGTTTACTGGGAGAAACTATATTTAAACCGCGTCCTAATGCACTGCTGGTGGGATTAGACTGGCTCCAGCAACCCACATCAACAATGCTAAACAGCTCTGCTTCGCCGTTGCTACGAACTCCATTCACTTCTAGTCTGCGTAAATGTATGGACCGTTCACAAATATTTTATCACCACTGAACTATGGGCGGAACAATGCCGGTAATGCGCGTCCCCGTGGTTTTTTCGCAGCTGAAATTTTTATCGCGCTGTTCTGTAGTGCTGCCGATAGCGTTCTGGTTCAGTGCATATAAGTTTAAGAACGGGAGACATTTGTTGGTTTAAATCACGGTGCTGTCAGGATACTTCCCTGAAAGTATTTATGGAAAGAGTGAAGCTTTGGAAATTATGATATGGGGTGGAAAAAACAAGTAGGCAAAGTAGGCAGGCACACTGGCACTAAAATGTACCGCTTGGCGGCCTGTGACCGTTCACAGTGCGAGCCTTTGCGTGCATTAAATTTTTCATTACAGATACCTAGGACTTCGACTCTCGGGCTGTGTCGGCGAAGGCTTTTCGTCCTTGGAATGGAACGGAATGTCGTCAGATTCATATGGGTCTGGAGCACATGATTCTATAATCAACTGAATCTATATTGGTAATTGCTTCTTTACATAAATATAGAAACGCATAAGAGTTTAGAGGGTATGTGAAGACCTTCGATGCATGACATAAACAAAGGCCTGCTTATCTGCTGTTCCGATGTAGAGGTGAATTAGAACAACATTGAGGGGTCACAGATTTGTATGACATTGGAATGTGGTAGGTCGGTGAGTATACACACCAACACGCTCCACGAGAAGACCACCTGAGGTAAGGTCAGTTTAATTCAGGTCAGAACAGGAAATTCTTCTCTCCCTGCTTTCCGACATTGAGGTTCTCTGTGGGGGTGGGGACGGGGGCGGACATGTTGTGAGAGAGTGACATCACTTTTACATCTCAGCTGACACGGCGCCTTTTGGTTTCACACAGTTAAAAAACAGAACCTGTTAGTATGTTGAACTTTTGTGCACCGTCACTGGACAGGCCAAGGGGTAGTAACCAGCCCTGGCTTTGTGTAGCTGTTTTGGATTTCAGTACTTGCTGTACTTGATTGCTCATGCCTAGTGAGGCCGACCCAATCAAATGAGCTGGAAGGTTTGGTTGTTCACTTCTGTGAGAGTATTGCTATTTTGGGAATAAGCTACTGCTTGCTACCTGATTGATCATGGCTAAAAGTAACTAGTGGTATTCAGTATGTAGCCAATATGAGATTTACCAGTCTGCCATAGTTGCCTCAGTTCGACAGTATCCCACTATTCAGCATAGTCAATGGTAACATCCCACTGAGACCCTGGTGTTTTTAATAGCTTTCGGTCATGTGACTGCATAGTACACGACTTGTTTATTGTCACATACTGGCTTCTGTGTGCTACTATGGAGAGTGGCCAGTAGTATCCAGTATATACTGGCATAGTATTCAGTGTGTTGTAAACAAGTTCTCAATTCAATTTTTGAGTCCAAAACAGTTGCGTAATTGAGCCAGGTCTGGTATTAACCCACAGCTGAAGTCAGACTCATGGACTCCAGACGAGGTTTGTGTACACGACTGCAGAGCTCGTCTCCTTAAACTTTCACTCTGTAGATACGGAAGCATTCCAAACCACTGAGAAGTTTGGGTCTGTCCTTTTCTGTGAGGTTTGACTTCTATCGCTTCCTAGAAGTTGGGAACCTGTTATCATTTACCTGAGCCGTGGAATCGAAGTGCGAGAGGGACACCGAGGCAGCGTAGTCGGAGGACTGTAACAGGATTTAACTGGGAGGGAGAGAGTTGGCGGTTTGAATGAGCAGCACCCCTCAATTCCTTCAAAAGTCCAAACTGGGCCACATCTGAGGGCAATGTCTCATGAACTGAACTCAGTCACTGGCGTTTTACGCATTATTGATTGCTTGTCCATTCCTGCTGAATTGAGAGACTCACAGTCTTTCATGTTTTTCACATATCAAAGATGTTTATTAGGGCAGCACGGTGGCACAGCGGGCATCGCTGTTGCCTTGCAGAAAGGAGGTTGCGTGTTCCGTTCCCAGCCGGCCAGGACCGCTCTTCATGGGGTGTGGGGTTTCTTTGGGTTTCCCCTGGTGTCTTCGCACCCTTAAAGGCATGTACTACAGGAATTCTGCTGACCGGGACTCTGGCTTTAGAACTGGAGCTGGTGCCCACTGCTCCTGAGCAACCAGTGTGGGTCAAATGAGGAAGAGAAGTTGCCTCAGGGGGATGAATATTGTGTGTCTCATAAGGAAAAATCACATGCTCATAACCCCACCCCTAAAAACGCATCACATGCTTATAAACCCACCCCTTAAAGATATATTACATGCTTACAGCCCCACCCCTAAAAGCATATCTCATGCTCATATCCCACCCCTCAAAAATATGAAGACTTTGTTTCCAAAACTAAATATATCCATTTTACTCATTTTGAATAAATCAGCATTTTTTACGTTGGCACCTAATGCATTTTATAGAAAAACTCAAACTTTGACCATGAAAAAATACACCTTATAGCATGAATTTCGAAAAATAAATTTTTGCACCATGTGTAAGAAGCATAGGGCTATCACTCTATGGTATTATCTCAATTTTTGTAATTTTGGCACTTATTGTGTTTTGGAAACAAACTCTTTATATATTACATGCTCATAACCCCACCCCTTAAAGCATATCACACCCTTGTAACTCCACCTTAAAAACATGTCATATGCTTATAACCTCACCCCTAAAACATCATATGCTTATAACCACTCCCCTAAAAACATATTACATGCCATAATGCTGCCCCTAAAATCATATCACAACCTCATATCCCTGCCCCAAAAAACATATCACATGCTTGTAAGTTTTCCCTGAAAAAAAAACATATAACATGCCTATAACGCTGCCCCTAAAACCACGTCAAACGCTCATAACCCCACCACGAAAAATATATCACATGCTCATATCCCCACCTCAACAGGCATAGCTCATGCTTTTAACCCCATCCCTAAATAGAATTCAAATGGTCATAACCCCCCCAAAAGCAAATTGGTCTCTCATAACGTTACCTCTTTAAACATATCAAACACTCATAACCCAGCCCATTAAAACATATCACATGCTCATAACCCCACCCCTAAAAACATATTACATGTTCATAAACCCACCTGAGAAAGCATATCATATGCTCATATCCCCGCCCCTAAAAAATATCACATGCTTATAACCCCACCCCTAAGGACACATCACATGCTCATAACTCCAGACTGAACATTTTACAGGCTCTGCTTTTAATTCTGAGCACAGAGAAGGTCAGATTTCATGTAAAAAGTGGAACTTTATGAGCTTTATATTCTGCTGAATTGCAGTGGGTTAAATGGAAAATTCCAGAAGGGGGGTATCCATTTCACATAAAACCAGTAAAATGTGTAAAATGGATGACAAGACAGTCTCCTTTAATGTTTCCTCTGCGTTGTGTTGTGGTGTAGATACTGCAGACGTGGGAGTTTACTCGACCAACGTTAAGAGGTAACGAGTAGCACCAATGTCTGTTTAGCATTTCTGAGATTGTTGTTTTTTTTTTTCTGTTCAGGAATACTGCTTTCAGTAGTGGGACCAAAGGCCGTATCAGCAGCTACTCTGCCAGATTAGGCTGGAGCCTCCAGAGTTTTTAGCTGTCACGGCTGATTCATAAGGTTATTTTATTAGCACAACGAGTAAGAGCAGCAGAGGCAAGGCGCTAATGCTTGGCGTACCTTTCCCATAGAGTTCTCAAAGAACAATCTTTTAAGTGTCAGAAGAAGCCTCTCTCTATCTCTCTCTCTCTCTCTCTCTCTGTCTCTGTCTCTCTCCCCCCTATTTGCCTGTGATTGGGGGTAAATTTTAGGGCTGACATGTTTATAGGCACGCTCCTCCGGGAAAAAGATTAGGTAATGGCTCCCGCTTTTGACCCCTCAAACGTTATCCTTCAACGAAAGGAAGATGAGAAAAACAAAGCAAACTCATTTCACGTGTTTGGCTGCGATTAAGTGTCTCTGGATTTCAGGTCTGCACACTTTTCCACAACTTCTGCCATATATTTATTACGACACTACTGACCTAGGACCCTGAAGTGTTGTGTTATGTACTATCTGAGACTCTGGATTGACTGCTGCATATCTTCCAGGACTGCGAATTTGTTGTTACATATCTCTCAGGACTGTGAATTGATTGCTGTGTATCTTTCAGGAGTCAGAATTGGAAGCTGTGTACCTTCCAGGATTTTGGTCTCAGCAAAGTCTGGGATTTATTAGCAGAGGAAAAAGGCGGCCACGGGTTCTAAGACAAATGTTATTGTTTGTCACAGGAAACCGATCTGATTACTGTGTTCTCTCTCTCTTACCCCCATACTGGGCCGTGTGTTTAGACAAGTGTTTCTTATTGTTCCCAGTTCGGTGGAGCATCTCCACTTTTCCCGCTTCAATAAATAACACCTCGGAGAGGCTGAGCAATCTCCAGAAGTAATTTTGTTTGTCTGTCTGCTCAGGTCAAACAGAAGGCCTCCATTTTACTCAACACCAAACAGTAGTGGAACTGCACCCTCAGTGAAATTGCTTTTTAAACTTTTTTATGGAATTCTAAATGACTTAAACTGCTGTCATATGGCCAAAACTGCAATCTGAAGCAACTTATTTAAGGCAGTCCGATGAAAGAACACAGATACACGAGACAGTTTTATTCTTGCACCGAGTTATTGGGCCAAAAACACCTTGACATCGGCTGAACCTCGGTGCTCAAATGTAAGGACGGGGCTTTCCATGGGGATACAGAACTGAAGTTCTGGTTAAGCCATCTGTAACTCCATATCTGCTGAGACTTAACACCTCACAGTGTGGAATCATGGGATATGTTCATGCCAGAAGGGTGAAATCTCCTCATGAAATCCTGCAGTGTTTTCAAGTACAAGCCTAAGGCCTTCATAAACTGGGGTCCAGTGACCGCTGAGGAACCTTGTAGTTGCGGAGGGCATTTTTAACTTTCAACGTCTATTTCCGTTCTAAGATTATTCCCTCTGCCAGTGAGGTTGTGTGTTGTGTTTAGCTTGTTTGTTGGTTTGTTTGGCTGTTTTGTTAGTTTGTATTGCCCAATGCTCATGAAACTTTGTGGAAAGGTGTTGCACGGGCCAAGGAACTCATCAAATTTTGCAGCAAACCTGAATCAGGAGGCAGATATAATATTAATTTGAGGAGTTTGTTTCCAAAACACAATATATCCGTTTTACTAATTTTGAGTAAATCAGCTTTTTCAATGCTGGCGCCTATTGCATCTTACTGAGCAACACAAACTTTGACCATGAAAAACTACACCATAAAGCATAAATTTCTAAAAACTGATTTTTTCATCATGTGTAAGAATCACAGGGCTATCACTCCATGGTAGTATCTCAATTTTGGCACTTACTGCATTTCAGAAACAAAATCTTCATATTTTACTTTGATCATCATTGCGAGATTGATCATTTGGCCCTAGTGGAGGTCTACATTCTCTAAGAGCCCTTCTAGCCATGTCAGCAGCTGAATCTTTGGACTGTGAGCCTTGATGGCACAGCATTTCTCACAACTGTATTCATGTTGACATTGTCAATCATTGCAGGCGGGAAATATTTGTGCTTTATGGCAATAATTTTCAAGCAAATGTCTCGTGATTTGGCCAGTACGGTTCAGCATGCCTGGAAAAGGTCAGTTACAAATGGTGCAAAAACCATGGAAGATGCTCAATATGCTAATGGTTGTTGGCTAAACAGTGAAGTTAAACGGCTTGGATCATCAAAAGAAGGATTGGTCTATGACATCATCATCGGGGAAACTGTCAATCAAGGGAACCCATGGGTGCTGAGCTGAGGAAATCGCAAAGCAATGTGATAGTTCACTACGTTGGCGTTTGCGAAAATATAGAAAATTAACCGGCATCCACACAGCATTGATCGAAAGTGTTGTCTAACTGGTTTCAGGGAAAGCAATTATTTTGTGATTTGGTTTCCATACATTATGACAACACCAGAACACCGAGTTTGTACCACAGCCAGAAATACCATCTATATCTAACGTTAATCCAGTTAGAAAGATAATATGGGCTGTTCACCAGAAACGAAGTAGACGTATTATTGAGCAAATCATCCAGCAAACAATTTATCAAACCTTAGTCTTTATTTTTGCCAGGAAGCTTCTGGAAAGGTTGACTAGGAAAGGAGTGAGGGAGAGATGAACGTGTGCTCACTACACACTGTCAGTTCACTTTTATTGATTCTGTTCTGTCGCTCAGCTCCTATGGCCAAATGCATCCTGGAAAAATCGCAAAGGAGCACGGGTTTGGCTCTGAGTCCAATCCTATGTTTCTCAACCCTAAATGGCCTGACAGATTAATTTCCCAGTCATGGGCCCTGGAGCAGACCCCTGGGGAACTCCGTCTGTTTTGCTATTCCCTACTGCAACATTAACTGCTTATATCTACCTTAATGTGATGTTACGTGATACTGCATCGGTTGAAGACTGTTAGGTGATGGAAGGATAATGGGATTTAAAGGTAATACATGCAAACAAAGCTGTGCACACAAACGTATGCTCGCATTTGCTTACTACCACACCTGTCCATGCACCCATTTCTACACACACACATCTACCAGATACATGCACACACAAACACATACAAGCACACATGTACTGTATCCATACACAAGCATGCACACAAATAGTACTTTCTCACACTCACACACACACACACACACATACCAGATACATGCACACACAAACACATACAAGTACGCATGTACTGTATCCATACACAAGCATGCACACAAATAGTACTTTCTCACACACACACACACACACACACCTACACATTTCGCTCATGCATTCACACCAAATCACACAAATGCACATCAACACAGTTTCATACATACACACAAGTAAACGGTTGAATGCTCACAGAGAATAACACACATGCACTTATATCCATACACAGACACGCACACAAGTACTCATGTAGTTTATGCATACGATCAAAGAAGCACAAACATACACTCACACACACACACACACACGCACATAGGAATACGCACACTCACTCTCTCATACAGACAGATACATTTGCGTGCACACACATATACAAGTAAACACACACACAAGTACACGATTGAATGCTCGCACAGAAGCACACACCTACACTTACACCTACGAGCATATACACACTCACACACACACGCACACAAAAGCATACTTGTAGTCTATGAATTCACACAAAGAAGCACTCGCATGCACTTGTACCTACACACACACGCACACACTCACTCTTTCACACACGCACACACTCACTCTCTCACACACGCACACACTCACTCTCACACATGCACACACTCACTCTCTCACACACGAAAACACTCACTCTCTCTCTCTCTCACACACACACACACACACACTCACTCTCTCACGCATGCAAACACTCAGCTAACCTCCTCTGGTGTCTCGTTATCCGTATCGCATTAGGAGTTGTTAGTTTTGCTTGCTGTGCCTGGTTGCTTATCCTCATTAGGATTTGGGGATTAGTTGGATGGGAGTCGTGTTTAGTCGAGTGTCACGGGCTCCGGGAAAGGTGCTACTCCCCGAGCAGCCAGTGAATTAGCCCTGCTCAACACATATCCCTCTGTTATGGAGGAGGAGAAGACTATTGTGCCTAATTAAATACATCTCAACTTGTGCTTCTGTCTCTACTTTTCCAAATAGATGGAGGGCATACACTTGGATGGGAAGAGTCATATTTACGCACATCGACACACAAACGCACTTTTACATGCATCGAGAAGCGCACATATTCACACACATCGAA
The DNA here is from genome assembly GCA_029692085.1 of Gymnothorax javanicus. NCBI lineage: Eukaryota > Metazoa > Chordata > Actinopteri > Anguilliformes > Muraenidae > Gymnothorax > Gymnothorax javanicus. The sequence goes on from CM056195.1 coordinate 175,130,916, forward strand.
AACGCACGCATATTCACACACATCGCGACGCACACATATTCACACACATCGAGACGCACAAATATTCATGCACATCGAGACACAAATTTTTACACACATCGAGACTCCTACATATGTGTTTAGGCACATTGAAACTCACACACATTTATACACATCGAGACACAAACGTAGAGATATACACATAGGTAAACACATCAGGGGACACGCACATTTTTACATACATGGGGACACACACATCGAGACACACAGACATATTTTCACACATTGGGATGCACACATTCTAACACACATCGAGCCACACAGACATATTTATACACATCGAGACGCGTGCACATTTTTACATGTATTGCGACACATACTTAGACACATTGACATGTACGCGGTTACTCATATTGAGATGGGACATATATTTATACACTTATTAACGAGCGTGGAGACCCACTTTTATTTACAAACATCAAGACAAGTTTACACGCATCGAAAAGCACACATACAGATGCACATCAAGACACATACTGTATATACACATAAATACACACATATTTACACTGAGTGAAAGATATATATATTCACACACTTGAAGAGACACATACTTACACGCATTGAAAAACGGATTTGCACTCATCGAGATGTACATATTTATACATGCTGTGTCACACGTATTTACAAATATTAAGACACACACATTACGACACGTCCTGCCCAAGGACCAATGACAGAGAACAGAATTAAAGAGAATGAAATCCTTAATGATCAAGAAATAATCTGTCTATAAAAAAAGTAATGAATGATGATTTCACAATTTTAGACGGCAGTTCAAATGTAAAACTGCAATGTCCAGCCCAAAACAAAGCCCTCTCCCTGTCTTGTCAATGTCCGAGCCAATCTGTTCATACGTATCCAAGCATTTTCATTTAAAATTATGAACATTGTAATATTAATAGCAGTCAGATGACGGTCTGATTTCAGAGGCCTAGTTCTTTAAATCATAAAGCCCACATACTCGATTACTCTGAATGTGGCAGTATAGTTTTCCCCACGTCTGGTAGCTGCTGTTTTAACTGGCTTCGCTACAAGACACTCTTCGACAGATGCCGGAATATTCTGCCAAGGTCAGGGGCGTGTTTTCACAGCCAAATGATACCCCAGCGCTACTACATGAGCTGAGCTATTCCTCTGGAGCCGGAATGGTGACAGCTAGCTCTGTGCGGCTCTGAGAGTGCTCACTGGCTGGCATAAAATGAAGGGATGTGCTCATTGGCTGGGAAAAAAGGGAAGAGACATTCTCAAAGGCAGGCAAAAGGTATAGGAATGTGCTCAGTGGTTGGCAAAAGTAAGAATGAGCTCATTGGCTGGCACATAGTGAAGCAATGTGCTTATTGGCTGGAAAAAAAGTGTTGGGATTTGCTCATTGGCTGGCATACTCTGCAGGGATGTGCTCATTGGATGGCAGACTGTGTTGGGATGTGCTCGTTGGCTGGTTGACTGTAGGGACGTGCTTATTGGCAGATAGACTCTGTAGGAATGTGCTCATTGGCTGGCAGACCCAGTGGGGATGTGCTCCTTGGTTGGCAGATTCTGTGTGATTATTGGCCAGAAGACACTGTCGGGATGCACTCATTGGCTAGTGCACATTGCAGTGACATGGTTATTGGCTTGGTTATATTGGGACTTATTCATTAGCTAACATGGATTCCAGTGAATTGTTTATTTGGTTGTATACATGGTGGAGATATGCTGATTGGCTGAGATGTGTTTTTATGATGTGCTAGTTGGCTGAATTGTTTTCTTTTGATTGGCTCATTGACTGGTGGTCTTGTCTCAGTCTTTTTCTACCCAATTGAAGCAAGTAGGAATCAGTGCCCTTAAGCCCTGGGATTTCCTCCTGTGTATGGGACAGGAATCTGGAATTCTCTGCAGAGACTTACGGAAGTGGATCGGGAATGACGATTTCGGTTGGCTCTCTATTGTCCAAACTCTAGGATCATGCAGACTACAGCTCGAGCAAGGAGTGGAGGGCAGGGGGAGAGTTAGCAGTGTGCACATGCTTGGTTGTGTGCACGTGCGAGGGAGTGTGTGTGTGAGAGGAAGAGCAATGTGTGTATATGAGAGAGTGCTTGTGATGCTGCTCATGTTTGTATATGAGTGTGTGAGAGAGTGTCTCCGTGTGTGTATATGTGTGTGTCAGTCTGTGAATCCACGCGTGCCCATGTATGTATATATATGTGTGTGTGTGTGTGTGTGTGTGTGCATGTATACGTGTGACAGTGTCAATGAAAGGGTGTATTTGTGTTTGTGCATGTTTGCGCATGAACTTGTATGTGAATGTTTGAAGGTTGTTTTGTTACTGAGTTTTTGTCAGCCTGTAGGCCTATGCATTTGTGTATGCATGTTTATGAATTATGCATGTTACAGAGTTCTATAAAGAGAAAGGGTGGGAGTTGGATCGAGAGCGAGAGAAAGAGAGATGAAGGGGGGAGATGAGGGAGGAGTAAGTGCGATGGTACATGAGCCTGACAGATTAATTTCCCGGTCATGGGCCCTAGAGTGGACCCCTGGGGAACTCCGTCTGTTTTCTGAGACAGGCAGGTCAGAAACCAAAACCCAAGACCCACCTGTCCTCAACCGTACTGAGGAACACGGCCCAAATAAAGTTCTCACCGCCCTCCCGGACCCCCGAACATCAAACCCCCCAGAACCTCGGCCAGCTGTCCGACACACACAGCCAAGCTGTGCGACCCCCATACACATACACTCCCACACATCCCCCCGGCTCTCTGAAAGGGTTTACACAGAGCCCCTGAAGCAAGCCGTCGACAAACCCTCAACTTTTTAATAACCACCTCCTTTCCCAAAATAGAAGGAGCACCTCCACGCATTTAGCTACAGGGGGGATTCCAACGATCTAAATTTAAGACTGGTATGTTTATTCATCACCACATCTACTTTTGTACTCGTTGCCAAGAAAATTGAGTGATAATCTCCAATCAAGTACTAAAGGATGGTCCTGCTTGCAACTGGGGACTGGAAATAGCCCGGGTAGGTAATAGATTCCATTGGCTTGACTTTGATGTTGCAACAAGCTGGCCTTCATCTCTAATGCCGGGTCCTGCACTTTGCCTGTGTGATAGCTGAATTATTATATCAGACTAAATATATTGCATGTGGGTATTTAGTTTCACTGTACCATCATTTGAAATCATACGAAAAATAAAAATCTAGGGGACTATGCGTAAACTTGTATGTTAATTAGAGATCCTTCGCCAGGAGTTGATGACCTCCGAATGTCAAGTCTTCATTTCAAAGTTGTATCTTTTCTGTCGATTCTTTGGCATTTGTTGAGCGTGATGATGAAAAGTGAGTCAAAATATATAAGTTTCATCTAAGTGGAGTTTCTATTATCTTAAAAATACAGTTAAGTATAATTCAACCACAGATCTTCAGTGTGGTGTCTGAAATAAGCTTGACTATTATTTACAATGGCAGCCAATCAGCAAACTCCTTCTCACATGATTTGCAGGAAATGTATCTGATTGGTCCAGACCTGCACTTCACCATGTCCTGTAGTGTGGCCCTGGAGAAGTGTGTAAACCCTGTCACGGCTATGGGTTGATCACCAAGGTGAAAATGGGTGTACTTTCCTATATATTTCAATGGCTTTTTGGCTGATAGGGTGGTTATAGTCAGTGTGCTGGCGTATACTCTCCACTACATCACTGACCACTGTCACTCAGATGGAGAGAGAGGTTAAATGCTCACTGAATACATAAGTTTGAGCTCCCCTCAATATGCTCCTGCTAACTACATCATCGTGATTTCAGAGTTGGTGCAGTGGTTAGCACTGCCGCCTAGCAACAAGAACATCGTGGGTTCTAATCCAGCCTGGGGTCTTTCTGTGTGGAGTTTGCATGTTCTCCCCATGTTTGCATGGGTTTCCTCCAGGTAATCTGGTTTCCCCCACCCAGAAGAACATGAGTTATAGGAACACTCCAACAGGTACCCCTGACCAAGGAACTGGCTTTAGAACTGGAGTTGGTCCCGGGTGCTGCTCAGTGGCTGCCCACTGCTCCTAACTATAGGATACGTTAAATGCAGAGGACAAATTACCCCACGAGGTTCAGTAAAGTATATCTCATCTGTCGACAACACTCCGCACCAAAGTCCTCCTTGTCTCAGAATGGCAGCAGAGAGAGCGATAAGTCCCCTCCAGCCCAGTATTTACTTTTTTTTTTGGGTGGGGTGGGCAGTTTGGTTGGTCGTGTCTGGTTGCGTTCGGGAGGCACAATAGACGGAGTCGTGACAAAAATCCGTCCACCTGTCGCGCCCTCATGGGTTTGACCCCCACCTGCGACCCCCTCACCGAGCGGGACGGCGAGAGTCCCATCAGAGCCGCCCCCCAGCAGGACCCCAGGAACAGTGGGGCTGCAGGCGCGCAACTCCAGACAAAGATTGGGTTTCTTCCTTTGATTCCTGATTATACACACACACACACACACACACACACACACACACACGCACACGCACACACACAGCCTGCCTGGTCTCTCTCTTCCCAAGCCTTGATTTGATGGCTAGCTGTTCAGGAATGTTTTCGACAGGTGCACGTGCAAACGTGTGCATATGTGTGTGTGTGTGTGTGTGTGAGATCATAGGTACCTTAGTTTCTATTGATGTAAGACTTAGTCATTGAAGATCTTCTAACCATTCATAATTGCACTGTATAAACCTCAAATATTGCCTCAAGAAGTCAACATTTTAATCTTGGTAAAATTCTAGTTCTCCCCTTCTTTTTCTTCAGCCGTTCTTTTTCTTTGCTTGGAAAAACATTGTGGTAAAATATGAGCCTGCAAACTGAAATGTGATGCCTGAAGAGAATTGGCCATTTTAATATTCTGCTCTTCCTTGCATATACACTCTGCTGGAAGACACCACTCATTTCTGAATTTTTGGAAAAGCTTTGATTCTAACATAAAGTAATATTGCAGTTGAGGAAAACAGAAACAAAAAGTGTTGGTCTTTGCAAAGTTTTATGAGTGAACCGAGTCCATATAGATTAACGTACAGAGACTGATACAGACAACTTGAGAAATACAGGGGTGTTGTGTGAGGAGTGTTTTAATCAGACAAATATGATTTGTTAAGATTTCTCTCTGAAACCATATCAGAACTTTAAAGGTAACCAATTCGTTCCTTATCCTCAACGTTTTTTTTTGCATAATTTGCCAGGCTGTTCCAATAAAAAGATTTGTGTGTAAGTTTTAATGTCGTCCTCGACCTCTAACAAGGATAAATTCCGAAGAAAAGCAATCACTCGACCGTTAAGATCAGCCATTGTGGCTGCTGGACCACGGCCATTTCGACGTGCCTACTTGCAATGCATGAGCGATTTGCATGAAAAGTCACGTCAGATCAGTCATCAGATTCGACTGCTAGTAAATAAATTACGTTTATGCATTAGATATTCGTTGCAATAAATATGTCTAGTTACAAATATGGGACGATTTCAAGTACATTAATGATCTGAAAGTGCTAGGAAACAGGGAAATCGGACATTTTGCACTAGGCATCAAGTTTACTTACGTATCCAGCAAAGGTAAGGCCACATCTTCATCAGAAATATCTCCAAACCTGGCTTAAAAAGTTTGCCAGCGATCACTTTGGCCTTTTATATTTGAGTGGCTGAGAGCAAAAGTCTACTATCTGACTTTTACAAGTTCTGAGAAAATAGTTTTGTTTGAACAGAAAAATCACCTTATTTTGTACAAACAAAATATGCATATTATCGTAACGGACTCCAGAAAAGTGTAAAGTGTAAAATAAAGTGATTTTTCTGTTCAAAAAAAACTTCAAATCTTATTTTCTCAGAACTTGGAGAAAGTCAGATAGTAGACTTTTGCTCTCAGCCGCTCATTTATCCTGGTCTTCAATCGTTCTTCTTCCTGGCCTTTTCTAGCACTTTTACGGGCTGAATCAGTCAGATATTTCTTTCGCCACAGGATTTTGCCGTTGGCCAACTTCTCTTCATTTCTGTGTCCACTGCGCACATCCGCTTTCGCATGACATCATTTTTGCATACTCGTGAATACTAATGAGGTATTTCAAATGGCGTAGGGTTCACATTCAATATTCGGAGAATTGCAAGCATTCCTCGAGAAAACATTTATTTATTCCCATTTGTTTTGGTCGTATCTATAAATTATATTTTAAAAAGAGCACATTGGTTACCTTTAAAGACACTTTAAGATTAATCATCTATTAAAGTTATAGAATATTTCAATCAAAAGCTATTCCACACCATCACAGACTGTTGAAGAAAGTGACCGACTGAAAAGTCAGTCAGGTATGGCTATTAATTGTCATATAATGTTACCGACAATGAAAAGACTGAAAATTAGTTTCAGGCTGTTTTAAACTTCATGAGCATTAGGCTGTTACAATTACTGACAGCCACAAGCCATTACACACCATTACTGAATGAGACAGAAAGCAGCCGAGACTGTGTCAAGCCATTACAGGTGGTTACAGTCAGTTGCAGATGGCTGCAAACAGTTATATGAAGCTTTAAACAGTGATACATTGTTACAGACTGCCATAAAATGTTACAATGACAGTCACCACCCATTACACTCTGTTTCAAACTGTCCACGTCAGTTACAATATGTTACACTGACAGAAGCCATCCCAGGTCGTTAAAGATGTTTCCAGACAGTTGTAGACAGTTGCAGAATCATACAGCTTGTCATCAGCCCACAATTCTGTGAGAACATGACATGTAAGTACTTGGTACTTCAGAAAGTTTAAATATGTAGTAAATTAAAGCGCTCTACTTTGTAATTATAGATCTGGACGAAGAGCAGTCGGAGTCTTGGTGAGTAAAGTAATAGCCGCCACATTTTCTGAGGAAATCGGACCCAAAATAAACTTACCGCAGAATCTGGGCAGTTGAATTTTTTATGTATACTGTGTGTACATTTTTCATGCACTGTGTCTGTAAATTGTATTGATCTGTTGCACTGCAGTACATCTCCTTTGTGGTTTTCCATTGTTCTGATAATTTTTCGTCGGTGCTGAACAAAAGCGATAAAAACTTTGCACCCCCCGCAGGGCTATTCCTGCCTGCACTTGTTAACCCTGACCGGCCACAGCTGTGATCCCTCGGGAGTCATAGTCAAGCTTGTCTTATAATTCCCACCCGTGGAAAGTTTAAACCCCATGGATATGCTGGCATGTATTTATTTAACTCTTAATTCATTTATTTATTTATTTATTTTTTTTACTTGGCAGGATCCATTGTCCATACAAACATTTTCCTTTTTATGAATTTTCAGATGATGCCATGTAAAATTAACTCTGATAAAGTTTACTCTAAAAGAGTCGATTTGCTGCTGACTGCACATCTTAAGAGGGAGAAATAAACAGTGTTGCGCTGTATAAGAACACATAGTGAGCATAAAGATGACTACATTTTGCTGGGCGTTATATTGCTTTTCAGTTTACAGTAGCAAGTGCAGCTGACCATCACATCGTTTCTGCTGAGATTTCCAAGAAATCTGCCTGGAACACGGTACAGCAGAAAAATAATTTGCTCAACATAAGGTATTCATTTTGGTTTTTCAGTTACATTTCAATGTTCATATTAACTGTACTTGCTGCACCTTTTATTGTACCCCCGCTACGAAGTAAGCGGGTGTATATAGCGGCCCGCCCGCCCGCCCGTCCGTCCGTCCTTCCGTCCGTCCGTCCGTCCTTCCGTCCGGGGTCATATCTCAAAAACCGTTGGAAATATTTCGACCAAACTTTGTGCAATCGTGAACCATGTCACAAACTACGCATCCAGTCATTTTCAGCTTTCTGGGATGTCAATTTTCTGACGTTTCCATGGAAACGTCACATTTTCTACTTTATTATATAGTGGACAATGGGGACAAGTTTTCTCGGAAACTACTACACCTAGATGAATGAAATTTTGTTTGTAGGTACTCCTGACGATACTCTTGAACGTGTTTGAAACCCAGTTCCGAAACTTTATTTTTTACGGAGTTATTGCCCTTGAATCTTTGATTCGACTTACTGCAAAAATCCGCCGGGATGCATCAATGGGGACAAATTTTTCTCGAAACTATTACACCTAGATGAATGAAATTTTGTTTGTTGGTACTCCTGACGATACTCTTGAACGAGTTTGAAACCCAGTTCGAAACTTTATTTTTTATGGAGTTATTGCCCTTGAATCTTTGATTCGACTTACTGCAAAAATCCGCCGATGCATCAATGGGGACAAATTTTCTCGAAACTATTACACCTAGATGAATGAAATTTTGTTTGTAGGTACTCCTGACGATACTTTGAACGAGTTCGAAACCCAGTTCGAAACTTTATTTTTACGGAGTTATTGCCCTTGAATCTTTGATTCGACTTACTGCAAAAATCCGCCGGGATGCATCAATGGGGACAAATTTTCTCGGAAACTATTACACCTAGATGAATGAAATTTTGTTTGTAGGTACTCCTGACGATACTCTTGAACGAGTTCGAAACCCAGTTCCGAAACTTTATTTTTTACGGAGTTATTGCCCTTGAATCTTTGATTCGACTTAGTGCGAAAATTGGCTGGGACGCGTCAATGGGAACAAGTTCACTCGGAAATTACTACACCTAGATCAATGACATTTTGCTTGTGGGTACTCCTGACGATACTCTCGAACGAGTTTCGAAACCGAGTTACGAAACTGTATTTTTTTCCGGAGTTATTGCCCTTGAATCTTTATTCAACTTAGTACGAAAATCGACAGGGAGGCATCAATGGAGACAAGTTTGTACACTAAATGGACCTTTTTGGTACTTGATTTGAATATGACTGCATATTACATTTCCATAGAAGCGTTATTTGCTATTGACATTCATTGAGCGACAAATGGGGAGCGGGGGTACGTGAGCTTTGCTCGCTTTTTTCTTGTTTTATTTGTGGTTATGCTATACAGCTGTGTGCATCCAACATTTTAGTATACCACACTCCTGAGTTTATTGCACATGTGGTTATATCACACTGCAGAGTGTATTGTACATGTTGTCATATTATACAGTTGTGTGTTTTGTACATGTTGGTTTATCATACACCTGAGTGTATTGTACTGTATATGTTATTATATCACACAGCTCATTGTTTTGCACGGGTTATTATATCTCACAGCTGAGTGTATATTACATGCTATTGTATCACACAGCTAATTACATTATATAACACAGTTCAGAGTAGTGTACATGCTATTCTATCACCCGGCTGAGTGTATATCAGCACAGCAGAGAGCCTTTTTCATATTATATCACACAAATGAAAGTATTGTACATGCTGTTATATCACAGAGCTGAGTATATTATACATGCTGATACTGTATATCATACTGTTGAGTGTATATTACAAAAGTACTTGCTATTATATTACACAGCTAATTGTATTATACATGCTATTATATCACACTACAGCTAAGTGTATATTAAATGTTATTACACAGCTGAGTGTATTATGTGCAATAATATCACACAGCTGAGTGTATTATTCATGCTATTACAGTTTTTTACTTTTGCTTAAACACAATTTTTAAAACTTTGGCCCTTTTGTCAAAACTTGACACACAAAAACCAAAAACATACACACAAAATACAAAATTTCAGACATCTCTTTCAAAAGCAAACACTTCATTCAAAACTATATAAACTCTTTTAAAAATTGTATTTTTCCATCCCAACTTTACACACTAACAGCACATAAACAGCTTTTCGCACATGCCATTTGCACACTGATATTCCAGGTATATGACACTATTATCTAGGGTCTTGCATTTTCATTTGTGGCATGCTGTAAATAAGAAAATGAACAGAAATGCAATGGGGAAACATTTGTTTTTATTTTTTTAAACAGACACATTTATATTAACTGAAATTACAGTATGTCGCAATTACTGTCTATCCCAGTATACTGTTGTTTGCAATGACCATGTTGATAATTTGTTGTTCCTGTTCTTATGTGAACAAGTGATTTCTTCTTCCTGCAGGGTGGTCACCTTGCAATTCTACAAAAACAGTATGCAAAAGTCTATGGTCTAACGTCCTTATGAAATACTTTAAAATCACATGTTACAGTAAATCATGAGGTTAGGATTTCTTACCTGTTCTAATTTGGAAAAGTCCTGATGATACCTGCTGACCAGACCCTCTGACCAGCCCCCTGCAGACACAACCCATGGTTGATAAATTGGTTAATTAGAGTCGCCCGGATCTCATTTCTCCTATTTCATCCTCTTGCCACTCCTCTTCCTCTTTATCCCCCTCCTTTTCCTCTTTATCCCCCTCCTCTTCCTCCCTCTCCTCTTGTTCCTCTTCCTCATCCTCTTCTTACACGAACACCTCTGTCTCTGATTCTTTCTCCTACATGGGCCTCCATTGTTATGCAAACCAAAGAGCAAACCTGAATCCTATTTCTAGTGTTGAAGTTTTGATTTTCAAGTGATCTCATTGGTTACAGGTGTTTTCACACTTGCATTCTGTTTGCAGGTGATTGATAATTGAGTGTGTATTTCAGTAGCAGTGTTTAGCAAACAACACACACAGGCTTGTAGTTTTGAATGATGTGTGTGATGTAGATAACCGTGCGTAGTCATTTGCAAAAAGTGTGTTTTAGAATTTCAAACTCAGTGTAAAGCAGACAATGTGCTTCTGGTTCAGCATATCTGGTCAATAGATCGGCTGCAGGAGTTAGTTCTTTCAATAATTGTGCCAAAAGCACCAAATTTTGTGTCTTAGCAATTGCAAAAAACTGTATATCATACAGTTCAGTGTATTGTACATTTTGTTACCTCAGATAGCTGAGATTATTCTACATGCTATAATATCACACACCTGGGTGTATTGCACATGTTGTTATATCATACAAGTGAGTATATACTAAATGCTGTTATATCATGCAGCTGATTGAATTATGCATGCTGTTGTGTCGCACAGCTGTGTGTACTATACATGTTATCTTATCACACAGCTGGTTGTATTATGCCAGCTATTATATCACGCAGCTCGGTGTATTGTACATGCTTTTATATTACACAACTCGGTGTATTGTACATGCTATTATATCACGCAGCTGAATGTATATTACTTGTTATTATATCACACAGCTGGGTGTATCATATTTGTTATTATTTTGCACAGCTGAGTTTATTTGCAGAAGATTTCTTTACACACCCAGACGTAAAGCTTGTGGCCCTCTGGTTCGCTGAATTCTAGTCCTTCTGTACTGCAGAGCCACAGAGCCAAGGAAACGGGGGAAAATCAAAGCCTTATTCTTTACCCAACGACCCAGCGAGACACGGGTGTTTCTTTACACATTCCCTTCCCCCCACCCCACCCACAGTCTCTGTGAGCTGTGCCTCCATAACACAGTTTTTTACGACTTAAAGACATCAAGCCGGTGGGACATATTGCTAAATTGTTCAAAATTATGCTACCTCCCAATCCGCTTTGACTCCACTTATAGCTGCTATGCAAAATGATTGTGTGTGTGTGTGTGTGTGTGTGTATGTGTGTGTGTGTGTGTGTGTGTGTGTGTGCGCGTGTGAGTGTGCTGAGCTGTGAGCTGGAAGGGGAATTGAAGAATTGGGCACTGTGAGGAGTATCAGTTTCTGTGGCTGAATAGAGAACACGTGGGTGGCACTGGACCCTGAGAATGCCAGTGTGTGAGCAGATGAAGCCTTTTATATGGAGCTGGGCAGAGCTGCAGTCAGCAGGGTGTGGGACAGTCCCAGCTTTATACACTGCGTTATTTACAATAGCTTAATTAGGGACAGCCAGGCTCTGTTATCAGAAATTTTTCACATGAAACATCTGGAGCAGCTGTGAGAAGCCCTGGAGTATGATGTTCCTTTATGGTTGTGTGTGCGTGTGTGTGTGTGTGTGTGTGTGTTTTGGGTTGGATGTGTGTTTTAGTGCATGAGTGTAAATGTGTTTGTGTGTATTTGTGTGGTTTCAGTATGGAAGTGTGCGGATGTGTGTGTTTGTGTGTGTGTGTGCGTGTGTGTGATATTTTATGATGAAAGTGTGTGTGTGTGTGTGTGTGTGTGTGATATTATATGATGAAAGTGTGTGTGTGTGTGTGTGTGTGTGTGTGTGTGAGTATACGAGTGTGTTTATGTTTTTGTGGTTTCAGTATGGAAGTGTATGGGTATGTGTGTCTATATGTGTGTGTGTGTGTGTGCGTGTGTGTGTGTGTGTGTGTGTGTGTGTGTGCGTGCGTGTGTGTGTGTGTGTGTGTGATTTTAGAATGAATGTGAGTGTTTAAGTGTGTCAATGTGTATGTACTTGCGTGGTTTCAATATGGAAGTGTGTGGGTACGTGTGCCTGTGTGTGAGCGCATATGCCCGTGCGTGTGTGTGTGTATGTATGTGTGTTTGTTTGTGTCTGTGTGTGCCTGCCTGCGTGCATATGGTTTCAGCATGGATGTGCGCATGTTTTATGTGGATGTGTGTGCATGTGTGTGTGTCTCGCATCATGCTTTTTGTTCTAAAAAAGTTTAGTGAAATAAGCAGCATGTCAGTGTGTGGGTAGAAACACAATAGCAGAGTGCTTTAAAAATACTTCACATATTAAACAGTAATGCTTCACTGTCCACATATCGGCCCGAGTGATGAATTAATAAATCATGTGATATTATAAGGTATTGTTGGGAGAGCATGAGGCTGTGGGTTTGCCTACATCTGAAATGCGTTTCAGATGTGTTTCCCACATGATAAATGGAGAATTCAGCCGAGGCCTATATTCTCGAGCTCTAATGCCGTTTGAAGGATGAAAACTGTGAAATGCACACCGAGTTTGAGTTCTGCACTATTTTAAAAATATTGAGAGTGGCACGAATGTGTTTATGAACAGAGCATAGATATTCATGCGCAATCTGCAACATAATTTGATGAAATGCTTTCATTGTGACCCGCGCAATCCCACACACACAAACACACTCACAAGATTTAAACTCGCCTTTTCTCCATTGAGGAGAGCAGACAGGATGATAATTATTGCAACAGAATTTCACCCAATGGACGGGGCACAACTGAACCCATTCCACAGTATAACCCAACACCTTACATTGAAACTTGATGCTGAACAGAACCACCCAATACTTTACATTAGAACCCAACACTGTATCACAAGCCATCACTGGGCATCACAGCCCTAAACTTCACATCACAACCCAACACTGTGTACCATGATACAGAATTATATCATAGAACTCAACTCTTTACAGTTCAAACCAAGACTATATAAAAATCCACCACTGTGCCTCATAAACCATCATCTCACATCAATACCCAGCACTATACAGTGCAATCCAGTTCTGTGCGGTATAACCCAACACTGTACAGTACAACCCAGCAGCGAATCACAAGCCAAGTTTGTGCATCATAACTCAGTGCTTAATATCACACTTCAACACTGAATCACAACCTAACTTTGAGCATCATCAACCCAACAATTTATGGCACAACCCAACAACCCAACAAGCTGGCCGCGAGGCCCACTGTCTCCCGTCGCCAAAATAAATATGTACCCTGTGACCTTAAAGGAGGTCAATTCTGTTCAACGTGAAAGTGGATATTTTGTAAAAGATGGCAAGGAACTGGATCCATAAAATGTGACCATTAGGGTAAAGAGAATGCTTTGGCAATATTGTATATAATACAGTCATACCAATAAAGCTCATTGAATTGAATTGAATGCCGCAAAACACCACAGTGAACAATTTTGAGCTTGTAAATCAAATTTGAAAAAAAAGGTCAAGTACCAATATTTGACCTGCTAATTGCAAGGTCAAATAATAGGTCAAGGTCACTGGTATTAAATAGGAAACTGGTTCATAATCTAATCTTCTTATATGCAGAACATGGGGTCTGTAATCCATTTTCTTCTTGAGTTATCGTGTTAACGCCTCTTTTTGGATGGACGGACGGACACACACATGTACACATGCACACACGCACAGACGGGGTGCATTCCTATGTCTCCCTTTGGCCAGAGGCGACGGGAGACAATAATCTCCATCACAAGCCAATATGATTCAGAATAACCCAACACCTCATCACAACTCAACTCTCATCATCATACCACTTTATAAAACAGTGCAACACTCTTCAACACAAGCCAACATGATACAGTGTAACCCAACACAACCTCACAACCTAACTCTCTGCATCAGAGCTCAACACTTAATATTGCAATCCAATACTCAGCATCACTGCCTCTGCATCACACTGCATCATTGTATCTCAACATTGTATCGCAACCCATTATATTTCTACACTGCACCACATCTCAATACTGGGCATCGTAACCCAATACTTTGTATCATAGCCCAAAACAATACAGTGCAACCCAACACTATACCACAACTGAACACTGGGCACCATAGCCCAGCACTTTACATTACATTACATTACAATTCTATATTAAAACCCAACAGTGGGTACCATGACCCAACACTATGTATTACAACCCAACACTATACAGTGCACCCCAACACTATATAACAACTCTGTGCACCACAACCCAGCACTTTATATTAGCCACATTCCAGCACTGCACTGTAGCTCAGCACTGGGCATCATAACCCAACTCTGTGTATGGCAGCTGCAGTGTCAGGCTGGGTAAAGCTGGTCGGGGAAGGAATTTGGGGTGAAGCCGAAGGGTTTGGGTTGGCCGCTCTGTAGCGGCGCTGCCAGCCTCCCGCTGGGCCGCAGACGCTTGGCTGGAGATCATGTCTGCTTCTGCTACATCCTTATCCCAGCTCTTCTCCTCTAATCATTCTGCCTCTCCGCCAACAACGAGGGCCGGTCTCTCTGCCCGGCGCTGGGGAAGAGTAACCCCGCCCCTTTCCCAGTCGGCCACTCCCCTTACCGTTCTTCTGCACCAATGACAATGACGCCAATGACTGATCCCATTACTTTGCTCAGGCCTTTTTTAAAAACTAAATTAAACGCTTTGTATCTTTGTTTATTGGTTTATTTTCTATCATGATGGAAAACACTCAATGACTTCACTCAGAAGATTTATGGGGAGAGAGAGAAAGAGAGAGAGAGAGAAAGAGAGGGAGAGAGAGCGAGAGAGGGAGCGCAAGAGAGAGAGATTCATGGAAAATGGTGGGGGATGGGGGATAGTAGTGACATCAGTGTGCTGGGTGTGATAGAGTAGTTCATACAGGTCTGGGAGACCCCAAAATAAATCTGTCTGTTTGTATTTCATGCTCTGTTCGCAAACCAGGTGCCGTCTGATCAATCCCTACTGATACACTTTCAATTGACAAAATCAAATATGGAGGGAAATAAACGTAACATTATTTTACAGTTTTATCTCTGCCTGTCACCATCTGTGCAAACCAGATTCCGTCCTGCTACATCCAAGCTAGCCCCAGATCTCTGCCTTCATTCTGTCTTTCATATTGCCTCAAATTAAACCTCCCCAAAAGAAAAAAAACTAGATCAAACTACAGTCATGTTGGTTTTGATAATGATGTGTGTGTGTGTGTGTGTGTGTGTGATGTTGGTTTTATACCAGTTGGGAGAGGAGAGGGCGCAGTTTGTTTCTTCGTGCTAGCATCAGCGCAGTTTTGATGTCGCATCTCTTTCGCAAAGAACTGGGCGGTTCCCAAGGCCTCCCGCAGCGATGGCGAGTGCCTAGAACACATCGCGCCGAGTCGCAGCTAAAGTTACAGGCGTCTCAAGTTTAAAACCAACATCGCTCTTCGCTCGCCGGGAGAGTTTGGTGGCAGTTTGACAACGTTCAGCATTAATGGCTCGCGAATGCTGTTTATTTTTCTTCCTCTTCTTCTTCTTCTTCTTTGAAACTTTTTGCCCGTCAGTTTGGTTGCCTCCTCTCCCTTTTG
Source organism: Gymnothorax javanicus (assembly GCA_029692085.1). NCBI lineage: Eukaryota > Metazoa > Chordata > Actinopteri > Anguilliformes > Muraenidae > Gymnothorax > Gymnothorax javanicus. The sequence continues at coordinate 175,146,835 of CM056195.1, forward strand.
TTTCCAGGGAGCCGTTCGCTTGGCCAAGGAGCTGCCATCTTTGAAGCTCCTGAAACTCGCTGGGCAATTTTCAACTCTCAGTGATTTAGCCATTGACTTTGGCAGCGAGCAGCCCGTGGAAACCATAATTATGCAAAGCTTTGTGGGATCAGGGCAGCTGCCCTGGAGTGCGGCAGCAGGGCCCAGATCCCTTTTCCACTTGTTTTTAGCGCACTGTGCGTTTTCCAGACTTTTTCTGAAGAGAGAGAGGGAGAGAAAGAGAGAGAGAGAGTGAGAGGCCACACCAAAGCCCTCAGCTGTGGGGGAAAATGGACGCAGTAGTATTATCAACACTGCCGAGGCCTGCGAATATTCTCAAGCATGACTGATGCAGTGGAAACAAGTACAAATCAGCAAAAAAAAAAAAAAAAAGTATAAATGCCACCAAACTATTGCAATGCAGTTACAACCACTTGCTCAAATTCAGTGGAACTAAGGTTGAATGCATCAAAAGTAAACTCAAATGCAGCAGAAATAAGCTGACATGCATGATGTCAAGTTCATGTGCGGAGGAAATAAGCTCAAATCCAGCAAAAAATAATAATAATAATAAAAAACAAGCTCAAATGCAGTAAATCGATCTTAAATGCGGGAAAAAGTCATGCACAAACGCGGTGATTAAAAACAAGCCCAAGTCGAATTGAAACAACAAAAATGCTAGAATGAGTGAGACAAAATCAGTCACAAATACAGGCGCAGATGTGGTGAGTTCACGCATCGATGCTGGTCGTAAACAAGACTTGAAGCTGTCGAGTGCAGTCTCAGGAGCAGGACTACTCCTCAGCTGTGACGCACGTGTAACTTCCTATAAAAACACACCTGACCCCTCCTCCTGTTCCGCTTTAGTGTTATGCGCCTCTCCTTCCCATCCTGTTCCTGTCTTCTCTCCCTCCTTTCCTCTCCCTGTCCTTTCGATAGGGTCCCGAGGAGGGGCTTTGTCGTGCCCAGGTACTACGGTGAATTCTGTATTGTAGCTTCCTCAAATTCGCCGTCAACAAAGCAGAAGAGCTCCACGGGAGTTCTGCTTTCGCATATAGCGACCACATTCTCTTCAATAAACTTTTGAACACATCTTGTCGACAGTGTGGTCCTTGCTAGTAAAAACAACAAGGGATGAAAAAAGAATACGGAGGACAATGCCTGAAAGCTGCTTTTTAAAGATGGGGGAATAAAGAAAAAAGTGATCACATGACTAAAATGTAAATTATTATGGTTTGCAGCCTCTTGTGCTGCTGGAAGCCCCAAACTGTTGTTTCTGGAATTGTTTCCTTTCTCCAATAGAAAATATATGCAGCCGAGGAACTGAACGTCCTAGAGTAACCCTTTTCAGCAGGTGGGTCGCTATGAACACCCACTACTCTGGGAAGGTATTATATCGCATTCATATTGACCAGAGGGTGGCGCTATAACACAAAAATGTATGTATTTTTTTCATAACCTCCTTACTGCAAGTCCCACGGATGTAAAACTTAACATGCACATCTATGCAGTACAGATATATAACTTTGGAACCACCCTCATCTACTTTCAAAATCTACAGCTATTTTTTATATTCAAGACTTTTTGTTTCCTGTCTTCAGTGAAGGGCACTGGTTTGCACGTGAATCATATTAATTATTTCATGATCCTGCATGCTTTTTTGAAGCCCAGGTAAAGACCTACTCAAGTCTATATCATTTGGTCCAATGGGGACACTTTGGGACTCTCTCTCTGTTTTTACCCACTTTTTTCTCACCTTCATGAACTCGTTGTCCCACCACAAAGTGACCTGTTCTAATAGACTCAAGAGGAAGAGCTGTGGCACGATTCCTCTGACTCACGTGAGGACCAGCCCTCACTTCTTTACGCTATGCAGTCGCACCACCAATTACACACTACCTATGCCGTCAAAGGATTACAGAGTCAGCGTACAGTTTAGTTTTTACATCTACATGCTTCTGGCTGACTAGCCGTGTTCGCTACAGAGTGATGAACTAACACATTTTTAACTGGCTTAAGCCCTACTATCCCCGGCGAGGCTACACCAATTGTTGCCTCCCCGATGCAGACCTCTGGCCATAGCCGGTAATGGCGTGGGTAAGATTCAAACAAGTGACCATAAGGCTCTGCTCATTTTTTTACCCGTTCACAGAGCTGATTGTACTTTGTGTGCTCCATAATTGCGTTTTGTAAATAAAGCTTTGTCTCTTTCTTCAAACCCGACACCATATTTGTGATGTTTATGGTGGCGCTAGGTGGCGCTCTAACTTTTTGGGGGCTCGCCCGGGATTTTTTGAGTCCTCCGGGAAGTACGCCTGGTCTCAGTGAGGGAGAAACAATGTGTATTGATGTTTGTCTGGGCGTTCGGTGTGGTTTGTTTTGGATGGCAATTGCGACCAAGATGGGAAACGCATTTCCCCTCTTTGTGACTTTGTTCTTACTCGGGATCTTTTCTGGAACCTAAACTTTGGGCCTGTCCCATAAAGCTTCAGGGAATTCAGGTGCTCAGACGTATTAAAAACTTCCTCATTACATCACTGTGAAATGAGATTTATTTTTATTAAAAATTAGCCATGGCCTACACTGTAAAAAAAAAAAAAAGTTGTTTTAACTTAAAAAAGTTAGTGTAAGGGCTGCCCTAAAATTTGAAGTTAACGGAACTTAAAATGTCAAGTCGCGATAACCCTTACTCTAACTTATCATCTCAAATGCGGTAAGCTTAAAGTTTTAACGGAGACCGGACACTAACTTTTTAAAGTTACCAGCGCTGTGGAACATGTCAACAAAGATTTATTTACAGACATGTACTTATAATATAAAACATACTGTATAAAATACCGATGTACTACAAATTGTGCAGCAATTTAAGAATAACTACTCAATGACTACTGACACAACTCTCATACACCGCAATGTAAACAACACCATTAAAAAATAGTTATTTAAACTTTAAAAAGTTAGTGTCCAGGCCCCGTTAAAATTTTAAGCTTACCGAATTTGAGATGATAAGTTAGATCTAGGGTTATTGCGACTTGACATTTTAAGTTCGGTTAACTTCAAATTTTAAGGCAGCCCTTACACTAACTTTTTTAAGTTAAAACAACTTTTTTTTTTTACAGTGTACCAACTGCCAGTCTGGTCCTCACAAAACCTTTGCTTATTTGTTTGTCTGTCTATCCTGTCTTTGTTGCATAATGCTCCCTCCAGTTTTGCAGCGTAAACTTGAAGCCCTACAACTGCTGCTATATTTTAATCATAAACAAATCATATTCATCATATTTGCATATGTACTCACTCCAATCTTACTTAGCAAGCTTGCATACAAGGTACCTTTCAAATAAAGACTGAATGAACCTCATAGGCTGGAAAGACCTATCAACAAGTGTCACATCACCAATCACCAAACCGAATTGGGCTTGAGATCTGCTGAAATCCTCCAAAAAAAAAAAAAAAAAAAAAAAAAAGCACGAGCTTATGAAAAGCACTTCATATAATTGCGGATGCTGAACTCCGGCAGTATGAAATGATCTCGGACTGCATTTCTCGTGGTGTGGGGGAGGAGGGGGAGGGGGGAAGGGTTGTTTGAGTGCCAGGACAGTATTACACAGCCCTTTCCCACAGAGTCATCATTTACAGTCTTCCTCTTTGTATAATTTCTTTCAATAACAGGTCTGTCAGCACCCATTACTCACCATGTGAAAATAAGCCAGCATTTCACATTTAAACACCGCGCACGAGAGGCCCAATAAATCTGCAGCCACGCATATTAAAGTGGATCCGTCTACTCAGGATGACTGCACAATTGACCCTTTACAATAACAACTTTTTTTCTGTCTAAAAACCGAGGGACGTGAGATCAATTGTGTACCACTGTACAATTATAAGGTCGTGGCAAAACACATTGCCCGTGATCAACTGAAACATTTTTCTGGAATTTTTACATTTTACTTGCTCAGAAAACATCTGCATTTTTTGGCCCATGCCCGGGGGGTAAACTACGAAGTGAGATAACTGAGCAAGCAAGATACTGATGCTAAAGGTAGAGTTTTCAATGGCACTAAGGTGGCGGTCTTTTAAACCTGCCATAGTACTTATGGTATCTCTTTCGAGCAAGCTAACGCAAAGAAAGCCCGGCTAATGTTGAATTTGCTACGTAGTACACCCCGCTGGTCACATCCAAAATTGTCGAATTAAGCTATGTATCGTTCAACTTTTTTGTTCTGTTTTTAAAATTCTCTGAGCATTTATGAATGATGATGACAGTTATTATTATTATTATGGTTGTTGTTTACCATCTGTACCCCCAAGGGATGGTCTGAAGGACTGCCTAATTTCTCCTTGTTTAGGACTAGGAGCTGTGTTCTTCCGCAGCGCTCTGGTGGGTGGAGCAAAAAATTTTACTCCACCGGTTGGTTGGGAGTGGCAGAAGGTATGCTCATGATTAGTCGTTGACATGTTCAAGTAGGGGAGACCAGGTCTAGTTGTTACACGTCCATGTTGTTACATTCTAAATATTTCTGATAATAAAACACAGACGGGGCTCTAATTTTTCCTGCTGCTCCGCAAAGGTGACCCGCGTCTTTACGTGACAGAAGGACGTACGTCGAGAGTCACAGGTTAGTGTTTCAGAAAAATGCTTGAAAAAGCAACTTTCTTGGTGTTTAGGAGATTTCGATTCACATCAAGTGTAACTGATACATACCCGAGATTTTCTGGATTTTGAGAAAGGAAGACATTAGCCACTGTGTCATGACACACCCAAGTAAAGATTGCACTGGAACATTTCAAAATGTTGGGACAATGGCAAAGGGTTGCTGATGGACTGGTTGATACACCAAAGTTGTTACAGTAAGAACTTGCCCCAAAACCTGTAACAACTTGGGCAAGATCAAATTACCTCACTGAATGACTTTCTACCTTTTTGTATTTCAGAAAGATGCCTTGAAATTACAAACAAATAACGAAACGTGGCAATGCCATTAGAGAATGACTCAGGAGGTTCCTTACTGTGGCTTCATGGGATAATAGTAGTACGGCATCCCCCTTAACTTACCTACATAGGTGGGAAACATGTCTCACTTAAGCAAATTCTTAGTGTAACAAAATGCCCCACAACATGCAACAAATTACCCCTCCTGTAACAAACAACCCCATATATGGGGTAGTTTGTTACAGGTGACAGGGGTCTATTTTTTCCTCACCAACATTACGCATGCGCAGAATATAGGGGTTGCTGCAGATCAGTCATGCAGTCTCATAATGTTTCTATCTTTACACTGCATATTGATTTCAATAACCTGATAATGTCAATTCTACAGCCGTTAAAAGAAGAAGTGTAACAACTAGACCTGGTCTCCCCTGCAAGTGAGGCTGCATTTCTGACAAAGCCCTGCCCACCTGTTTATGCGTAATTTCGTTACGATTTACTGGTTGAACAGCTTTGACTGCATTAGCTAGCATAGTTCTGTTTTACGGTTTAGCACCAGCGCTTTAACACTTAAGGGCTACCGCGCATACTTCTGCTTTGTAAGAACCAAGCATCGAACAGAATAAAGTATGCTGAATGCCGTCAGTTAATAACATGGTTATAAACTTTTAATACATGAGCAATTACTTAGTTGTATTCTAACCTGTTAATAAAAAATAATGTCATTTTATTGGATTGTGAGGCATGTTTGAGGTAGCCTACCAGAGGAAATTTCAGTACGCTAAATGTGATGTGAGAAAATTGAGGATGTCCATATTGAGAAAAATAAAGACAGGGAAATGACTGATGAAAGCTGCGACAAGGAAAGATATGACGGCGCAATAAACATAATTACTCAATGCTTGTCCCACTTAGTGCAGGTAATGTTGACCTCAAAACTCTGACGTTTGATATCGCATTATACGATAATGCAGAATTGGTAATCTACCACACGATTATCACACTTAAGCAACTGATATGTTACGTTTTCGTTAAAATATCACCAGTGCCTCCTGAATATTGTCGTTATTAATTAAAAGCATTATTTTAGCTTTTTGCTCAATTTTAAGTGCGCGTTAAATAGAGAGAGGACCGTGACCTTGAGAGACTCAAAGGGTTTTACAAGTCGAAGAGTGCAGCTTTTACTGGGAGTGAGTGTGCTTGCGCTTTAAATGAGCTTTGATAAAAACCGACCGATAGGCGATTTCACTGCGGTTTCCTGTACCCTGTAAATGCATATAGTTCCGTTGAGTGTAGAGGTATAGATGCGGAGCGCTGTCGCCGCGGCATGGTAAGGTTGAATCTTTCTAACCAATGAAGCGCGCTCTGCTTGCATCTTATAACGGCAGTGTTTCTTAACAAAAGATGATCGCAATGGAAAATCTTGCTACACGTATAAATAAAGGCCCAACGTAATGATTAATGACCAAGTAGGCTACCGGGGAAGAGTGTCAGTCCGAAGAGGAGCTCGGAAAGATTCTATTTTGAGCAACATTTCCGCGGCCCGCTGTACCAGTAAGAAGCATAAATCATGATGACACTCAAGCGTGACCTATAGGCGTCCGGCTTTAACTATTTAGCACCTCACAAATCACTCCTGTCTGTCCGGTGTGTTTTCGAGGTACAACGGTGAATATCGAGAACCTGTGGGCTAATTACCGACATGTAACGTCGGAGGGGGTTAAATAAAGGAAGTTCACAGATCTTTTTTTCCCCCAGCGGAACCTGATTTAGCGCAATGATCAGACCTTGTTCCGCAGCGGGAGACGGTCATGTCCCTGTAGGCGCCGTAAGTTCCAGCCAAATTGTTTGCCTATTCGGAATAGGTATATGTTTCTGTTTACTGTGTTTACACTCAGTGAGATAGCCTACCTCTGAAGCATCCCCAAATCTACGACAATATGAAGATTTAAAAATATATTCTTTTTTTTTTTTTTTAGAATAAGCGCCGTACTCCTATAGTCTGATGAATGTGACGAAGTGTATGAATGTGCGTCAAATTAATGACTGCTTATAACTGAATCGGTGGACATCTTCACGAGGCTTGCATGTGATCAAATGAGATTTTGCTGAAATGTGTTTGACAGTGGCCTCCATGATTACCAAAGAATTTGAATAATAAGTTGCGCTTTTTGTAGCCTATTCACGTTGTGCTGACTTAGGGTTGTAAGCCTGAATATGCTATACTTCAACTTCTTGGCCTCTGGTCGTGTTTAGCGCATCACACGAGCCTTATTTGTGGTTACGCTGTTTGGCGCTATCTTGACGCCCCAATTTATTGCGGTTTTGTCTGCTTTGGGAATTCGTGTTTGACGTTTTTTTTTTCCTATGGAAGAAGCAAGACCTTGGCCCATACAATTTACATCGGTGGGCCATTAAAAAAAAAAAAAAAAACATTCATTTGGCCTATACGGTGCAATTCACCAGGTGAAAACGAACAGTTCTGACAAAATAAATGGGCTAAATAAATAAACAATAAAAATACAAATTATTAATTAATTTTAAATAAATTCTTTGATGATACGCTTAATTTTCGACCACCAAGCACAGATCCTGGCTTCTAGTCTGCATTTACTCTTAACTTGATTATTTACAAAAACGGAATGATGAAAAAGAATTAATTTATCCTCGATGCTTCGAGCAGCAACTGCTTTGGAAAGTGAGAAGCTTGGTCGCCTGTTATCGACGTCAAATTGGCCGAATATGTTCCCTTAATACACTCTTAAATGGATAAATTAGAAAAAAAAATAGTCTTTTGGATGCATCCAGAAGAACAAGGAATACGAATCTGCCTCTGGTGTTGATATTGGCAATAGTTGGCTACTTCAGAGATAATGAAGGTCATTATGAAAGATATTTCAAACGTAGTTTCCAATGTATTACTCTTTGTTACAGATAAGATATTTTTAGAACTGTGTCCCAACCAAACTAATACATCAATCTATTACTTATATGTAATCTGTCTATTACAGGGGAGAGGGGAAAGTTCTAGAGTTTCATTTGATCCGAATGTCAGATATCGATTCGTGATGGCGAGGACAAACAAGCGGGTCGACCCTAAAGACATAATTTAGCCCTGGGTAATCTTAAACAGACAACATAACGCATTGGAATAAGCCATTGCGCGTCATTTTAGTGACAATACCTCATGCTTGTTTTGACATGGAGAAATGCAATTCTATAAAACATTGCAGGCTCTTAATTTTTCGACCGGGTGAATGTGAACGTGGACATGGCATTGGATCGATGCGATTTACACCTAAATAAGGGCCGAGGTGAAGGAAAAAAGGTGGAAATTGAATTTTGTAGGGGACTCAGCTCGTGGTATTTTCTTATCGTGATTACATTTAACTTCAAATCTTCTTTTTTCTACTTCTTCCTCTTCTTTCTCATCTTCTTCTTCTTCATATAATAATAATAATAATGATGATGATGGTGGTGATGATAATAATAATAATAATAATAATAATAATAATAATAATAATAATAGAAGGAGAGGACAGCTCTTCTTCACAGAAAATGTGCTTGCTTTTTAAATGTTACCCTACATGTTCTCTAATAATTTTGCTGATTCATAATTTGACTTCTATGGCTTACTGTCGATTGGCTCACATTGTTATTCGCCATAATCGTAATGATGCCACGTTTGATGAAATATAAATATTTTATAAACAAGGCCTACATCTATACAGGTTCTTATTTTAATTAATCTATAGCCTGTTTCATTTGCTATTATTTGAATCAGTTTGGTTGTATTCTTTGTTTTCTGCCGTTAAATTACATTTCTAAATAGCCTGTAAGCCCACAATTTAAAATTGGGAAAATCATGTGCAGCTTGACTGCGTAACGCAAAATCTCATGAGTTATAGTGCCGTTTGACTATACCATTCTTGCGAATATCGAGAAACGAGTTTGAAAAGCATTACAGTGCAGGGTGTTTATTTGAATCAAGGTAAGATGTCTCGCTTCGTAGGCGAAGAAAGGAAAAGGTGTCAGGAAAAGAAAAACGAGCCACGGTTCAGCATAGGCCAAAAACTGATCGCGGTATGGGAGAAGGCTATGTTTGGCTTCAGATGGCCAATCCGTGGGGAAAAGGTTTAGGAGATCAAAGCTGGTGCGTCTTTTCTTGTGTTATCCTATCGCTGCCTCGCTGCGACATAATTAAGACAGCGGAGGTGGGATCTCGTCCGGATTAGAAGGTTCCTCTCATTGTTGGAGCAGAAACTTTCGCAGCTGTTGCCTCGCCGTTTCAAGTGCGCCGGCCACCAACACAAAAGCACTTGTGCTTCTGCCACCACTAGGAAAGGTCCGCCGAGAAAGTGACCCTAAAACTCATCCTCTGCGTCCCGTTCTCATGGCAGAAAAAATAACAAGCATTAACTCACGCTAAGTGATCACCTTTATCTCATTGGATGAAACCATTGCACCATAACGTATCTGCGCTCCTGTGTGCACCGTTATCAGAGATAAAACGGACAGTAATTCTGAAAGGCCTAGCCATCTTTGTCAGCCAGCAATTCAAACATTCTATCGACTTACTGAACCTGGTTTTTTATCCCACAAGACCCCCACGCGATCTGACGCCATTTATTCAGGCAGTACGAAGATATTATGAAAATTTTCCATGCTAATCCTATTTGTGTTTAAACGCCTGAGCGTCTCCCAGTACGCCCATTACGTATTGGGCGTGTCTGCCGTCGATGAGAAGCTTGAATAAACACAATCAATGGACAAGGCTGCGACTCGTTCGGAGGAACTCCCACTGTCAGTGCCCCCCGTTATAAACGGCCCACCAGCAAACATGAAAACCGCCGGCTTCGTCCGCCTCCGGCTGTTGTGTTTACAGTGATCAAATAATAGCGCCGCTGACAGTACGACTGTCCAGGCCTGTCTCAGACGTCATTTTACTTTTTATTATTCCTTCTCTCTCTCTCTCTCTCTCTCTCTCTCTCACACACACACACACACACACACACTGTCTTACCACTGGATTACATTGTGTTCATCCATTATTTATGAGGACCGTGCTGGTGTGTTAACAGTGCTGCATTAGAGATTTAGGACTAATCCAGCACCCAAAAGGCCCAGCATCATATCGAGATATTAGGGGCGGGTTGGAGATTGGGAACAGACATGTCAACTGTCCCAAACGAGGACTGAAACACGCACACTCACACACACACACACACACACACACACACACACACACACACACACACACTCGCACACACACACACACACACACACACACACACATTGCATGAAACAACTCACATACACTTGTATGGATTTGGAACGCAGTAGTTAGCAATCAGCCTCACTTCAGTAAGCATTGCTGCTTTCCATTAGTATACTTAATTGGGCCATTTTTTCTTCCTGTTTGTCTAATACATTGATTGAAACTACAACAGCCACACTTTTTTTCCAGAGAAAACTTCTGCTTGAATCTAAGGGCCCACTGCAGCTTTTCAGAAAGCTAACAACCACAGGAGTCCACCGCCATCTTCCTAAAGCTCAACCCTTGCCCCCTTCACTGCCTCATTCAACCAATCAGATCTGAGCTGTTCCATTTGCCCCGCCCCTTCCTCAGTAATGGGCATTGGGATTGGCCGCTGACCTGTTTTTCACGCATTTAATAGGGTTGCTGTACCCCTCTGTTATTGTGCTCTTTTCATTCTTGGCTGATTTCCCCTTTGGCAGGTTAGCAGCAGATAAAACCATCGATCCCCCCCAAACACCTCCACAACCATCACACCCCCTCCCCACCTTAACATTGATTAGCAACCATTGAAGCAATATAATCCTCCCCATTGCATCCGTAGTGTGAGGTGTTATTTTAACTACACACACAAGCGTGTGCGCGCAAACACACACACACACACGCACGCATGTTCGTTTTCATGTTTTGTGGGGACATTCCATAGACTTCCACTCATTCCCAAACCTCTTTCCCTGACCTTAACCCTCAACAGTGCATACATAACTCTAACCCTACCCTTAACCCCTAACCTTAAAATAGCTCAATATTTTTGTGGAGACCTGAAAATGTCCCTATCAGCACAAATAAATCTGGAATTCCATGTCTCGTGGGGACATTTGGTCCCCAGAAGGGCAGGTAAATATGATACACACACACACACACACACACACACACACACACACACACATGCACACACACACACATCACACACTCTCTCTCTCTCTCTCTCACACACACACACACACACACACACATACAAGCACAGCATGAACGCAGAGAATGCCCACAACATGGGTGCACAAAGTGAATGCACTCTCAGGATTCACACACACGGGCACGCCCCTGCATCCGCACACTCCCACTGCATAGCAAAACATGCACGCACACTTTATACGCACAGCAGGCACACATTTATGCTCAAAGACTTGCACTTTTAGAGACACTGTACATTATCACCCATATTAAGTATATGGTGGTATATCATGTGCACACGTGTAGTCACGCACACTCTCTGTTCATTTTTCCCTCCTCATTTTCCTAATATCCGGGTTTTTGAGTTTAGCCGGCCCACAGCCTCTCCGTTTGGCTGTCCCTTGTGGTGTTTGCTGTACAGATTCTCCAGTTTTCATCCAATATCTGAACTTCTTTAAGCCTGGAGATATGAAGGATTTATAAAAAATCATCAATACAGCACTCAGCTCTGAGGTAATGGTGACAGTTTCTTAATAGCAGCCATGTTTGATTCTCCAACAGCCAGTCTCAGCTGAGCTGCAGATATGTTAGCCCACTTTATGTGAAGTAAAATCATGCCAGGTGTTTTTTTCCCTTCCCTACTTTCTTTTCCCGCAAACGGTGTTCCTTTGGAAAGAGCAGTCTCGACATTGTTTAAGTAGTGAAGTGCTTCCATATCCCTTTGTCAGCTATCGATGACACTTAAACGCAGGTCCGTCTACTTAGTTCTGTTTTCCTTGGAATGCATATTCAAACCAGTCGCTGTCCCATTCCACTGTAAAACCACTCTAAAATTGGGGTACATAAGGATACACATCGACTGCAGTTTTGTACATAGTCTGCCTACGTTGGCTTATAATTTCTCCATGAACTAGACAGCATCCAGCACTATGTCAAGCATGAACTTAAATTCCCTGAAGATTCCTGATCTAAGTATCCTGTCAAACTATCGTAATAAGAATTCATTGAATTAAAATATGGTTCTACTTTCTATGAATTGTCCCTGCATAAGGGTTCAATTACTCCTTCGTATTCACAACTTGCACATTTGTGAGCATTTGGTTATGCCATTGTCAGTAACTGCAAATGGAATATTATATGTTTTTTCACCACTGAGATAGCAGGTGACATCATTGACCTACTTAGTCACAGTTGGCATTTATATTAATCTTGGCAGCGCTTATATCGGTGCTATGAATCACATATGAAACCATTCTTGCACTTCATCAGGGACCATTCATTGATATTATACCATGAAATTTGCATTCAGTTGATTGTTACTTGTGTCAGCTTGTTCTGTTGCTCAGTTATGCTTGCAATTTTTACATGTCATTGGGGGAACTAATTTTGTTGCCCTTCTTTATACATTCTCAACACCCTCCAAAACTTGTTTGTAGTGGGATGTGCAGAATTGACCGTTCTGTGTGGAACATATTTTATATTCAATTCTGTTTTTTTTTTCCTTCTTCGTACACAAAAATAAATAAATAAATAAATAAATCGTGCTGGGCTATTATACTGCAAGAGCACATGCCAAATTCTGAAGTTATTTTAGCCACTGTTGATCTCATATAATTGTCCATAGCCATACGTTCTAAATTCTTTTTTTTTTCTTAGAATCACTTGTGAAACATTGCTGTCTTCACCCTTGTTGAAATAGTAAAATTTGCAGTATTGAATGTCCTTTGGTGTTCTCAATGCCTTACGTTTATAAGCCTTGTTGGAGTACTTCAGTAGATCCAAAATATTGGCTAAATCCCAAGTTTATGTCAAGTCATGATGAAATTAACTTGCTACTTATGTACTAATTAGCATTAGGTCTAGAGCAAGCAGGAATTATGATGCAACGGAAATCTACTTCCTCTCTGAAATACTGTCTCTTTAACAGTTGCTGTTCGTGTTCAGTGTTACAGTCGATTGCAAACCAGCTCTGAAATAACTCTTGTAGCCCCCGCTGATTTTATTTTCACTATGAAACTCTGACATGGTACTCCATCAAATGTTTTTTGGACGTCCAAATATATAATATCTTAAGCCTGGCTTGAGTCAAAGCACTTTGCGGCTTCCTGAAAGACATCCAGGAGGTTAGTGAGCCATGACCTTCCCGTGAAAAACCATATCCCAATGATTTTTTTTTTTTTTTTTCGGAGAATGAATCTGGCTTGTCCCTAATAATAGATCGCAAATTTTACATGTGATGCAAGGTGATTAAACAGGCCAGGATCAGCGCGCTCCTTCTTCAATAATATTGACGTAATGCTGCCTTCGTTATAATTCTTTGGAATATATCCCGTTATAGAGATTGCATTCACCCGCATGTCAGTGGTTCATAAATTATGTCCTGCCCCTCTTTGAGATCTCTTTGATATATGCGACCATGGTCTGCAGGCTTACTTGCACTGTGGTTTCATCATTTTCCCCCCCATTACTGTCCATTCACTTATGTTAATTTACCCCCTAAAAACTGTATGCACATAGCATATACTGTGACCTCGTGTGATTAAAGCCGACGATAAAGCGACGGTTTAGCTTGGGGAAGGCCATGTCATTTTGCTGCAAGACATCAGAGTGGCATACATGTCGTGCCAAAATAAAGTCTCGTGTAGACATTTTGTTTCAATTAGATCTTTGTATCATATTTCATAATGAAGTTCGAGCCTTTAAGTTGGCCTAGTGAATTTTCGCTTGCGATAACTTGCCCAATCAGTAGGCTCGTGAGGCCTATAATAAGTGGTCACATATGTATTCATTTTCTTCCGCAATTTTTAACGTTCTTAAATGTTTACATTTTGGTTTACATGTTCTTCTCGCGCCCTTGTTATTTCATTATTCAATTTAACATGGCGTTGAAAGTCTTTGGCTGGGAAACGTATTTAAAGACATGATTGAGGCTTTAAAACACCTTCCAAAACTGTGCAGCCTTATCTCTAATTTTGACTTAAGGTGGGGATTCACTTCTGGAAGAATGAGGAGGTTATTAATTCAAAATATTAGACCACTTTATACTAAGATTTTATTGAAAACCACTTCATTTTAACATTTAAATCCCGCCAAACTGAAACTGGAATTAGTTCATTTCCGTGCAGCACTCCGGCGATGGCGCGTCATTATTATCAATATTATGTCAGTAGGTCACATCTTTAAAGAAATAATTTCTTCTTGTGAACTGTTGTTTTCTCGCTGGTATTGTTATCGGGAAAGATGTACCCGGGGACCAGACCAATGTAATTACCGGATGGATTTTAAGATAGTCGATAAGATCTCTCTCTCTCTCTCTCTCTCTCTCTCTCTCTCTCTCTAGGGTCGCGCGCCGCACTCAAACACAAACCGCGCACGCGCATTATAATTACCAGTGATGCAGTTGAAAAGACAATTAAGTCTGATTCGCGCCCCGGTTCTGTAGCATGTGTTAACACTTTATCAAATTGTTTGTTTAAAGACCGTTGAAATTGAAACTAAATTTCAATCCAAATTTCATTTTATGATCCTTGGACGGTGGATCATACTGAATACGGTCTCAGGCCGCAAAAGGAGCATATTTTCGCAGGGAAAGGTTTTTTTTTTTAAATAATGAAAAGAAAAAACCATAAGCGAGTAGAAAAAAATGATCATTTAATTCATTCCGTATGCCCAAAGTTGGATTCTGCTTTAATCACCCGAAGCAAAGCATGGAAGATAACTTGTTATACCAAGTCATTAATCCCTTACGTCAGCGAATATAAACTATATGTGGAAATAAATATGCAGCGCTTGGTATGATGGCACATCAATAACAATATGACACCACATATGCATTAACAGTGCAACGTAATGCCAAGAAATATTTATTAATGGTTATGCTTTAGTTTCCTTAACTCGCGTCCAAAACAGTATCAGTTGCAGGTTTTATATCCCAAAGTTTAATATGATTTCTTCTTTTTTCTATTTATTAATTTATATATTTATTTATTTAGTTGGGGGGCGTGTTGTTCAGTGCTTTTAATGACTAAATTGAACGCCATTTTGAGCATTAATTAAGGCAAACATTTGAATAGATGCGTAAATTTTATTCACGAGCAAATCGCTTGAGAGACAAAAGACAGCAAACATGCTCATCTGTCGCGAAATTGATGTGTAAATCAAATGAAAATCAATATTTCTTTCATCATATCTCCATATTAGCCTGACAGCAGATGTTCCTACCGTCACCGGTTTTATGTGAGCCATAGCCTATTTTTATTCCTAAATTGTTTTGCAATTCATTAAGCGCCCAAGGCCTTAATATTTGTTTCTTATACAAATTCATATCATTGAAAAAGCAATTGATTCAAAATTGCTTATAGCCTATCTATTCGGGGAAATTTTAAAATTCTAGGCCTTGTATTTCTGGAATCAACGCTTTTGATATACACTTATGAGATATTTAGATGAAGATGACGAGTTCACGAAAAAGATTCCTGACTCTAGTTTGTTTTAGCTTTTATTATTTTGTCCTGTTATGACTCCGTATTCGAATTGTACCAAAAACACCGAAAGATAACAAAATTTCAAATTGTGCTGGAGGTGCATGCCCTCCTGGCACATTTTGTGATAACTGTGATGCTCGAATCGAGTATCTTCTTCACACGTTAACTTGCTCCATGGATTACAAGCTAACTCTGCTTGTAAATAAATAACCCTGACTGCGCGCCGTGTTCATTTCGCAGTAATTAATATGCAAGACAAACCTTGGACATAGGCTTAAACATGAACATAAATCAATCAAACTCTTTTTTTTTTTTTTTATTGTGAGTGTGTAGTAATGATTGTGGATGTTTGCGCACAGCGCATATGCCTGTTATGTTTTTATTTTTTGAGTCCAATTGAAGGATTGCCTTTTCTGGCCGTGCTTTGTGCACTGCGCTTTTTCCCTCACTATCTGCGCGCGCCGAGGTTTTCAATATGGCCTACATTCTAAAAAGTTACAACTTTTGCTGAAACTTTTATTCAAACGATTATTTTTATGTGATTAATGTGGAAGCAAGGCATATTGGTGAACGCTTAACCAGGTCACCTTGTTCCACAGATCTGAGCCCTATCAGAAATTCTTTCAAGTGTCCTTCCGCGTCGCCAAAGATGACAACAGCTAATCGATAAGCGCTTGAAATGGAACGGGGCCTGCGGTCTTGCCTCAGGGCAGAATATCGTATTGAGCCGGGCTCCTTTTTTTCAGCACCCGGGACATTCCTGCGCACTTTCTCTGTGAGAAAGCTCTTCTACATACTTTTCTTCAGATGGTGCTGAGCGAGGGGTCTGTGCGGCAATCCACGAGGCCTAGTTTCTCGCAATGACAGGCCACGGGCTGCACGCGGTATAAACCCATATGAGCCGCCCGCGACAGGGGAATTATCTAAGATTTCACTAGTTTTGAAGATTTTGCATCATTTTTCTAACAATGCATATATTGTGCTATACAGGATGCGTATAAGGTGCGGGCATAGTTTTGGCGCCAACCCTTGCAGAAAATTGCAAATGTTCATTTTTGGACAGACTCGTTCACCTTCGTTGGTAGGTACGGCTCGTTCATGGATGGATGTGTGAACTCCTAATTAATTAGATCATTGTGATGTGTTTGCAAATATGAATGGAGACGTGTGAGGGCACTAATCTTCTCTACCGAATCATTTCTTTCAGAGTGCGGGGACAAACGTTTCGAGGTCGCATCGCTTGGGAATGTTTAAGTTCATTTAATTTAATTTAACTTAATTTAATTGAAAGGTCTATAACCTGCCGTGAATTCCACGAAAATTCACTTTACATTTCTTATGTCTTAATGAACAGTGACAGACTCTAAATTTATACCTTTTTTTTTTTTTGAAAATACAGATAAAAATTAAGAACTTAGCTTGATTAAAAAAAAAAAAACTTTGTTGTTCTTCTTTTTTGTTTAAATATTCCGTCAACACCACCAAATTCAACAAATAAAAGTGGAATTTTGCGGTGAAACTTCATGGACTATATTTCTTGGGCCTCGTGCAGGTGAAGGAAATTCTTGTTTAATTCCCGCCCTGCTCCGCGTTTCTCTTTCCATTTCCAGTGTGAAATTCCCATGTGATCCTGTGCATTAATTAGCTGTTTAGACGGAGTATGACTAAAAATGTAAAACAAGGATTAGGCGCCTGGAACGCTTGTCCGCCTCATTTGGCTTGTCAGTCTGCGAAAATAAGATCACTACCCTTAAATCACGTTCCCTCCAAGCGTGTTCGTATCCGCTCCCAGCTGCTCTCTCCCGCAAACCAGTTTTGTGCTTGTGTTCAATAAAGACACGAATTTTGCATTCATAAAGCGTGGTATATCGTCCACCCATGTTATGCTTACTCTACAATGATAACTTTAATTGTTATCATTCATTTTAAAATAGTGTTCCTTAATAGAAATTACTGTTATATATATGCTATATATTTTTTTATGAACTATATAGGCCTATAATATTTTAGTTGGCTATTTAACGTTCCTTTGATGATAACATAATGATGTGAAAAGTTGGTCCGCTGATCTGAAATTGATGCTAATTAGTTCATGTGTAAATTGTCATTTTTAAAATGCAATATACTTCATTTGACTGACTCCCGATCATTTAGATTATACATCTCTCGAATAATCAAAAGAAAATGTGATTTTAGCATAATTAACAAAACACAGCATGCAAAGAATTGATATGTATTATTTATAGCTATATTTCACGCATTATTACAAATCGAGTCTGAAACCAGCTCTTTTCTTGTCGGGGATTTGAATGAAAAAATAATTATTTAGGTATGTTTAGATCAAACAAAATGACGACGATGATGATGATAATGATGATGATGAAGACTTTGATGCTGAATGTAACTATGATGATGATAACGATCAGAGCGCAGACTGCGCAAACAAAGGCAACAAAAGTAAAAACTCATTTCGCATGGCCTTTCTGTTATTTGTCAATTTTTGAGTGTTTATTATTTTTGACATCAGTTATTTCTGGAGATAAATTGCACTGACGCTATTCGTTCTCGTTTTCCTCGTAAATGTAATGGAGAGGTGATTTGGCTAAGCAGTCACGTAACGTAAGTGCTTCTGCTTTAAATGCTGTGAAATGTCTTATGGACTCGACCCAGTCTCTTTAACCACACGCGCGCGCACGCCGCCTGAAACACACCCACTGAAAGACACGCGCACACTGGGAAAGAGAGGGAGCGAGAGAGGAAAGGGAAAAGTGCGTGTGTTCGTCGGGATAAACATCGAAGATCGGCTATCGGTATAGAAATTACCTGCAGAGGTTATTCCTCCGACCGAGGCATTCTTTCACGAAGCGTCCGATACATTTGTTGAAGGTTATTATAGCCTTTACTTGTCGTCGCGACATTTATCAAACAGATTGTAGAGTTTGAAAGTGAACCACGGAGCTTCAGGACATTTGACTCCCGAACGCGAGCCAAAGTGTTATTTTGGACCTATGACTTAGATGCCAACAGAACTCATTGGGAATCAGTCAGCTTTGATTGTCCCTTTGGATGTCTCGCCTGCCCAGTCGATAAGAAGTGAGTTTAAAAAAAGAAAAAAAAAGAGGGGGAGAAAAAAATATTGTCACTGCTACAGGTAAGTGAGCAGACCAACTGACCCCCGATTGTGAGATATTTCAAGTTAAGGAATTCGTTCAGTTGGGAGAGTCTTCACTGAATAAAATGTCTAACTGACAACAAATCATTCGCTGATGCTGTTACGGTAAACTGTATAGAGTTGTTTCGCAGGTGGACTGAAGAGCGTATTGATATAGCGATAAATAAATAAATAATGAGAAGGAATGCGATGTCGATATAGCTCTAATAAGGTCGAGTAGGCCTGTTATAGATTTCCATTGATGTTCTCGTAATCAATAGCATAAATCATCGCCAAGTTTCAGAGTTGCGTCATTATTATTATTATTATTATTATTATTATTATTATTATTATTTATTATTACTCGTTGTTGTAGTTGCCTGTTATTACCGTTATTTTTTGTTGTTTGGATGTTGTCTTTGTTGTAGTTGTCGCTTTTAATAACTGAAAACAATTCTTTAGATTATTTAGGGGTAAGTCAAATGCAACAGGATTCTAGACCATATCGAAAAAATCCAAAAAGCCGTTCCAGTACAAAAAGAATGAGGAAATTACCTTGCAAGTAAACATTTTCCGGTCCTACTCTTCATTTTCATATTATATTTTATTAAACAAAGAGAGGTTTGTTTAAAAATAACAATTCGAACAATTCATTAGTACGAGCTTTATTAATATTCTTTATTCATTATTTCAGGAATAAACGGCGGATTCTTGTCGCCTGTTCGAAACAACAAAACAGTGCTGGGGCTTTTCTCTGAATGTGTGTGTGTGTGTGTGTGTGTGAATAATTAATATTATTTTGCAAGAATTTCATATTCGGATGTACATTTCTCAAAGCTCCAGAGAACGAAACCGCATATGGGCTATTGCTCCTTATGGCGCATGCACTTTTTAGGCCGCGAGTGAGTAAAACCGCACTTCTAGAAATAAATCATGACTTTGAGCAAAAAAAAAAAAAAAAAAAGGTCATCTAAAAGAAACAAATAGCAGTTAATGCATGGACTTTTGTTTAATTAGTAACTTATATTAATGTAAAAAAACAAAAACAAATATTGATTTATGTATGGACTGTTGTTTTATCAGTAGCTAATATTATCCGTTATTAAGAGGCAGCTTACAACTATTACAGTATATACTACAATTACTGCTACTGCTTGCTTACTTCTACTATTATTAATACTGCTGCTGCAATAATAATAATAATAATAATAATAATAATAATAATATATCCTGCTGGACCATTCTCGTTATTTCAATACTGAACCACGCTTAGAATGGAAGGCCCATAACTCTTAAACATTTTTTATGAATATTTCGCATATTTTAAACGAGAATCGAATTATTCTACTAACATTAATATGTTCCAGATTGAATATGCGTTTGTTTAAGTTTTGCAGTGTTTGAGAGTGGACACATTCAATATCACGTTCATTTGTTGAATGTAAGAAAGAAAAAATATGTTTTTGAGAATTTACGTTAGACGTTGGGCTTTCTTCACGGCTGATACTTTTCTTTGCCTGTGCAATTGAAAGCTATGATATAATGACATGGCGGTTTCAATTTGGCATTTTGACCGTTAGATTTGATCACCTGGGGACTCGTGGGAGCTCGAGTGAATAATAGCCCACTTACCGGAGATCTCCCGAACTCCAGGTCTCAGGCCGCAGTTGTCCAAGTCGCAGAGAAGAAATTGACAATTTACGCATTCATTTGGATTTCAATACCGGCTACCTATGGAGTAATAGTGTGCTTTATAATGTACCTTTTCCTGTATTTCATAACAAAACTACATTAGCCTGCGATTTCATTCCTCCTGCATTTGGAAATATAGAATTAGTTGCTCAACTGAGGTCACCATAAGTGTTAGTTTTTGTTTCCAGCCCTCTCTCCTCTGGTTAAATCACTTTATGTGACATAGGAAGAGCGTTGTTAACGTGAAGATAAGGTTCCATACAATATCCGGGACTGGTGTTTAAGATTAATGCATGCAGAAGTGCTATGTGGGTGCAAATTATGTAAAACATGGCCTGTCGCATTACACGACTTTGATGAAAAAAAAAAAGAATTAAAACAAGAAGCGGTTCCAACCAGATCGGCATTACCGAGAAGAGATGAAGAAGGTGGAGACATCGGCATTGACGGCATCATTGCATGCAAATTTCCATCTTAAATTATCATAAGCAAACACGGCGAGGCTGAGCTAATAAAATCCCATCTGTGTTACTTCATATCGAGTTAGTAGAGAGCCCTGGTAATGAAATGTGTAATACTGCGCCGACAGACATCTCAATCAGACACTAATCCCGTAATTTTGCAGCACAATCACAAAACTGCGGGCCAAACTGCTGGTCCCCGCCACATGCGGAGCCAAGATGCATGCGGCGCGGCGCGAGGCCCTGATATTCGTAAGAATAGAAAGTTCGCAGCTCTGAGAGCTGGACTAGCAAGCAGCCATATCGACGCCTTATGACGATTACACCTGCTACAGCCGCAACAACAACAGAAACAAAAACAACAGCAATAATAATAATAATAATAATAATAATAAAATAATAAAGGCCTATGTCCGGGGAAAATTTTGGGTATAAAAGAAGAAGCATTGCTGGAAGAATATGTTTTATTGAGGAGCATTACGATGATGGAGCGATAGGAAATATTGTGGAGAGCCACTTATGTAAGTCGGGAAACAAGAAGGCCTATCTAAATAGAGGAGAAAAGGGAATTTGAATTGTTTTATTACCGTTTATTATTAATCGTTTATTACCGGATGCGGCCAACGACATAACAGTCACGTGGTATTCAGGTTTTAATACTCTGCATTGGATCCCTGTTTTTCAGGAAAACACAATGGACTCACACTGCCGCAAGCTTTCGACTTGTGTCCAAATAGGTGAGTCCTTACTTGAGTTTTTGCCTTTCATTTCTGCCTTCATCTTTCTGGTGGTGTCTTGAGTCTTTACGCACTCGGGTCACAATGGGTCTATCTGATATCCTTTGCATTATACACTACTGTATAATTCATCTCAATGTCTTTTCACGCGCAACTAGTTTTTAAAATCATTTTTTAAGAGTCAGCATGATGAGTTGGAACTATCTGCTGTTAGCAGCAAGTAAAATAATTTACATTGTATTATATTGCCTTCTAGTGGCCAGAAATAAGCCGAGCGCCTGTGTAGGCCCCTGTAAAGTCACGCGCTGCATTTCCTTGCCATTCGCAGATTTCCGGCTCAGAATTATGGCTTCGCTATATGACATAAAATGTGCTTTCAGTTCATTGGTGACTTCATGAATGAGGCAATAAATTCGCTCTGATTTAGGGGTGTTGCGACATTGGGCCACATGAGAAGATCTCCAATTGGGCTCCACCTGCCCTAGCAGGCCCTAGGATCCCTGCATAAATATTGTTCAATTTTAGGGGGTCCCCATTCCGTAACGGTTCTTGAATCCCCCGCTCCATGCTCCATCGCCGTTAGTTTGTTTTTGAGTTCAATTGCACCTGCTGTTGGACGCCTGCTATCTCTGCTGAAATGTTATCTTGTCCAACATGTCTATTTGCTCAGTTAGCATAAAGCTACAATTCCGGGATACTGCTGTACGTCAACTTCTGTCATTGTTTATTCGCCTTTTGATATTTTAACGTGTTTTTAATTGTTTGGTTCAACTTTAAATTGTAACCTCAACGAAAGAGCCGGTTGTCAGTCGACTTGAGTCGACTTTCGTAGATTTGAACATTTTAAACGTTGGATTTTTTTTTTTTTTTTTTTTTTTTTTGAGTAAAGAGAAGCAACCATGTGATTTTATTTTACGAATTAGTAGTCTCGTGCGAGCTATCCACTGATTTTACTCCCTAGTTAAAACGCCAGGTTAAAACTGTGGGCCTTTTCCTTTGGAACCCAATAGATTCAGCGCGTGTGAACGCGGTGCGCGATTCTTCTGCAGTAAGCAGTCTGCGGATGAAGAAAACATCCCTGGAGCATCCTTCCAAGCAGAGCTCAGCTGACGAGAAATACACATTAAGCGAACAACACTTCAGTTTTACTTTTTACTGTGAGTTCATGCGCGACGTTGGATCGCGGTCGACATCTAGAAATTGAGCATTTGGACGGTTCTGTCCCTCGCTGCCTCGATCTGCCTCGAATCCATTTTAGCATCTTTTTTAGAACGGTCATTGACAAGACGCATGACTGAAGGGCATATTCCGTCCGATAAAACGGAGGCACAAATCGCGGAACTGGGCCCTCAAAGCTTACTCCCCTGGATCAATTCGCCGCATCCCTTCCGTAGGCAGTATAGTAGGAAGATCGACTCATGGGAAAATGATAGGCCATGTATAATGAAGGCTTACGCGCGGGGAGGAAAACACTAATGGAACAATTTGATGTCCTCTTAATCCTATGTAGAAAGCTCTGTCGCAGCCCCAATATTGACTGAATGGGTAATTAATGGTTCTCTATGGCGAATCCTGTGGGATAATCCTTCAGAGAGGGGGGGGGGGAGGAGACGAAGAGAGAGAGAGCGACAGAGAGAGAGAGCGAGAGAGAAAATGGGAGGGCGGGAGAGAGGGGGAGTGAAGGGGGATACAGAGGGACTTAGATGACATTATTACTGGGGAAAATTCGTTATTTCTGCTCTTAAGATGATGATGATGATGATGATGATTATTATTATTATTATTATTATTATCCCATTATTTGGCTATTGTTATTGTTACTGTTGTTGGTCTAGGTTCGCGCCTGTATTTTGCTTTCATTTATAACGCGTTTTCTTCTTTGTTATTAATGAACAGATTTATTTATTATTTTCCAGACGCATTCACAATTTTGTTGATTGTACACGGCATGCACAAAAAAGGTTACATAACGAGTAAACTCTTGATTTTGATTTACCTTTTTGATTATGAGCGCATGTTTAGTCCCTTTGGCAAGCCCACGTTATTGTCAGGTTGACATTTGTTTCTCACTTTTTAAACTAAACATAGGGTAGTTATTGCGCAAAATAACAATGAAATCTTTCCGAAAAATAAAACATACTGGTGAAGGGGTTGACACCTGTTGAAATGACGCGAGGTATATCTCTGTTGTAACGAATATAGTCTTTCTCTGAAGAAATTACAGGTTCTTTCGCAAAGACGTGACTCCTCAAGAGAAGTAGGCTACGCGAAAAAACACACGCAGAAAAGATAGGTTGACTTGACCATACTAATTATCCAGAAGGTAGTCTTTCACACTGTTTGTTTTTTTTCGTGGGGGTATATCAACTATCATTTCTACTGCGGGTTAATTTCATCTGAATTAAAACTAACGGAATAAGGCAAATTAATAGGCCTGAGCTTTCATCTGCATGCACACAGGTTCATCCACAAACTGGTCCACGGAAGAGAATGGTTGAGATATAGATTAAGTTATTGCCGGGCAGTTTTGACTAAAGCTTATCGGGATCTTCCCTCTCTCCCATCTTTCGACCTCCATCTCTCTTTCTCTTCCCCATCCTTTCTTCACCGCCCCCAAAGACTCCAAACGAGGTGCATATCAGTGGTTTTCTAAGGATTAGCTGCGCAACGTATCATTAGCCCTCCTTCATACAAGAGCTGGCGGAGAGGGTGCACATTGGCAGCACATTTGTCAGTTTATTGGGTGTGACTGTAATAAGATTTGCATGCGCCTCAAACTGTTTCCGTTGTAACGCAGTCATTATTATTATTATTATTATTATTATTATTATTATTATTTTTTTGTTTTGTTTTTTTTTTTTGTTTTTTTTTTTTTGCAGTAATGTAAAAACGCTGTCCGTTTTTTCTCGCACCGAAGCATCTGGGAAAACAAAGACGATTGGAAAATTGTAATTTGCACTCCAAATTTAGTTAAAAGTTCGGGATAAAACTTTGAAAGCACACTTTTTCTTTGAAAGTCCGGTAAAAAAAAAAATTACAAGGAAAATAACTCCGTATAATTAGAAAAGTAGGCCCACGCTTTAAGTGTACTGATCTGGAAATGGGTAATATGATTCAATATCAATTCAGTCTGATTTTTGAAAATAATGTTAAACTTCCTGTCACCTTGTGTCCTCTGCTATTTTCTATTGCACTTGTTTGAAGCAGAATATATTAGCCGACAAAATGCTATCTGTCATGTACATAAGGTTTAATTGATTAATGTTAGCTTATTTTTCACAGTATCAGCCGGATATCTATTATTTCTGTTGCAAATATGAAGGCAGTAATGCTACAGGACAAGGATACGTCAATGCAATCGCTGTGCTGTGGAAATGAGAAATGTTTCTAATTACTGGTAATGGTCACATCAAGTCCAGAGGACCCGTTTGTAATCAGAAATGCGTTGTCAAAATATTCTCCAAATAGCCCTATCAATTGTTCTATGGTACTTCTTCTGCTTATAAGGTTTTGTGTCTCCACGGCGCTGACATGTAGAGTCGGCCATAGAGCTGTGGCACCTGTTTATGTGACGAATACTGCGGATTTATTTAATTCAGTGTGATACACTCAATGATGTCAATATCAACGATTTACCTATGGCGCATTTTTCATAGTCACCATAACTTGAGCAGGTAATTTTTCAGCGCTTTGGCCAAGGTTTTTCAGGAATAATTTTCAGAGGACCACTGGATCTACACTGCTCTACGTGTATGCCAAGTTATATTTTCGTTTTCCCTACACATGTCGATGGAGTTTTTATTACTAAGAACAATAAGCTTCCCGAAGTATGCCATTGGCGTTCACTGCCGACCCAGCTCGTGCTGGGTTGGTCGGGAGAAGCTTCACTTCTGACTTGACAGCCTGTCAGAGAGAGGGAGGCCTTTAGTGACGTCAGAGTTTAGAAAAGCGCCTCTGTGCAGGAGAGGGAACTCGGAACAGCTGAAATGAACGGCAAACCGCCGAATGTGCGCGAGCCTTCGGATATTACCACGGCTACCTGCCCCTGTCACTCCGATTGTCGTGGCCACTAACGGTGTCAGCCAGGATATGTTTATTTGATTTCGCTTCTTATTAAAAAGAGGATATCCATGTCCGTCTGGTGCCGATGATAGGCCACCGCTATGGCTTTAATTTAATACATGAAACTGCTTGAACCCGAGGTACGAGAATCTTGGAGAAGCTGTGCCGCCTAAATTCAATCACAATAATTTCTTCTCGAAAGCCGTCGCTCGCGCTTTGGAGTCTGTAATCGGTGTTCCGCGCGGTCCCTGTTCCAGTTATCGATGAACTCAATGAAGGACTCGTTGCACTTGGACCACCACCATATAGGCAATAAACTCGCCTCTCCAAACCAAACAGCGCTTGCCATGGCTTCCAGTCTCCAGCCGCTGCAGCGCTCTGTAGACTCAAAACATCGTCTGGAGGTCAGGACACAGTCGGGAACTTCTAGCCCTGAGTCTATAGGTAGGTGATTAAATATGGTTCTGATACTGCGCTGATTACGGAGGCAAACAAAAACATTTACGCTGATGCGCTCGAGATTGTGTATGAATTTGTTCGCGACATGGGCTGTTTCCGAAATGGGTGTAGAATTTAAAACTTTGATTTCGTTTTTTTTTAACGTACATAACGTTCGTGTTTTTAAATAACAATTTAATTCAGCTATCCGCGAGTAGGAATTGACCGATAGCCTGGACATAGACGTATTTTATATTGCTCTCTTGTCTTTGCCCTTGGCAAGGCTACTAATGTATGTTTACGTGTTTCTCTTGAAATATAGAACTATCTCCTTTCACTCTGTGCCCTGCGGCACACAATCAAGTGCGTCAGAAGGGCAGGACAAATTGAAATCTTAGGTTTGATATTGAGCTATACTTCTCTTGCACACAACTACTAGAAATCCGGAAATCTCACATTTTTCTGAGAGCAACCGCCTGTGTGATCTATTTTATAGCTATTTGATACGATGACAACATTATTGGTGTTCGAGGAGGCTCCCTGTAACCACATTAATTAAATAACAACTGGAAAAAAAAACTGTGTAATCCTTTCAGAGAGGGAGAAAACTCAGAGCAAAAACGACGACGCTTCGGATGATCCATCGAAAAAGAAAAGGCAGCGACGACAGAGGACTCACTTCACCAGCCAGCAGCTGCAAGAACTGGAGGCCACGTTTCAGAGAAATCGCTATCCCGACATGTCCACGCGAGAGGAGATCGCTGTCTGGACCAATCTCACGGAGGCCCGAGTCCGGGTAAGGCCGTGGAAATAACGTCCACTTATTTCACTTGTTTAGTCTATCTACTGTTGCGTAATCTTATATGAGATGCACCATGCTTTGAAACACGTCTGCCTCGAGAGATACTCTTAACCTGCTCTAATTACAAAAATAGTGTCCCATTGCGTTGAGGCTTTGTCAAGCTCTTCGCAAAGAATCGGCTTGTGCTTCTAAAATTGCGATTTCTTGCATTCTTTGCTACTATTGGCCGACTCTGCATTTTTAGAATTAATAATATTTAAAGAAAAAACGTCCTGTAAGTTTTATTTATACATTAAACATAGCCTTGTACCTGTATATTATTCTGTATTGTCTTAAATCTCTGTGAGGAGCGGAGGCTTCTGGGCTTTAGAAATGTATTATGAAACTGTGTCAGAAGTCGGCATAAGTTATGCGTGTTGTTCTCAGAAAAATAACACTGATTCTTTAAATAGCTACAAAATACGCATATATAACTATCTTTTGTCTGGCTGTCTTTAATGCAGCATTTACACAGACTATTGTATTTACGCAAGCTATATTGTTCGCAACTGTGTAATCAACGGGTTGACTACACAGACAGGTTCCCGCAGAAGTTCATAAGAATACGTGGCATTGTTGAAATGGGTTAATCTTTCAATGGTAAAAAAATGCATAATTTACATTACCTTTTTCTTCAATGGTCGTGGCTAGTTTAATGGTATAAATGATTCAACCTTAGGCCATATAAGCGCATGAAACGGGAGGAAAAGTAGACTTTTCCTCCGTGTTGTGCAGAGACGAGTGACAGATGCGCAAAGCGTGTATTTTGTGGCGCGCAGTCTGGTGTTGTTTGTCTTGGTCCTCGACGGTTTTGGGTGATGAGGAATATACACGTCTCCAGACTGCAGATTAGAGTGGCTAAGTGGCAGGCTTGTGTATTGGGCCTCATGCAGAATCACAGCCTGATTAGGATATATAGTGTCGGGAGGAACGAGCCACTCTTTTGGATCCTAGTTAGGCGTGACATGGGTGACCATAAACGGCTGCTGTTTAGGATCCAAAGGAGAATTAAAAAAAACCTAACTTCTCAACGTCTTTTAAACTTTTAAATCCAATTTCATGACGGTACAATGGGTCATTCCGTCTGGGGGCATATATATCTCTTTTAAATCTTTTGTACTATAAGATAAACATTAATTGAGAAAACAAATAAATTAGGCCAAACATGTATTTTGGCATAATAGGCCACTCATTGTTATGCAGAACTAGTGTTTTTCCTTTATAAGCCCTTTATATCTGTTTTATTTCCATTTAATTAGCCTACTACAGCCTGCGAATTACGAATATATGATTTAGAAATATAATCGACGTGGGCAATTTTTATAATTTTGCAGTAACAACCCCCATTCATTTCTTCCTTACTCTTCTTTAGGTTTGGTTTAAGAATCGCCGAGCCAAATGGCGGAAGCGGGAGAGGAATCAGCAAACCGAACTATGTAAGAACGGCTTTGGCCCGCAGTTTAATGGACTCATGCAGCCGTACGACGACATGTACTCCAGCTACACGTACAACAATTGGGCCGCCAAGGGGCTGACGTCGGCCTCCCTCTCCACCAAAAGCTTCCCCTTCTTCAATTCCATGAATGTAAACCCGCTGTCGTCGCAGACCATGTTCTCCCCGCCCAACTCCATCTCCTCAATGAGCATGTCGTCGAGTATGGTGCCTTCCGCCGTCACTGGCGTCCCGAGCTCCAGTCTCAATGGCCTCAACAACTTGAACAATCTCAGCAACCCTTCTCTGAATTCGGGAGTGCCGACGCCCGCCTGCCCGTACGCGTCTCCGACCCCGCCGTACGTGTACAGGGACACGTGTAACTCTAGCCTGGCTAGTCTGCGGCTGAAAGCCAAGCAGCACTCGAGTTTTGGATACGTCCAGAACCCGGCCTCCAATCTTAGCGCGTGCCAGTACGCCGTGGACAGGCCGGTGTGAAAGCAATGGGAATTCTAAGTGCGGTTCACGACGAGCGGAGCCTACCAAATCCTTTTTCCTTTTTCTTTTTTTCAATTTTCTGTCTCAAAAGGCACTACAAGAAGACTGCACATGCGGCTTAAAGACACGGGGCCCGGAGGTGGAAATCCTAAATCAATCAAAAGGAATTCATGATTAATGATTCGTTCTCCGATTAGTGGTTTTCTTCGTCTTCAAGAGGGTGGAAGAATTGTACTGGCGTATATATATATATATATATATATATATATATATATATATATATCCGCTTTTGAAGTTTTGAATTTTGGACACTAATGACTGAAAGGATGTACATATGTTACATATGTCTTGCAGTCGATTAATTTTTTTAAGAGCAAATGCTATAGGTACAATGTTTTCAAGGTTCGAAGCATGTGAGAATCGTAAAAAAAAAATGTTTTGCTTGCAAATAAGGGAATGTGTATATATTAAATGCTCCAGTTGTATGTTTCTAACATACTCTAAATTTATTATTAAATGTATGTGTGAATATCGGTTTTAGAGTAGCAATTCGGTTATTAAGACGCATAAAATATGGCAGCAAAACGAAATAGAATTTGCTCTGTGTTCAGTATTTGGTACAGGTTTTGTTTTTGTTTTGCAGCAGCTAAATAGTAATAAAATAGTGAGTTTATTTAATTGGAGTAAATATATTGTTACGATACTTCATTACGTTGTTTCTTTTTTTCCTGTCGGAAAAACACTATCATCGGAGATCCCTCAGCCTGTGCAGTACTTTTTTATTTTTTTATTTTTATAATTACTTTTGGTTATTCACTTATTTATAAGAAGTAGCCGGAGAATTTCTCTAATACACATTCTTTAAGTCCAATACGCACAAGGGGCAACGGGGGTTAATCCAGATACGCAAGCTTGTGGAACAAGTTTATTGCAAAATTTTTGTCGTCGGACTAACACTGGAGCAGTGAAAAGGGAGAAGGGGGATTTAAATCAATGAAACCAACGGTCAAAGAAACATCTACAAATACCACTATAGGAATGTCTTATTGGTGTTTTTTACTATGATTATTTCTATTTTTTTTTTTGTCTTTTTCAAAAGTGGTATCTTCATTTTGTGACAATATTTTTTGGTGGTAATAATAGCCTGATGGCAGTTACAGTGTGTTAAATTTGTTTGCCTCGAGGATCCTTTCTTATGGTAAATTGCCTGCGGGGAGACTTGACACCCCATCTTTACTTATACATTTGCTCTCTTGCATATACATTTTAGTTCATAATATTTGCGCAGTTATATATTACCCTGGGGCCTGGATAATAAGCGTTGGACAAGCAACTGCGTAACTGGGAAAAAAATTATATAGGCTATATATATATATATATATATATATATATATATATATGCCAAAAAAAGAAAAATTATCCTAACTTTTCTTCTGTGAGGGTATTCCTCAAATAAACAAGAGAAAGAGAAATAACTGATCATAAATCGCAAATAATGTTCATGTTAGTATTGAAGTCGAGTCTAGAAATGTGTTGACCTTTCCCCGAAAGATGCTTATGATTTTCCACTATGCGTATGTTGTCTTATAAAACGCAGCCGTACACTAATTGGAGCCAGTTCCTGAAGCAAATCCTGTTACCATGGAGCGGACTGTGGGTATAGAGATAGTCCTAGGGTAATGATTTTTTCTGAGTCAGCTGAGTGCGAGAAAATATTGTTCGAAAATCAGTGTTCACCCTCAAGCGGCAGAGGAATTAACCTATCGAGGTTGACGGAGACGATGTGGAACGTGTGTAAAGGCTGCGCGTGAAACAGATCAAACAGTCGTATTAGGTTGTCTTCTTTTTATCAGCCTACAAATGTCAGGTGCTTTCCGAGCCTTTTAACTAACAAGTATGCGCAATTAAATGTGTTTATGTTTCTGCGCCTCTCGTCTAAACGTTGGTTTTGGTTTCAGTGATTTGAAATGTTATGTTTTTAATTAGCCTACCAAATAAAATGTTAGAATACTAATTTAGCCTACTGCAGGAAGGCATATTTGTTGATTCACAAAATTTTAAAGGCTGCTAAAATGAAACAGAATTATTGGCCCGACCTCAGTATAGTCGTTTTCTTGATTTTATTAACGACTACATTACATGAAGTTGTTGAACTATGAAAAAAATAATTCCTCCAATTGACTGAATATTGAACGATTTAAGGGTAGTCTTTGTTTCCGTTCTGAATTCCCCGTTTGTGCGAACTCAACCCGTCTTCAAAAGTTTACCCACGCACTCCTTTTCTTTCACTATAATGGGCAAGTTAACCGAGAAAAAGAAGATTTGGGCAAAGTGTTCGTGTCCAGCGTTACCGTTCATCTTTACCCATGGAAAGATAACACGGCGCCTATAAATTACCCCGCTTCGACAGCTCGTGCTGGTATCAGTGATAGAATTCCTGAGAGGGAAAGCTCCTCCCTCCCGCGCGCACAAACAGGGACGTCTGGGCCGCAATACACACACCCAATAAACATATAAAAAAGGGTTCAACTGAAGTGTGTATTCGAGGACCAGAGGCTACTATGGACTGAGACCACATTCGGAAGCATTCTGGCTCACGTCTTCCCTTAAAAGAAGGTAAGAAAATTTGTACTATTTTCAATTCAATTTGCGGCAAGTTAATTGGGAAATCTCTCATTTCATAGATATTGATGGCGTCAACATGATACACTGCCTATTACTCTGTTGTTACTCTCAATTAATCCAATTGCGACCGGCGTAGTAATGTCGTCAGGACAAGATAACCTCCACAAAATAACTCTGAAAGATTACGCAGGCCAATTGGTTGGATTTCATTTTCAGTTGGACAATGAACTTTGTCAAAGCTGAATTAACTGAATCTTGGAGTCAAAAACAGACTTAACTCCAACCCCAATATCATTGGGTTAAGCTGCGCTCTTAGTGCAGAGTGCGTTAGCAGAATCAACATTCTGGTGACAGTAACGCAATGACCTATTGTGCCGCTTTGGTAATCCCTCTTAACTTCATTGTACTGTAGGCCAACAGGGGCAAGCAAGGGTCCCTCGCAGAAATATTTGACTCAAATAAATTAGCTCTCGAGTAATGTATTTTTAACTAGCCTATTGTAATTTGCCTCTGTTGCGCAAGTTGACTTTACGTGCGCACATGCAGCGACGGTGTAGGCCTTACTACTTATCCGGTCCGCATTGGACCGTTGCTTTTTTTTTTTTTTTTTTTTTTGAATGAATCATTCAGATTTCAGCGGTTACAATATGAAATGAAAACGTTGATTAGAAGACTAAAAAAACTTTTATTGAACTCTCTAGGTGAATTTTTTTCCGCGGTAAAATGTTCAATGTTTAAACAGTTGCAAAGTGAAATGAAAATGTTGATTAGAAGACTTAAAAATACTTTAATTGAACTCTCTAGGCGTATTTTCTCCGCGGTGATTTCTCCAATGTGATTTCAACTCTGATTGCAAATGCCAAATGGGGTAAATGTGCCGTTTGTATAAGAGCTGATATCTTATTGGACATTTACAGTTTTTCAATCGTTCTTATCATCCAGCTCGACCAATGAACCTAATGTTAGTGCCCCACATAGCCCATAGGCCTATATTTTTAAGATTCACATGGTTCTCGTCGGTTATCTTGGTATTTTTTCTGATGTGGTGAGGACAATGTTGATCAATCAATAGAATTAACTGATTATATACTTGTTTAAAATTAGAGGACGTCATTTGGAGTATAGCCTATATTTAAACACGAATGTGTATTTGAATTCGTGGGAAAGAAAACGCGACAATCTGAACTCCAAGCAAAACCACCCAGTTTCCTCCTTGAAAAAAAACGTATAATTTAAATGAATCGCTGTAATTGAATAAAATAATTTTGATGGATGGTAGGGCTCGAGGTATATGGCTGGAACCAGAATAGCATAATAGCATATATATATATATATATATATATATATATATATATATATATATATATATATATAATTCGCCATGAATTTTATAAGGGTTAACTTTGCCCTGAACTCGAATTATTAAATATTCACTCATAAAGAACCCCGGACAGTACCTGAATTTAGAACTTATCCAAAACCAACACGCGGGTCAATAACAACTGATTAGGTGCCAATTATTTAGTTCTGTGCATTATTACGAAAATTTGTTCTTAAAGAGCAATATATATCGCAAGGAATTTTAAGAATTCAACGTGCTGTATGGCAGAGCCAGACTAACATTAACTTTTTCTTCGCAGACCATCCTGGATTAAACATAGGAACAGCTTATTATCGAAATATTAGTCATGCCACCTGAACATTTTGTCAAATTATGTTTTTCAAATAAAAAAAAAACAGTTGTGGAATTTTATTGGTGTCGATTTTATAGGCCTATATGGATTTTTAGCAGCACTTAAAATTCTTCAGGAGCATTTTTTAATATTTTATCTATCGAAGAAAATTAACAGCTTCATCTTGAAGAACTATCAGAACAAAATAATTATTAGACTCTGGCAGAATACATAAGTCAGTTGAGAGAACTTGTTTGGAACAATGGATTGGCCGATTCAGCATTATTTCTGGGGGCAATCTGATCGCAACTTTCTCACAACCACGTGATAATTTTTATTTATTCATCATTTCAAAAACATTTCGCAGCCATGCTAGTTGGGCATTTCAAGACTGAGGCCTTTTTTGAGGAACCTTATGTTTTAAGACCCACAAAGCCAATTGATTCAACACACCGACTGCGTAATTTTTAAAGAAGCAAATTTAACAACCGCAATTAGGCCTGGTTTAGCGAAAGACAAGCGTCTCGGCTGACTGGCATTTGGTCGATGGAGCTAACTGTATTGTACGCATTAAACTTCATAGTACATACTCGAATAACGTTCACGAACGTCGGTACAATTCACTCACTCTCAGTATCTGCTCAAACGTGGGACTATATACGTAGCCTATGTACAGGTATAGGCCTTGGAGAAAACATGCGCAGACTGCTGTAAGTCGAATTGTAGAAGTCGATTAAATTATGATCCCCCTAAAAAATGTTCACTCGAATCCGAAATCAGCATTATCTCAGCCAGGCATGACTATCATTCGAATAAATAATAATAATAATAATAATAAAAAAAATACCGAGACACGCGACGCGCAAGCCATTTAAGTAGCTGTCGAATAAAAGCCGAAGAGCCGACGTGTCAGTTTTGCAAAGAGACCAAGGTTCACTGTAAATATTTAATTTTAATAAACTATAATCAGTTTGGGAGTAATTCCTCCAATGAAGTGTTTTTGTGATCGCTTGTTTAAAAAGAAAAAAAAAGTCTGTTGACTTAATATCCTCTTCACCACTTCCTCCCGGTGGTTGCATTTTCTCCCCCGACTATAGCTTTTCCAATAAAGCAAGCTCGCGTCGGAATGTAAACACCCTCAGCCCCAGCTGAATATTTTTTGCCAACAGAAAAGTCGCTCTCTGCAGTATGCCGAGTGTTATCCAAAATAACCCACTACGCCTATGTCATGAAATAAATTATTACAAGTTAATATATGAGGTAGGCCCAGACTGTGTCTCTTCGGTCCGCCGGGCCGCATTTTCGCAGCAAACAGGCCTAAATTTGCTGTTTTTTGCCATCGCAGTAGACGCCATTCGGTACTACGGGCCATAAACCAATTAGCTAATGAGATTCATCTATGTACAGAGCAGTATTAATCAGATGCTGCTTTTTCAACGAAAAAACTATTACCAACTGGACGAGAGAACAGATTTTAAAGGGATGTTAAAAAAAGAAAGAATAGGTCAACACTGGAGAGATTGAAATGGCGCTTTGAAAAGACTGCAAGGCTGATGTTCTACAGCGGCGATGGGCTGTCCCGTTGGCCCTGGAGTGGGTTCTCTCAGAAGCCTTTGTCTAATCATTATTGTTCTCAGAGATTGAGAAGATTCAGAAGAATTTTCAAGGTCTGTCAAGGCAACGAATGAATGTGGTGATTGAATCCTTGCCATGAGATGCTCTCTCAGTCATTCAGTCCACGTGTAAAGTTGTGGACCTGGGAATGTGGCCTGAGTGGCAGCACAAGTGATGGGCATCAGTGAGGATGTGTTTTATTGGGGGTAAAAACTTTAAAAACCAATTGAAAACAATCATCAGAATAATAATATACAATCACCACATCATTTAGAGCATCAGGGCCTTACATGTAATTTAACTGGAGACCTTGCTTTGGCCTGTGTTTGTTAAAACCTCCATCAGTTTACATATCATATCATTTATTTTATTATTTTATGCAAATTTCCTCAATTTGTTCAACTCTCAATGTAGTGGAGGAATGAGATCTTTGATAGGAAAACTGTAATTAGAAATTATAAGAAGTCTAACCCACAAAATTAGCATTCAGCATGTGCCAGACTGACGTACACAGAACAAAGCAAATCATCAGGCGCAGAAGGGTTGAAAGCCCAAGAGATAGAACCCACTGATATTATTAGTTTTACAGAAACAGGTTGAGATATTTGATGCCCATGGAGTGGTGGGAAAGCAATAAACACGTGCACGCACACACACACACACACACACACACACACACAAGGGCCCATTTTGAAAAGTAATTGAATCTCTCTCTCTCACGCGCACGCGCACACATACACACACACACACACACACAGACCCATTTTGAAAAGTAATTGAATCACACTTTCAACTTTAAATGGGTCCCAAAGTGTCATCCACTGCAGTAGGATGAGAAATTGTCCTTTAATGTCAATTTGAACCTTTATATTTGACAATGCAAATGTACAAATCTTATTACTCTTTCAATAAGCCTCTGTCTTTTCCTATGCGGTTACAAGGACTGCAATCAGCACTAGCTAGAAAATAATAATTTGTTGATCGAAAGACTTTTTTAAAAGAGTAAAAATGGTTTTCAGGACAGGATTTTTGATAAATGCCAGGGTCTTATAGTTCAAATCATAATCCAGCAATATCACGTGGTATGATAAAAGCTCCATAAAGGCTACTGTAATAGCTATTCTGTCACTTGATCAATTCGCTTTATTTCACGGTCAGCATTATTTAGCTGTACTGCAAATTCACTAATTTCCTGCCCAATCTCAGGGTACTTTCTGCTGATGAATACCTGGAGAACTCCTTCCCCCAGAATTAAGTCTTACAGGGTTTTGGCAGCACTTCAGTCGAGATACTCACCTAGATAAGGAACTGATGGAAATCAAGCATTGCACTGGCAATAAATAACAGTTAGGGCCCATTATGCATGCATCTGTCTGCCTGAGTAGCTACCAGTGTGTGTGTGTGCGTGTGTGTGCGCGCACGTGTCTCTCTCTCTCTCTCTCACACACACACATACACACACACACACATGTACACACACAAAGAGTATCGTTGATCTTGAATCTTGAGGCAGATTGTTTTGTGTCCTTGTAGTGAGGAAATGGAAAAACATCTACACTTCACAGCAACCATCAAACGGGCGTCAGAAGAAGGTGGCAAGGGAGAGTGCGGGGGATGAGTTTTCGGCAGGACTGTGTAAAGACGCGCCGGGGGTAAGCCTCGCGGGAATTCTGAGGTCCTGATGGAATCTATTCACGTTTTTCTGGCTCCTCTCTCTCTCTCTCGCCTTTTCCTCTCCCTCGGCCCGAAATTTATGTCCGGCAAGGAAACGTTCCAGAAGGGGCTGGTTTCCAGTCACAGCCACTAAGCGGCGACAACACACACATTATTTGTTATCGAAATCCAGCTGTGCTTAACTATCTGTGTCGACCAGAAAAAAAGAGAAAAAAGCCTGAGAGGGGTTCAAAGCCTCAAACCAACGAACTCACGAGTTTGCAGATATTACCTAATCTTCAAATGTAAAAACTGTCATTTTAAAACTCTGACTTTATACACCAATTACATGTTCAATGATTTCTTGCACAACACCGTAAATTGGTTCACAGCAGAGCCTGAATGCAATTACATGGCCCATACTATGGTTTAAGTCTATAAATCAGGGACTTTGACAACACAACATAATTTTTAGAGTCATCTGATACGAACTAATTTAAAGGGCGAGGATCTCGCGTGCTGAACCTATTACCCTGGCAATATCCACTGTGCGTGCGCCTGCCTGTCTGCGCGCGCACGCGCGCGTGTGTGCGTTAATGGGGAAGTGTACAAAATAATCGCTAGGAAGTCAACAACTCACCGGCTTTATTTCATCACACGTTTTTCAGAAACATATTTAACGCCGTTCACAATTTTACAAAACTATACGAGTGACAAAAAGCATTGCATTTGTCAAAAATATAATTTACAAAAATACACATCATTTCAATTGAAAAAAAATGGACAGAAATGAAGACCCATCTCCAGGTATCAGAAATATGAGCACATGATTATATAACGGTCATTTTCTAACTCTCACCCTTCATAAAATGTAATGATTATCGTCATTCGGCCATATTTCTGCACTATATTAATTATGCTCAGTATTTCATGCATTCTGGCTCACAGTGATCAATAACTAATGTCATTTCTGCTGCAGCTAAGCACTCATTAACTACACCCGAGATAGCTACCCATAGGACAGGATTTACATCCTAATTCTCAGCAGAGTCTGGGCCCAGCTCAGCTGACTGACATGACCTGCCTTCATTTACACCTCAAGTGAGAATGACATTTAAAAAAAGAAAAAAAACCTTTGAGGCTTGTTTATTATATTATTT
Organism: Gymnothorax javanicus; assembly: GCA_029692085.1. Lineage (NCBI taxonomy): Eukaryota > Metazoa > Chordata > Actinopteri > Anguilliformes > Muraenidae > Gymnothorax > Gymnothorax javanicus. The sequence continues at coordinate 175,184,512 of CM056195.1, forward strand.
TTAAATGATAAAATGTATTGACTAATTGTTGAAATAACCAAAATAACAGTGTCTGAGGTGAATAAACACCCGTTTCCTCGTATCGATGACTCGGTCTCCAGAACAGTAGCTTTTAAATACGGGGATATAATTTATGTTCACAGTGGCTTTGACAAGGCAGACCTTGACACATTTAATACATGCAAAATATATGTTCAGCCCGCATCAGGCTGCTTTCATTCTGATCCATTCAGCTCCTCGAGAGGGGCCACATTGCTCTGGAGCCACAGCTCGATCTCGGCCTTGTTCATTTTGACCCACTCAATGTTGTTCCGTACCGTCTCCAGGGCCTGTTTCCGTGGTGTCTCCCCGGCGCCCGCATTCGGGTACCGAGCAAAGAAGTGCTGCATCTACATCACAGGGACATCACAATGTCAGAGCGCATTGACATCACAATGACGGACGAGGACAAGAGTCTCTGAACCGATACAAACCCAGCCCTGCGGCCGCGCTGCAATTCTATTTTAGCACACGCGAGCTCAACAGCCTTCTGCGGCCAACCTGTTCCCTAATGCTTAACATGCAATCCCACTGAGATTTACATCCACTGACTATACAGGGTTTTTACAGTTTATTATTATGAATATTAATGAAAAGATACATGTTTCCACTCCTTCAATCAATCAAAATACATTAAAAATACATAAACAGATGGACAGGGAGACTCCTACACATATTCATGGATAAACAGACAGATGAGCAGACATACAGATAGATAGATAGATAGACCTTTTAACTTTTAAATGAAATTATTTTAATGCATACAAAAATATATTGATGACATGACACACAGACAGACAGGTAGAAAGACAGAAATGGGAAACAGACAGACAAACCGACCAGACAGATGGTAGAGGGACAGAAACATAGCCAGACTTTTATTAAAATTATAGGTGCAAAGTTGGATAGATAGATACACAGACAGACAAACAGATAGTTTATTATAGACAGATCGCTACTGCAGGAAACTATAAACATACAGTACAGTACTAATCAAACAGCGCCCCCCTGTGGCTGACTGGGTGACTATTTTCCTTATTAACTAAATTCGACTGAATCTCTCAGTACCGTTCACGTGATAAATATGAATACATTGAGGCAAGTGCACTCAGTGAAAATGCATTCTTTCACATGTTCCTTGCAGGTAATAAGCCGTGGCCATGGAGTTAGAGAGAGGATCATTTTAAACCAAAAGCCTTAAGATTAAGTTCCCCTTCAGTCAGTATAGTTAAGGTTGGGTTAGAGTTCTTCACCTCTTAAGAGTAGCCTTTGATTCAGCTTGATTTTCTTTGACCTGTCTATGCTTGGTTAAGGACAACATATGATTTAAGTTTTCTCCTTTCTGTTGGGTTAAGGGTTGGGCAACAGTTAAGTATACCTTTGCTGTTGGGTTCAGCTAAATTTATGTTCACCTAAAATCAGTGGACCAGTGTCAAGTTACATTTAAATTCAACTCTCGCATTGGGTTAGGGCTTGGGTCAGATTTAGGTTCACCTCTATGCATTGGGTTAGATGTTGGGTTAGATTTAGGTTCATCTCCACATGCTGGGTAAAGGATTAGGTTAGAGTTTGATAAATCTCTCCTTATTCCTCATTACGTTAAAGGTTACCTGCCACAGCTGGAGTTCAGTGTTGAAGGTGGGAGTGACTCTAGCCACCAGCCGGCCCAGGTTGCGGTCGTTGATGGTGAATCTGAAACAGAAGGTGAGAGCACTTTTAAATCTCCTTTGCATTGCTTGTGATTAAGTGCACGATCAGAATGATTCGAATCACAGTCACTCAACTCCGGATTACTATTATTTTACAAGTAATGTGTTTAAGTCCTTCAGAAAGATTCCTCTGTTACTGCTGACCCCTGCTGGCTGAATGCAAGAAATGCACTTTACAACAGTGCCCTCCGTGCGGTCTAGAGCACTTAAGCTAGTTTTGTGGGTCACTTCACGTAAAGATTTGTACAGACTACAGAGACATTTGTAAATTTGTTTTCGCGAGCGGGATTTATATTTATCAGCTTATTTTACAAGGTCAAGGCACATTACCGAAAATGTATTTTAAACCCATAAAACCGACACATCCATATATTTATTTGTAAAAAGGTGCAGCTGTTCAAACCTGTGGAACTTCATGCCCATTTTAAAATTCTGGTGGAGATCCCAAGGTTTCCAAAAGTCCCAAGTATGTCTGGCTGAATTACAGGGAGGTGTGCATAAAATGATGTACAAGATTTATATTTCCAGTTTGACGTAATGCTGTAGGCAAAAATACGCCGGTACATGATGTCCTGGGTTTGAATAGTTCTCTCAATGTAAGCGTGATGTAGCTTCCGTCAAGCACTGCAGCCAGCAGATGCAGAATATGCATGTAGCACTGTCCTAAAATATGAAAATAAAAAATTCTTTTTAAGACTTTGAACCTTATTAAGTTTGCCCAGGTGTGCTGCTCGTTGTACGCAACGGCAGCCCAAGACTCATGCGGGATAATCAAGCTTAGATGTCCGAAAACGTCACGTAAAATATATATTACTCGTCCCTACCTTCCAATAAATTCTTGCTCTCCAGAATCTCCAGATTGTTATCCTTCGATTAGCTGCACATTGAAATAAATATGTCTATCGATTGGTGGACAAAAAAATACATTTGTGTTCGGTTTTCGAATTTAGCTCTCTTCCTCTTGACCGTAATCACAACCGCGCATGCGCAAATCAACAAAAACAGCAAAATGTCGTCTGTTGATTGGCAGATGCTTGCGCAGTTTACAAAGTGAAGCATTTTCAAAATGGCTGTTATCTGAAAACTTTACTGGATGCATGGAGAAAACCTGGAAATATTTCGTACGTAAAGCAGCTAATCATCTTAATTTGTTAGCTAATTACCAGAGGAACATAAGAACTATCGGGCAGGGACAATTTTTTTTTGCCGTCAGCTGTATATGGAAGGCGCTATCACTTTCCTAAGGAGTTCTAAGCTTTTTTTTCCCCACATCGACTGTGAACTGTCCTTATACAAGGACAGTTTACGTGAGCTAACTTAAGTGAAAAGATGCACTGTAAACCCTGACAAGTGTGGTGAACTCAAACGTTTTGTGGAAACCGATCACCCAAAAAAACTGAGTATGCCAACTCAATGATCTTGTGTTCACAGCACTTAAAAACATGTAAGAAATAACTTTACCTAATTTTCTTTAAGTTCCTTCCACACAATGTAATTAAGTTGGCCTACACAATTCATTTTTTAGGTAATCGGTTTCCACAAAACTTTTGAGTTTGCCCCATTATCAGGGTTTACAGTGTAGAGTTTGAGGGGTTAATGTTCCTCAGTCACCATTTTTATTGGTAGACCTTGATTTCTCAAAGGAGGAAACTGCTGTGCTCGAGGAAGCCCACGTGACCATGCAAACTACACAACATGCGCCGCGAATCTAGGCCAGGACTGAAACCCAAGACCTCTTCAATTTCGGAACTCCTGACATACTTCGATAAAATATCTTTTTGGCTTTTTTAAACTTTATTGAACGTTACTGTTGATAAACGTTTTATTTAAGGCTTTTTCAAGCCTTACTTAACAACACATGGAGAGGTAGGAAAAAAGCGGATCGAGAGAGAGAGAGGGGAGATACGTGATAACGGTCGGCAGCCAAACACGAACCGCCGAAATCGCGGCTCGTGACACGCACGGCGATACTGCCCACAGCCTCTGCTACCTGCTGCGATACACAATACAAAACAACAACATCTGAAATCACGTGGTTTGTCTCACCGGTCGACCAGGTATTCCCAGTTGAGGGTCATCCAGTCCCAGGCCATGGTTTTTCCGTATTTATTTAAGGACACGTATCTGATGAGAGTGAAGACATCCTGACTCCGCACCAAAGTCTCATCCCTGGAAGCTTCCAGCAGCCTTTGGACAGAAACCCACCCCAGTAAGTTAATATGCTGTTCTGAATTTGTCCTGAGAGCCAATCAGCTTCTTTTACCGTCACTCGTCTCTAGCAATTCTCTTCGGTGAGAACCCTTCAAGCCGTCCTCTTCCACCTCTCGGATGGGTTAAATGCTGACAACCAATGACCTCATTGGGTTCATGAAATTCAGTCTACTCATCTATCTGTGTGCCCATTCGCCCCTAAATATCAGGCTGTGTTCAGAATCAGCTCCTGCAGACACTACAGCTCAAATGTTTGAAATCAGCAGTGATACTCACTCGAGTACGAAAGAAACATGGCGGCAAGACCATGACCCAAAACTTAAATCCTAACTCCGCAGGGGCTTTCTGGACAGGAAATGACAAAATACATAGTGGCCCGTTCAGTCACTAATTTACAACTCATAGTGCAGTAGTGGCATCACCTGGATTGTAAAGTGTGTGTAGTGTATCCACCGTCACGAACAAACTGATGGAAAATTTAATGGTTCATGTGGAAGTTAATTCAGAATGATATCATTGTAAAGTTAATATCCTCCTAAATGCCTAAAATGAAGAAAAGCACAGATTAAAGCCTAAAGATGAATATCTACATAAAATCACTAAAGTAGATATCTTAGTTACATATCATTTGAAAAATGTCATAATGTTGTTCCCGCTGATATTTGAAATACTGCATAAAACATCTTAAAATATGTCTTGGTGTTTGTTTCAAATAATTCTCTATTATTCAAGCACTTTTTAATAAACAAAATTGCATGACCTACCTAAATGACAAGCAATGTGATTTGAGAACATTGCACTATTTGCTTACTGATCATGGCAATAAATAAAACATTTTACGCAGTATGTGACCAGCATGAAATTTCCCACCAAGCTGAAGCTACCTGGATTACACGCTACACTGACCACATTTCACAGTATGCAACCAGAGCTATCTTCGCAGTGTACAGTTTCCCACAATGCAATGTAGTCAATGGTAAAGTCCCACCGTGACCCAAGTGATCTTAATACCCTGGTGGTCAGGTGACTGTCATGCACACATGGCTACTACATTGTATACTAATAGGAAGAAATGTATGCAGTATCCAGCATATACTGGTGCAGTATGCAAAATGGGTCACACTTCAGAGGAAGTGTTGCTCATAAAGGCTTTATATAACATGTATAATGCCTTCACAAATGAGACATAATGTCTTCATAAATCATACATAAGCAAATGTCATGCTTTGTAAAGGGTGAAATAAGACATCCTTATTCAGCATGTGATGCCAGATGCGACAATGACAATGTCACTTAGCTGGCAATGTCACCCTTTATAGCATTTAGCCACTAGCTAAGTGACACTGTCAGTTATATCACATCTGGCATCACATACTGTATTAGGATGTGTTATTTCACCCTTTACAAAGCATGACATTTGCTTACGTATGATTTATGAAGACATTATGTCTCATTTATGAAGGCATTATACATGCTGTATAAAGCCTTTATGAGCAACACTTCATCTAAAGTGTGACCGCTAAAAGTAGTACGCGAGTATGCGATTCTGATGGCCCCAGTCTCCCTCTTGGTTGCCAATAAACTGTCGAACCTCTAGCTCAGCTCTCTGTAAAAGTCTTTGCAGGGGCTTAGAGTTAATTGTCAGAGGTTCTGGCTAAAGAGGTAGTTTTTTCTGAGAGTCGTTCAACGCTCGTCCACAGCGCAGCAAGTTACCGGTTTAGCAGGCCGACGTTCTCCACTGATGCCAGGCCGTACAGGATCTTGTCTTTCTCCTGCGCCAGTGTGGTCGACTTGTAATGCTGGAACATAATGTTCCATTTCTCCTCGGTACCCGAGTTCTGCATCCCATATTTGTACACCAGCAGCCGCAGGTTCACCCCGACCCTGCAGGGGGGAGGGGTCAGAGGTCACGATGGGTCAAAATCATTGGCGGTCTACGACTGTAATTTGAGTTTGTACACAAGTTAGCAGAGTCTCAGTCGAGTGACTTGAATTTATCAGGGTTCCAATCCAAATGACCCTTGACTTCTAGTCCAACCCACCGTCCGAGAAAGACAGCTACTGTCTCGCACAGTTAAACATGGCATCGAGCTCATCTGCGAATAAGTTTCTTAGATTAAAAGTTATCTGCATATGCACGATAAGAGGCAAACAGAAGGAATTCCATGAAGTCGCGTACAAACTCAAGTTACAGTCGAGGTCAGTCATGAGGAACAAAGCCACTTCCTGTACCTTTGCAGGTTAAAAATTTCATAATACAACACTATTATTACTAATGTGATTGGCTTCCGTTACAATGAGAAACTGGGACATGTTAAGAAAGTTATTTAAATAATTAAAATAATACCCATAAAAATAAATTTTAGCCAATCACATTACTGTGCTGGTAACCATCTGCGCAGAAGGACACAAAGCAATCAAGTTAAGATAAAATTGATTGGTGAAATATGAGAGGGACATTGGTGACATCACACAAAATGTACAGAGGGGCTCCACCAATCACAAGGGTGATGGTAGCAGCATGCAGAGCTTGCAGACAGTGATTGGTGGATACTTCTGAGCATTCTGCATGGCAGGGTGACATCAGACAGGTATAATCCCTGCTTTCCCGCTCATGGATTGGCTGGGATGTTTTCGCTGTCACAGTCACCTGGTTCCGTTGTAAATCCAGTCGTCAAACAGAAGTGCCGCCTGATTCAGGGCGTTAGCGTCTCCCATCTTACACGCTAGGCTGAGCACCGTCTCTCTCAAGAGTCTGGAATTAAACGGAAAAAAAACACACACTTCAGTTTCAGAATTACCCAAGGGGGAGACACGCACACTCCAGAACCAAATTCACCCAAAAACACACACACACTCACACACCACAGTCAAATTCACTGGCAAAAAATGTGCGCGCACATTTTAAGCAGAAAATCGCGCACAGTAGACCCAAATTCAGTGAAAAAGAACTTACACTTCAGTATTAAAAACACCCAGGGAACACACACACACACACACACAAACCATGTCAAATTCATGTGGAAAAAAGAACACATACTATAAAGTGAAACTTAACAGGAAAAAAACACACACAATGCTAGTATAGCTATACTTCAGAGGACACTGTAGTGACTTAGCTTCATTCCGAACGCTAACTGTAACCAACTTATGCCTAACCCAGTAGCCCTAACGCTAACCTTAAGCTGACCCCGACCGTTACCATATCCCTAACTTTAACCAATAAGTCATGGTCCTCCGTAATCCTCAGCGACCACCACCCAAAATGTCCTCAAAACCCCCAAAGATCTGTGGTTCCTCAAGAATTGGTTCTCACGAGTACAACTGGAAAAGCTCATACAAACACCTATTTAGAGCAAAATTCACCAAAAAAAAAAACACAACAATCGAGTCAAATTCACCAAAAAAGCACAACACAAAGTGAAATTCAGGAGGAAAAAAGCACGCCCTGCAGAGCAAAATTCACCAAGAACAAACTTTGACCATCATATGAGCCTCCACACTTAACTGTGCTTAAAACAGCCTTCATACACTTAAGATCATTTCTTTATACATTTTTGTAATACATCCCCTTCTATCTTGTAATTACGACACAAAACGTGCTGCAGGTTAAATGAATGCTAAACGTTTTATTAATTAGGTAACTTATTATGTAACTTTCCTAATAATCTTCAATCTTCACACTTTAAGTAAAAAAAAATTGCAATAGTAACCTTTGTATTTGGCCTCCGGTGTCTTCCCAGCCCAGACGGTTGGCGATGGTCTGCACTTTGTCACGGAAATATTTCTTCAACAAAGAGAGTGGCACAGTCACATCAGAAGTGAGAAGTTCAGTTTGCAACTTGGCTTCCTGTGCAATTCCCCACTCATACCAGTAGGGGGAGAGCTTTCACCAAAGACTCTCTGACTCTGAAATAACTGCAGCTCATTTTTACTCCTGGATAAGCGAAACTTTGGAAGACACTTAAATTATAATTTACCGTGTAACTCAACTTCCCGGTATTAACCTCGTAAACACTACAACTGCATGTAAAATATTGTGTTATAATTTGTAATAGTTGAGCAATAAAAAAAAGTTGTTTATCAGTAGCAATACCTGGAATATGGGGTAGAGGGCGCCATCGTCCATTAGCATGTCCCGCACGTAGGCGATGGAGGCTGACAGTCTGTCCCACACAATGTACTCATCCTCCACATTCAGGTATCTGGTCAGGTTGAATGCGTTCCCATAGTCTACAACATTTGCCCTAATTACAAAGGCCATGGACAGAGGAAAGAGTTAAAATGGCATGACTTTATAACACATTCATTTGTCTACAGCATTTCCCAGTGGTTGAGGTGGGAAGCCCATTGGTTCAGAGAGTAAAGAAGCTGCTATGTGTTTCTTGAGTCCGAGAACTCAGCCAGACCATTTCATTAATTGAAATTAAGCATTTCATTAAAATTCATACAACATGTACCACTATATACAGACAAAAGCATTACATTAAAATTCATACAATATTCTCCACTAAGCACGCACAACGATTACACAATATTACATTCAAACAACAGACAACTGTTATACAACATTGAAAGTACTCTATCACGTCATCAGGCGCACAGCCAATTAGCCATTCAGAATCATTTCAAAATGAGTCCTTTGCGACATCACAATGGGGAGTGACTACCCAGAGAAATGAAGGAACTGATTAACTGGTTGGCTGAAGTTGATCAGTGTCTCTTGCCTTCGGGTGGTCACTTCCCCATGTGACCTCACAAAGAAACACGCTTTGAAATGGCTTGTGATGGCTAATTGGTGATGCACCTGCTGACATGATAGGGGACCTTTAAATATTTTAACTAACAGTGCAGTCTGCTAGTATTTTTACAGTGGGTCAGTATTTGGTTTTTGCACTCTGTCCGGCATTGGATTTGAATGAATTGTTAATTATTTATAACCAGCGGATATTTAATTCGTACTGAACCCTTGGCTTTTTGTAAGGTGTCACAGTCTGAATGCTTACGGACGATACTGGACATGCAACAACCATGTGATAGCATCACAGAAAATGTAATGTCCTCGAAAAGGAGCCTAATGGTCTGCTTACCTTCCCAGGGCAAACACGTCATCAACATAGCCGCATCGGTCAGCAGCGCTGTATTCCTGTAAAATACAGTCAGATGATTAGTTTGCGGAAATTTTGCTGCTGACGCCGCTGGGTCTGATGATGATGATGAAGGCGACAATGAGACCCTTCTACTCAAGTTAGATAAAAAAATAAAAAAAATTTTTACAGATGATGAATGTTAATTTTAGAGATTTTACAGAAGTGAAAGAAGTGAAGGAACCACAGGTGAGACTCAGTTACTGTAACTTGATTTCTGGAACTCTCTTTTTTTGCCTTAAAATTTCAAATATTAACGATATAAACAGAAACTACTAAAAAACTAAAGTACTGAACACTTCATTAATTACAGTACTGCTATGATTATTACTACTATTATGACTCCTGTTACAATACTGTTTGCTACTATGCTGTTTACTACTACAAATAATAATAATAATAATAATAATAATAATAATACCGTATGGTTTGTGATTAGATGCTCGCTGATGGTGGTCCACATGCTGGCTTGGTGATTGACTCGGTAGAAGCCCATGTTTTCTTGGTTTATCTTCAGAAGTTCGCCAGCATTACTGTCATAATCAGGAACCGTTACCTCTGCACGAGACACGAAAAAGCCAGTCATACATCCCTTAATGCCGAGCGAGCGCTGTATAATCCCTGCAGGTTTGGGTCGGAACTTCTGAAATTCTACTGAGGGCTCAGCAGCGAATCTGCAAGTTTTAGGTGTGGTGGATTATTTCATTCTTGGGTGACAAACTCCAGTTCTTGAGAGCAACAGTGCTGGCAGCTTGGTCCACTCAGAACAACTCGGCCATTTCCATTAGCAAATAGCCTTGGATGTAACGAGCACCATTTTGGGCTCTACTTCTACGATCATGTGACTTGCTTACAAGTGAAAAGGCATGAAACAAGGGACATTATTGTCTTTTCTTAGACTTACTATTAACACGAGCGCAAAACATTCTTCTGGAGGCGCTCATAAATATTATTCACATTTTCCTTTTCATTTTGGTTCTCTATAATAAATACAATTGTCAAATATGATGGAATTTATTTGCTACTTGCATAGTGACAAGAAAAATTACACCAACCATGTCACATGACCACAAAAGTCAAAATGTCCATACGCAAAATGGCGCTCATTTCATTTGAGGCTCATCTTTGCCATACAAAAATGGCTGAGGAGTTCTGAATGCAGTGAGTCCCGCGATCCTTTCAATCTGCAGCCAATTAAGGGCCTGCAAATGTAGATGTCTTAGCCAATCAGTGACTTCAATCAATCAACCATGATGCAGCACAAAAAAAAAAAAAAAAAACAGCATCAGACACTGCAGCCCTCTAGGACTGAAATTCGACACCACTAGTCCAATGTGTCTATCTGCAGTTTTTCAGTGTAAAAGAATTTAGTGGCATCATTTGGTGTTTTTCTTTAGCAGTCAAAAAATTTAATTTTTTACACTACGAGTTCAGAGATCTGTGCAAAATAAGGTGATCTAATAGCCTACATCTAGTGGTTCATTTTTCAAGGAGAGCCAGGCCACAAGTAAAATAGGTATGGAGGATGATCCAGAGGCCATCAGAAATATCAAGCTGAATAATTTGGTGGACACTTCAAGAATTTTACATGTCATCTGCAATATTTTAGATTTTGTCATGCAGCATTCTGAACTTGTCATGAACTCGTAAGCTCTCCGACTCAGCAGATGTCATCACATTTTAATATATGGTGGGAATCAAACAGTGTATAAAGGAAAAAGTTCATGAAGGACAAAATGATTCACAATTGCTACGAGAAATGGCTTTGCAAAAAGGTACTAATGTTAACTTTTGGACTAATTAAACTATGGATTGATGCTTGAACCCTTTAACTGGCTGCGCAAGCTTCTGGAAGTGCACTTTTCGAGTCACTGAATCCAATTGAAAGATGTGTTGAACTTAACTGATTGGATTTTTTCAGCATAACATGCCTCAACCGAGAGTTGTTAGAGAGGGCTCAATCAGGTGAATGAAGATCAGTGAAACCTCTCAATAAGATACAGTCATTCAAATTATGCTCAACCAAAATGCTAAGCAGACAGTGAAAGGGTTAATGGATCAGCAGATGTACCTGGCTGACTCTTGTTAAACAAGAAGGCTCCATTATTAATGCTCCCTGGGGTATGCCACTGTATCGGGATGGTCCACTTGTAGCTAAATAAGGGGGAAGAAAAAAAAAACATTATTTAGTCATCTGTTTTCTCAGACTCATTTTCATAAGTCCTACAATTCATTTAAGTTAAATGATGAATTTGTCATATGCATCATCCGATATGAAAGTGACTTTAGACATAAAATATGCACCCTGGGTCAATCATTTTATAACACCGGCAAAACAAAAGAGCACTAAAAAATATTCCGTGGCACAACTATAGTCCACACGTGGTCATTATAGGGAGTCTCTCTCTTCAGTTCCTTAGAAAACAACTATTTGCATAGATGGTTCACGTGAGGTCATACATGCATGGATTCATAAGGCAAGGCTGCCCAAATCTGGCCCTAAAATCCAAATCCAGTTCTAGTTTTCTCTCCAACCGGGCAGTAAGTGAACAATTATAGCCACTGATTGGCCAGACTGTCATCACTCTTGACTCCCAGGTAAAGGGCAGGTAGAAAACAGTTCTCAGCCCTTAAGGATCGTGATTTGCGGAGCCCTGCTGCAAGGCATTCGTAACCACCTCATTTAACAGCTAGAGCAGGGCTGGCCAGCCCTGTTCTTGGAGATAGTCCATCTGGTAAGCTTTCTGTACCATCCACACAAAGCACAATCCACTCAACAGCTGGACCAGGGCCACAAAACTCCATTCCCGAAGACCTACCACCTCAGTGGCCTCCACGAGAACTCAAACAAAGCACGACAGCTAGTGATCTTGTGGAGCTGCTGATTTGTAGAATCAGAATTGCCATTTTAATTCATGGCTAAAATAAAAACAAACAGTACATGAAAGTAGATCAGCATGACAGACTGTCTGCATGTGCAAAACTGTATGAACATTAAAATGAAAATACAATAAAATCTAATTCAACTGAGGAAAACCTCCAAAAATATACTTGGCACGTGCTGTTATACTATTTACTATCTTATAGTGCTGTCTCTTACAGTCACTCATCTAATAAAAAGATAAGCTTGTTTATCTCTCAGTAAACACGTTACAAACGGTACATATACATCACATGATGCTTTATGATGGTTGTACAGCCACCATGGGTGCAATTTGTTAGGGTAGTAGTGAAATCTATTGGATGGTCGATCTCCATGAACAGGTTTGGGCAGCCCTGCTCTAGCTGTTGAATGGGGTTTACTTTGAAAGGTTTGGAGTGAAAACCTACAGGATGGTACAACCCCAATTCCGAAATAGTTGGGACAAAGTGTAAATTGTGAATAAAATCAAAACGCAATGACTTTCAAATCACACCAGCCAGTATTTTATTCACAATAGAACAGAGATAACATAGCAAATGTTGAAACTAAGAAATTTTACAATTTTATCCACAAAATGAGCTCATTTCAAATTTGATGGCTGCTACAGGTCTCAAAAAAGTTGGGACAGGGGCCTGTTTACCATCCCCTCTTCTTTTTAACACAGAGTGGAGGCATCTGGGCATTGAGGAGACAAGTTTCTTGAGTTTAGCCATTGGAATTTGATCCTACTCTTGTTTAATACAGGCTTCCAGCTGCTGGAGAGTTTTGGGTCTCCTTTGACGGACTTTTCATTTAATTATACGCCAAATGTTCTCAATCGGTGAAAGATCAGGACTGCAGGCAGGCCAGTTCAGCACACGGACTCTTCTACTACGAAGCCATGCTGTTGTAATAGCCAGCGCCGTCGTATAGGGGGGAAAGGTGATGACAATTCTAAGGGCCCACAGTCCATTAGGGCCCACAAAACCCAAGACAAAATTATTCTGCAAAGATTTACCTAATATTCATACTAATGCATCAGAGTTTAAACAAAGCCATTAAGGCATGCAATACTGATGAAATACATTTCATTAACCCCCTTCTTAAAAAATGGTTCGGTCTATGCTTCGTGCTTGTCTCGGAAAATTGTCTGCGCGTTTTTTCTGGCGAGGTCGCGAACCAAGGCAGCAAACAGGGAGTACTGCCCTTGCGATTATGATGTCCAAAATAAAAACACTCTCACAAATCTGGACACCAGAAAAGAATAGAGAGAGGACAGCAGGAGCAAAACAGGGGTCCAGAACATTACAAAATTCTTTTCAAAGAAAGGTGAGAGTATTTAACTAGCTTGCAATGTTAGCTGTTCAGGCTGGCTATTAAGCTGCTAACGTTGCGGTCAGCTGTGTAAATAATCGCCTGACAAGAATGACATTACTCAGTTATTAACGGTATCATCCACAGAAAAGATCAGCAAAGTTATCATTGGCCAGCCATTATAATATGCCGTCAAAAAATCCGGTAGCAGCAGGACACGTTCCTCCATTCTTATTATGAGTGGTGACTGCATACTTAGCCCTCTCTAGCTGTAAGTGACCGTACAGGCTAGCGAACTACATGCAGTCAGTGTGGTTACCTTAGGTGTAACTTAAATACCGGTTAAGTGTTTACTAGAACTAAACTGCTGCTTTAGCTTGTTGACATAAGTCTTGTTCACACAGGGGGTAATTTTACAGAGCTTGCCCTCCTCTTAACAATAGCAAAATGAAGCTGAGTGCTTAGAGCTATGGTACTGAGAAGCCCATTTAGCTTTTGTTTATTCCAAGACTCAGTAGGTTAGTTCTTCATCAGTTGTTCCATAGAACATAACTTTAAATGTTTACAAAAGTAATATGAAATGGAACAATTAAACTTAAATGCTCTGCTACTCCAGAATCAGCTGTGGTCACTTCATCTGAACCTGACTCAGCAGTAGACCCTCACCACCAGCAGTCTGAAGATGTTTTTGATGGTGAGTGAGTGAATGTGAATAAGAAAACTAATAATTCATAATTTACATAATGATACTCTGACTCTTTGTTGAGTGGTTAATCGTTAAAAAAAGGAAAAAATTGGGTGTGTTGCATTAGGCACTGCCAACGACACTGTGAAACAGAAAAAATAAAGAATAACGTCATGATATATAGTCGTAAAAAATGGCAATGAAAAGTCGGGGGCAGGGGCCCACACTGATATTCTGTCAGGGGGCCCAGAATTCCTAGCAACTGCCCTGGTAATAGCTGCAGTATGTGATTTTGCATTGTCTTGCTGAAATACACAAGGCCTTCCCTGGAATAGATGTCGTCTGGAGGGGAGCATATGTTGCTCTAAAACCTTTATATACCTTTCAGCATTCATGGTGCTTTTTAAAACATGCAAGTGTTCCACACCATATGCACTAATGCATCCCCATACCATCAGAGATGCTGGCTTTTGAACTGAATGCTGATAACAGGAGGGGTGGTCTTTCTCCTCTTCAGCCCGGAGGACACAACGCCCATGATTTCCAACAAGAATGTCAAATTTGGACTCATCTGACCACAGGACACTTTGCCACTTTGCTACAGTCCATTTTAAATGAGCCTTGGCCCACAGAACATGGCGGTGCTTCTGGATCATGCTCAACAATGGCTTCCTTTTTGCATGACAGAGTTTTAGGTGGCATCTGTGGATGGCACAACGGACTGTGTTTACAGACAGTGGTTTCTTTATGTATTCCTGGGCCCATTTAGTAATGTCAATGACAGAATCATGCCGGTGAGTGATGCAGTTGCGTCTGAGGGCCTGAAGATCACGGGCATCCAGTAAAGGTCTTCAGCCTTGTCCCTTATGCACAGAGATTTTTCCAGTTTCTCTGAATCTTTTGATGATGTTATGCACTGTCGATGATGAGACTTTCAAAGTCTTTGCAATTTGACGTTGAGGAACATTGTTTTTAAAGTATTCCACAATTTTTTTACGCAAGCCTTCACAGGTTAGAGAGCCTCTGGCCATCTTTACTTCTGAGAGACTCAGCCTCTCTAAGACACCCCTTTTATAGCCAATCATGTTACACACCTGATGCCAGTTAACTTAATTACTTGCTAAATGTTCTTTCAGCTGATTCTCTTATATATTAATTGCTTTTTCAGCCCTTTTTTGCCTGTGTCCCAACATTTTTGAGACCTGTTGCAGCCAGAAAAATTGAAATAAGCTCATTTTGTGGATAAAAATGTAACATGTCTCAGTTTGAACATTTGAAATGTTATCTATGTTCTATTGTAAATAACATATTGGCTCATGTGATCTGAAAGTCATTGCATTTTGATGTTATTGACAATTTAAACTTCGTCCCAACTATTTTGGAATTGGGGTTGTAGATCTCTAGACACTAAGATGTTTTCCACAGGTCTAATGCTTGTCATTCAATATAAGGATGGCGTGACTGACATTTTTAGTTTCAGGAAATGGCAGTGCTCACTTGAATGGGGAGGGCGGTTCGGCAGGGTTAGCCTTCTGGTCCAGCAGGAACCTGTTCTGAGTTAGCGTAGCAGTCGTCCCCACGACCGATAAACTCAGAACCGGATAACCCATCTGCTTGGTCCACGTGTCCATGACTTCTTCCACAGGGAATTTGCTAACCTAAATACAGCATTGTTATTCTTCCTAAATAAGTGCAATATTAATGCCATCGCTTGCTAAGCTAGACACTCTCTCTCGTGCTAATCTAAATTTGGCATTGTAGGAAACTGGCTAAGCTAAAAACAATGTTTTTACTCTCACTCTCTCCCAAAACAAAATGCCATATTGTTAATCTTTTGATAAGATCATTACAACATTACTCTTCTCTCTCGCTTTCTCTTTCTCGCTCTCTAAGTTAAACATGACATTAATACTCCTGCTTGCTGTGCAAAACAAGATTTATGCACAACTATATAATATCGCAGTCATCCACTAATTGAGTATGCACATAATTCAACCAATCCTTTCCTGCTTAAAGAAGGGGTAACATCAAATTTACCACTTTTCTACAATGAGAAGTATTGTTATGAATCATACCTCTGTTAAAGACCGCCAAAAGTCCGCAGTCTTGGCATTCTCAAAGTGGAAATCTTGTAAGTATTTCTTGGGGAAAAAAAGAGATTGTGATTAGCCCAGCAAATATTTTTGTTTCATTGGTTATTTTTTAAAGTGACTTCACAAAGCAAGAATCAACCCGGGAATTTATGACTTTTAATTATGATAAAGAAATATAAAAAAAAAAAACTAAAGACCTGATCTCTAATGTTGACAAGTGTCTTACACACACAACAATGAATACAATAAAATACTGAAGAATAAATTTAAGCTAACACGTTTACCAATAGCAGGAAAACAAAATCATGCCAAATCTTCAGTTAGTAATGCTGTATTTCCTAAGGAAAAAATTGCTAATTTAAACATTGGGCATTTTTTGAATAAAAGGCTGATATTTTAGCATTTTAGCATCAGTAATGGATCAGTCAGCAGTTGCAGGCTAGTGATTTAGAATGGCCTCAATGCAACCAGTCGCGTACCGAGTAATGAGAACCTTTACCATCTGATTACATTAGTTCTGAGCAATGACGTAAAGAAAATGCTAGGCTGCGTAAAGCCCCCTTTTCTCGCGGTAAGTTGGCTGTAACATCCAGTCATGGCAAAACAAAGCATGTAGTGCTTTAATCAGTTTGGATGCGTATGATTTATATGTCAAAATGGTTAGTTCCTGTTGTGCTGCGAAAACTGTGCACACCGTGCAGAAATATGTTTTTTATTCTCTCTAAAACGTTTTGGGTAAATGGGTAAATAGTTTTTAAATTATCAGTTTACCTGATTTTGATCATATTGGTTATATCTTGAAAGCTTTATCTTATAAGTATGTCCTTATTTGAAAAAGTGCCCTATAGCGAACTTATTTTAATTTTTTTTTTGATTATTTATTTCTGAACAGGGGTGTTTACCATGTTTACCATGCCTCTTGCCACAACCAGAGGTTGGTGCCTATTGACCATGGTGGAATGCG
Organism: Gymnothorax javanicus; assembly: GCA_029692085.1. Classification (NCBI taxonomy): domain Eukaryota; kingdom Metazoa; phylum Chordata; class Actinopteri; order Anguilliformes; family Muraenidae; genus Gymnothorax; species Gymnothorax javanicus. The sequence goes on from CM056195.1 coordinate 175,201,576, forward strand.
CAAAGTTTTTTCTCTCAGGCTGCGTCCGAATAGTAAAAAAATTATGTCCTATCCACTAATACCTAACCACTGCTCTTTAACCTCTGTGGAGAACACCATAAGGGAAAGGAAAGGTGTAAAGGGGAATTCCTAACGACTTAGGAAGACAACCGCGCTAATTTGAGAATCTGAATGCACTTACACTAAGCAACGTAATCCGGAGTCTGCTGCCCATCATATACGTTTCTTTATGAGATTGGCCGAATGAATGGTCGCCGCTTTAAATATTGCTGCTGCGCAGAATTGTGGGATAGCGTTATCTCCTTTCTTTTCAAAAAGGATGGTTCTGTGTACCCTATGCTAAAGGTGGTAAATTAGGAAGCACTGAGACACCTTTCCTCAACATTTAAAGAATTCGAAATCCACCTATCATGGCTACCACGTAATTATTTCCGGATCCTTTTTTAGGAGTTAGGAACTTTCTCAGGCAAAAATGACTATTCGGACGCAGCCTAAGTCATTGGCTTTGAGCTACTGATGAGATTTCCCTTACCCGGCATCCATCCCTGAAGTTAGTCCGGCCAATCCAGTCTTCCAGCATCCGTAAAATAGACGCCCCCTGTAGGCAGGAGGTCAAAGCACCATTTTTTTATGTCCTTAAAGGAGGCCCCCTGCTTGGGAGCTCGTGGTTCACATCAAACAAATTTTCTTGATTCCTCTGTCTACACAAACTTTCCTCATTTCCTTCAAGGTTGATTATGGAATATGAGCAGAATACTGACATCTAGTGTCTCAAGATTGTAGTTGCAACAACAGAAAATAATTCCAGCCGTCAAGTTGCCAGGTTCGTTGCCGAGTGCGTCAAGCGATCAGCCTGCACAAGCATATGCTTCGCCGATATTGACTCTCGTCTTTGCCCTTCTCCGGTCACTCTGCTGCTGGGACGGATAACGCACCGTTCGCCGGGGCTCTCAAGCAGCTGCAGCAGGACTTGCAGACTCCGCCATTTTACCCAGTGCCAGCCTAGCTGTGCCAAGCATAGAGACCGTATTTGGCAACCCACAATGCCCCGGCCGCTATTGGCTCGTACAATGTAAACAGGAAGTCATTGTCGAACCCGTCAAAATTTTTAAATTAGTTAATTCAGACTAAATATATTTTTTTACGGAAAAGAAATACTTTTATTCTGCACCGCTCTAAATGCACTGTGGATGTATTATTTTTGAAAAAATATAGTTTTTAATACGCATTTTCCATAATCAACCTTTAAATTTGCATTCTCAGGTGGGCGAAGCAAGGACAGAATGCAAGGAAAGGAGAGAAGAGGAGAAAATGAGGGGATTTTAAACTAGCACATTTTGTTCTTGCTCCTGGAGGAAGAAGAGGGCTCACCTTGCTGTAGGATATGCCATCGAAAACGGCAGTGATCTCGTCCGGAGTGGACACGTCCACAATGATTGGATGGGAAGAGAGAAGAGCATCGTCGACCATAATGGGCAGCACATCGTCAATGATCATGATGTCACGCTGGACAGGGCAGGGACAGGCATACCAAGGGACTTAGTAACCAGTCAAATAAGGCCATTTCAGAAACAATTTGAAGACCACAATGGAAAAATGATCAGTCACATTTTCACATTGTGGAGAAATAATTAATTAAAAATTCAACACAATCTTAGAAACAAAGCACTGAAAAAATATGCAAAAAATATAAATATTGTAATAATATATGTTATTATTATATATTCTTATATATTATTGTAAATATTATAATAATATATAAAATATACGAAAATGTAAAATTTGGACTTTGATCGTTTTTCCTTTGTGGTCTTCATTTTTTGATTAACATTCCCGCCCACCCCAGAAAACACTCCCGCCTCCGATTTTATTTTCATTTTCTTTTTAGAAAAAAAACTGTTAAATTTGCACCAAAAAGAGTGAGAAAGATCCTCAGAGACCCTGTTCGTACAGCACACACTCTGTTCAGCTTTCAATCACAGCACCAACGTGTGGAAAAAAAAGGACTTTATGGCGTGGTCAATACTTTCACCAGACTATTTGCAAGTGACTCTATACTATAAAAAATGTTTACAATTTAAAAAATGTTCAAAGTAAAAAATGAGTATTTTGGTATAATTAAAAGCTCCCTAAGTCTAAAAATTTGATCATTCAAATCATAAAGTCAGCCAACCTGCTCAAGGTGAAAAGCAGTTTTGTGTGCATATGTGCAGATGCGTGTGTGTGTGTGTGTGTGTGTAAGAGTGTGCGTGTGCATATGTGTGGATTCATGCGTATCTGTGTGTGTGTGTGAGAGAGAGAGAGAGAGAGAGAGAGAGAGTGTGTGTGTGTCTGTTTGTATGCGTTTGGATTTTCAGGATTTGCCGTTTCCCCAGCACACAGCAGCCTCACCATGTTCCAGGTAGGTTCTGCCTCTTCTACCCCCACGTACTCAAAAAAGCTGGCAAAGCCCTCGTTCAGCCACAGGTCGTCCCACCAGTCCATGGTTACGATATTCCCAAACCACTGCAAAGGGAGGACAAGCCAGCACGAAAAGGGTTAACACTCTCAAAGGTACCCTATCCTGTCTCCAGGTCCTCAGCCTACAAACTATTACAAGCCAGAGTCTGTTTTTTTCTCTTTTTTTTGAGACATCACATGGTAGAGTGACCACCCAGAGACAGTAATGACTGATCAGCTTCAGCCAACCAGTGCATCAGATCCATCATTACTCTGGGTGTTCCCTCCCCCTTGTGACGTCACAAAGGATAGATTTTTAAATGGCTTTGAATGGGTAATTGGCTGTGCACCTGGTGACATGATAGGCGACCGCTAATGCACACTTGAATGATCTGTCCGTCCAGCACTGTAATCCTGATCCTTGTGGAGACAGTGGCTAGACGTGCTGTGCCAAACTCGTGGTCAGCTCCTCTGACTCAGTGATGCTCACACACTGCGATGAGCGTGCAGGTTACCACATTCAAAGTACACAGAACCCATAGGCCAAAGTACACACAGATCTCATTTAGTCACTACACTACAGTGTCTGTCTTCGACGATTTTCCAGCAGACATGCCGTCAGTTTTGTGAAGGTGACAAAGTCCTAGTAAACAGGGGGACAGTGAGCTTGTGAGATATCAGTGAGATAGCTGTCTGACAGATAATAATCAGTTCCTGTTTGGTTCCGGGGAATGGATAACAATGTGTGAAAGCAAAGAGTAGCCTAGTTGCCTGATGGGGAAAAACGCGCGCATACAAGCGTGCACGGACACACACACACACACACACACACACACACACACACACACACACACACACACACACACGCACTCAGACTGTGAAAATACTGCCACTACTTCTGCGGCAAACTTAGTCGAAGGCAAAACCCCCATACCTGCATAAAATGTCTTTAATTAGTTATGTTAACTAACAGACTACCATAACTGCTATATCCAAGTGATTATTTGCATATATTATATAAAGTGTATATTTCTATGTTTTTCTGCTCCAGGCTCAATGGTGGAAGCTGCATTAGCGTTATATTCACGGACTAAGGTCATAGTTTTATCACCAGGAAACTCATTGGCGTTGATAATGGACATGGCATACACAGACCTATGTCAAGTCTTATCAATGGCCATGTCTTTTCAAGGACACGAATGAATAATATAAGTCATTTTTATCTCTTGCGGAAACATGGCGTGTATAGAAATGAACGGCAATAAGTGGCCTCTCTACGGAGTCGAGGAAACATTACCTTTTAAGTTTTTTTTTTTTGCCAAATTACTCAAGTACACAAAGGTAATGGTGGAGATCAGTGCCCAAATTTGTGAAATTTAAACCTGTCATGAAACAGTTTTTGTTTCTGTTAGGTGTGTCTATACTTGGCGAAAGGCCTTATCAAGAGAACACAATGGTTCCGAAGATGAGGTTTAAAAACACTTTCACAAACCCCTGACAAGCATGACGGCAGCCATTTGGCTTTTTGCTCAAAACAAGGCCTGTTGTCCATGATGTATTTCTGCCTCCCACCAAAAGCACATGAGCTCCTGCAAGAGAACCCTGGGCTGCTTCACTGAGATCTTGGGAATGCGGTCATGCGCTGTTCACCTTTGATTTACCTTTTAAAGTGTAACCGCACAGATAAACATGCCTTTTGAACTGTAAGCTAAAATATATGACAAAACTGTAATGAAACAAATCAATACTGGTATTAACATTGACAGTTCTGTCTAATTGTCTAAATATTGGCGTTTTATGGGGTGAAAATGGCTCAACAAAGCTAACCATTGTTTCAAATCAGCTGTGAACCTTTGAACTTCGCAAGGCCACTGCTGCAGTAAAGTCAGCTAGTTCGGACTAATCTCTATTAGGAAATCTGTTTGAAAAAAGGAATGTTAATGCCCTTTGAGGTGAGCGACTCACCTCCCCCCAGTCCCCGATTTTGAGTGGGATTCCGTGAAACCACATTCATTTCCAAATACATGCTGATCGAGACTCATCATTCACATGAGTTTATGCTATTTCTCTTTTAGCCTTGCTAACCTTTCACCTTTATCACATTTTCTGCAGCAGTTTGAATTTATCTAATACAGTTTTTAAATCTATTTCTATTTATTTAAAACAGTATCTCAACAGAAAACCCCTTCTAGTGATGGCCAGCCCACTGCCTGATTCAGAAAACACTGATGCATTCTAGAATGATCCCCAGTGCTAAAGCGAAATGCTACATGATGGACAGTGTCAAGCTGCGTGAAAATGGTAGGAGCTGCATGCATGTAGATAATATCACTATAGTCAAGCACTGAGAGGAAAGTAGACTGAATTAAAAATTTCCTATTATCTAAGAAGAAACATGATTTACTTCTGTAGAAGAACCCAATTTTTCCTATCGATATTTTTTTAGCTTGTCAACGTGTTTTAAAAGACAGCTTTTCACTGATAAATATCTCAAGGTACTTGTAGGCTGGCACTCACTTGATTACAGAGCCATTCTAAGTGCACATTTTTAAAGTACTTTCTCCCTATAAACAGCATCTAGAGAAAACCATGTATTTGTTTTTTCTACATTTAAAGCAAGTTTAAGTTCTAGAAATGACTGCTGAAAGGAATGAAAGGCTGTCTGCGAGGCAGATAACGCTTTATCCAATGAAGAAGCAGGAGTACAAAGCACTGTATAATTAGCATAATAGTGCACCTTACACCCATTTTCAAAAGAGACCATATTATTAATATACATAGTAAAAGTAAAGGTCCTAAAATTGAACCCTGTGGTACAGTTAGTCAATTTTAGAAGTTTATTGTTATCCACTAAGTACTTTTCAATTTAGGCACAGTAGTTCAGATTTGACAGTTGTAGAAGCGCTAACAGACTTCAATCTGTCCCCTCAGGCCCTCATATAGCTCGGTAATTGTTGAAGATGGTAGGACGTTCCCTCAATAGTGACATCACTGATGGATGTATTATAGCTTAAGCTAATGATACCGTACACTATCTAAAATATATAACTTTAGAAAACATGATTGGCCTGCTTACGATCTAAAATTTGGTGTCGAAAAATGAACATAGGCCCACTGTGTCATTAACAGAAGTCCCAGCCCACAATAGTAATGTCACTTGTTCATAACTCTGTTCACCCAATAATGTTAACCTTGTCACAATTTTACCCCCAAATTGATGTAAGAGTGACCCAAGAGTGAAAGAAGCTCCATGGCAAAGGCATGGTGCCTCGCGAGTCTGTGACACATAATCGCTCATCATTCTCCGATTTCGTTGGCAAAGGGATGTCACTCCTGCCACACCCTACTCCACAAATCCCTTGCTGACTTTTTTAGTATTCTTCAAAATTATGCAATGGGTGGGCAAGGAGAGAGTGGGGCACAACCTAACACAATTTGGTTTTGACTAAATAATAATAAAAAAAATTGAGTGAGATTAATCATGTGTTTATATAAGCAACATGCACATCTCTGCTACAAATGAACACTAAGTTTGTTTCGAAGACCTACTGTTCCAGTGCAATTGCACCAAAAGCTGTGGAAATTAAATGTTACGACTGACTCCACGGGTGTGGTTAATTGTAACAGACAGTAACACTTGGAATAAAAATCTGTTTGAATGTAATTATATCAATATACCTCTATTTATATACAATAGGTGATACTCGTCGTGGGTCTATCTATATAAGATAGATATCCACTCTTTCATCCATCGATCCACTCCACATCTTAAGTTTCACTTTAACCTTTTTTAAGGTTGAACCAAGATCAAATGGCTCATGTCAAGTAAAACAAACACTCCTTCTCGGGTGTGATGCTTTCTCACCGGGAGTACCGCTTTGTGGTTAGGTCAGTGGAGGAGCTTCAGCAAGGGGCCGTTCGCTATCCACACTCGCACCGCTGAAAGAGACGTGCGAGGAGCATCAATCATCTTTTACGAGCAACATTTCCCGCGACGTTGTTCCTTTTTACATGCGGTTCTTAAACACCGACGTTAGCACCGCGGGGTATCAACTGTTGCGCTTCCCTCAAAGCCGCCGTGCTTTTTTATGAACATCTGTTTAACAGAACCGTGAGCGCAGATGGCAACGGCCACCACTTCACACTTCGGAGCCGAGAGAATCTCGCAGTGTAATGAAAACCATATTCCTGCGCGAGCTACGGGGAGCGAGCAGGCCCATAGAGCCCGTAATATTATTCTGTACCACACCGCACAAAAGCCGCGTCTGTGTGGCTCCCTCTGCTGATATTCCGCATGCGTTTATCTGTATGAATTGGAGCGCAAAACCACCTCTAGGGCCTTAGTATAAATTCAACGTGTAAATGTCTACTTCCTTTTCTATCTATCCTAAAGTATTTTGTCTCACTCCCTCCCTTTTTCCTCGCAGTCTCAGCCTCTTAATCTATCTGCTTCTCTCACTCCCTGTCGTTCTCTACCTTTCCCTCATTTTTTTCAAAATCTCTCTCCACATCTCTCAATCTCTTTCTCTAAATCTCTCTCTACCCCCTGTCCACCTTTCTTCTCTCACACTCTCAAACTCTCTCTCTGTTTCTCTCCCTCTGCTCCTCTCACTTTCTATTTCTTTCCCCATCCCTAAGTCTCTCATTCTGTTCCCCTTTATCTCTCCCTTCCCCTTCGTTCTCTTTCATTCTGTCTGTTTAGGTTAGAAAAAAAACTTGCTGTCACATTATGGGCCTCTTCCACCAGCCCTGCGCCACCTGCCAAGCAAATTGCCCACTGGAACACAACTGAGAACGATCCTGCAACCTTGGGCAGTCCATAAAAATAAATAAATGCGCTGAGCCTTTAGCTTCTTTATCGCAATCCGACCCGATTACTGCAAACATCATAAGCGTTTTATGGACAGGGCGCAAAACTGTAATAGCTGAGCGGTACGACTCTCTTTTTGTGTTTGAAGAGAGCATGAAGAAGGCACGGTAGCTGTGCTAAGGCAAAATACTGGACACTGTCCAGAGCACTGGATAAAGTTTGAAGACCAGCGGCGTTGAACTCATCCCAGGTAGGTCGCGGGCTGCACTGTCTGCTGGTTTCTTTGTGGTTACAATAGCCACTTCAATTTTGGGAAAAAAAAAAAAAAATGTGTTTGAGCTCTTTAGTCCTCTGGGGGATTGAAATACTGACTGACACATAAAAGCAAAAACTAGCCCGCACAGAAACGGCACATGCTCACCTCTGACCTCTTACGCAGCTGAATGTTCCCACCTCAGTTGCCCCCTGTGGACAGACATGTTCGGCGCAGAGGGATGGATGTACTGAATCAGTGCTTCTGCTGCTCGCATCACGTTTACCAGTTTGATTTGCACCTCTTGCATAAAACTCCACCTTTGGGGCCCATGGGTCATTGAGAAGTTACAGTTTTCCCTCCTGTTACGAACCAGCTGTTCTCCAAGCTCGTAGGTACTTTAATACGGAGCGCAGGATAGCAACAAAAGAAAAATGTCGGTGTGCGTATGTGCGTGTGTATACGCGAGTGAATGCACGGAAGGAGAAAAAAAAAGAAAAAATACAACCTAAACATGCACTGGCACCTGATGAACCCCCTCAGAGAGGCGAGGCTTACCTTCTCTCCCCGGAGAAAGGCTGTCTTTTGAGGAGACCCGTCGTGCCAGCAGCGAACAGCCCGCACAGTGAAATTCCCCTCTTGGTCTTGGGGTTTGTTCAGTTTTATTTGATTAATCTTTTATTTATATATTTTTTCCTTTTTTTTAAAAACAGCCGAGCGGCTGGTGTGATAACCTCAGTCCCAAAAAGTGATTTGTGCGGATGAGAGATGAGATGGCTCAGTTGCTTCTCCTGGCGTGGTTTACAGGTGGCCAGGTGGCAAACAAACGAAAACCAACCCCACTTGCCGTGGAGCCACCCTGACCTACCTCCCTCTAGGCTGATCAGGTCTGAGGACAAAAAAAACTCCTTCCCCGGACTGCGCCCCCATCACCGTCTTATTTATTTATTTCAGTTTTCAACTTCTGCAGCAGCACTTCAGAACAACCCGACTTTCTGCCATCGCCCCCGTTTGAACTCCCCGCTCTCTCTCTCACATTAAAAGGTAGCCCCACCCCTACTGAGGGAGCGTCAACTGCACATGTGCAGACGCAACTGGTGCCAGTAATCAAGTGCAAACGTAATACATTTAAAAAAAAAAAAGCCATGTGTATGTGAATGTAACACTCCATCTTCATTTCAGTATTTAAAAAAAATTACAAAATGTCATCTTTTATTAAAAACATGTCGTAGGAGATGGGAGCATGACTCAATTTGGCTCAAATACGCAACTCCCAAATCATTGAGTCTTTCGCTCATCTTTGACCTTTCCGCTCGTGACCTTAAGCTGTTGCCTCACAGCTCAGGGGGTCGTGGGCTGGGACATTTACTCATGTTATCATGGCAAATAACGCTGGAGGCGATTGACGTGACAAACAGCCGCACAATGAAGCATTCCTGACGAGTTGCTCTTTCAACGGTGTCAGGTTTATAAAGGCAACTTCAGTGGGCCTTTTGGTCAAGTCCACGTCCTCTATACTCCTTTCTCAATCTCTCTCTCCCTCTCTCTTTCTGTCTCTGTGCTTCTCTCTGAATTTCTCTTGCTAACTCTTCCTCTCCCTTGCCTTTCTATTTCTCCACTGTCGTCACACAAAAGGTCATCATAACATCATCATTACATCATGAGAGTCTAATCTTTCATGGCAACTGTTTATATAAACATAAATATAAACAAACATTTTTGGGGAATGTCCACACACCATCTGATGTAAAACTCAGGCTCTGCGACTGCAGCAACCGGCAAAGCACACCATTACCAAAAAAAAAGAAAACAAAAACTGCTGGCTGATAAACATCTCCAAGTCTGCCCATCCAAAAATGGAATAGCATGGATAATCTTCTAAAGTTACCGCGCATGATGCAGTTTTAAACGTCAAACTTCAGACAGCTTAATCTGCTAGCTAAGATGAAGCGTTTGAATCATGCACCACCAACTGAGATGTCTGCCTATAATAACCTTCGGAAATAAACAAGATAAAACCGACTCTTGTGCATTACTGTAGTGCATTGTGGGAAAATGGTTCACCTGATGCACCAGCTCGTGGGAGATGACGCTGGCCACTCGCTGCTTGTTGTGAGATGACGACTCGTCCTTGTCGTACAGGAGGTTGTTTTCGCGGTAGGTAATCAGGCCCCAGTTCTCCATGGCTCCGGTCCCAAAGTCTGGGATAGCGATCTTGTCTGCAAAAGAAATAATAAAAATGAACATAGTGTGTACTTCGTATCCGCGAATACGGGTCCCTAGCTGCCCGCTAAATAGTCCTCAATCTTCCACTCTGGTACAACCTGTTTTTGAGAACTGCATTTCTCATTTTAAGTGGATTTTTTTTCCCTCTTTTTTGCGGCAGGTCTTGTTGAAAATTACATGCATAGTCTTTCAAAGGAAAATCACTCAAGTGCTATGCAGGTGAGACAAGTAAAAGCTAAGAGTCCCACGTCCTTCAGGCAGAGATGTCAAGCCTGGGAATCAATGGGAAAATATCTCATTCATGAACTGATGGAATGTATGACAATAAAGAGTAAAAATGGACTAAATTATATGGCACCAGTACACGAGAGTGAAAAGGAAATATTGGTCAGTAATGTCAAATATAATTTTGACAAGCAGGGAATGCTTACATTGAAACTGAATTGAGTATATTTGAAACTTAAGTTACAGGGGGAATGGTATAAATTGATGTTGCAAGTACAACAGCTAATGAACATTTCTTACAGGCATGTCCACTCTTTCAGTGTCCCCAGAGTCGTAAAATTGGACTGAAATTTCAACGGCGTTTTCCTCATGGAAAAACAAGCATGAGGCTAACATACAGAGAGAGGAGAGATGATTACCAAGCTTCGGAAGGGAGTAATTCATTTTGAAGTAGTTTTCAAAATGGTCGAAGATTATCTTGGTGACGTCGGCCGCGTATTCTGCGGTGGCGATTTGCAAGGGCTGTGCGTAGATCCGCAGCTGAAAAGGAAACATCAATGATGTAGGCAACCAATGAACTCATCAGGTCTGTGAACAAGCAATCCTCTCTGTCATGACAGCATTAAACGTGGCCCTCAACAATTGAGGTTCCAGCCCTTTAACCACCATTTCAAACTTATAATTCATCAGAGGATGGACCTCACATGCATGTTTAATTTGTCACGTCTCACTTTTAGGTGTTTAAGAGGTCCCAGGGAATCTCAAATAATACAACTTATTCTCTTTATTTTTTTTATCACTTTTTTGTCAAACAGAGTCTTCAAAAACTTTATAGTACAGGAATCCAGACCAGAGTCACCATCTCCTTATGCAAGCAGGAGTAGAACATTGCACTGGCTTGTATATCCAGAATCCTTCCCTGATAGGCTGTTTTTATACATTCCATGGCTCATGATTTTAGCAGGGAAAAAAAAAAAACAGCTGCAGCGATTGTATTGTTCTGCCAATAACCTTGAATATTATCATTACCGCCGCCAAGAAGGTTATGTTTTTACCCGTGTTCTGTTTGTCGGTCTGATTGCAGGAAAGCTCAAAAAGTTATGAACTGACTGGCACAAAATTTTGTAGGATCAGGGCTTGAAATTAACTTTTTTAATTGGTGGCGCTGCGCTCCCAAGTTCAGAAAGTCAGGTGCACGAGCCAAAATTTAGGAGCGCACACACCAAAATCTAAGAAGCACCAATATACCTATATATATATATATATATATATATATATATATATAAAATGTTTAAAAAACTACAATATAACACCCCACATTACCAATACAACTGTTTCCAGCAAATGAAAGTTATTAATCAATATGACAGTCTTGAGTTCATTGATTAAGAAAAATTTCCCCTATATTGGCTTCATGCCATATCCTGAGGCCAGGAATTAAAATTGGGTCTCCTGGCTCTGTCCTTCCATCCATCTCTTCACTGCCTGTGAAGCATCAAGAATATCAAGAGGAGGACCCTCCAAACTGATCCGAATCAAATCCTCAACTGTGTTAGGGTTAATACAGATCTGACATAAAGTTGTAAAGTCTTTGTTTTCGCCTTAATATTGCAATAGAAATCAGTCTACAGAGGTAACCATGTCATTTGTTTGCTTATTATAGCATAAGCAGATATTATAATGAGTTGGATACGTTTGTTTTAAGATATATGCCGCACGGCATTGTCATCTAATTTCTGCAATTTCAGGAACACCCAGCACGTACATGCAAATATATAAATGCTTACAGGTCGAAAGACGCGCTGAAAAAAATGTGTTTTTATCATTTTTTTTTTTTTTTTAGATAGGCCACTTCAGATATGAGCGAAGAAACCGAGACGAAGATTTTAGGTCTCCGCAAGCGCAGAACCGCGAGGCGGCAGATTTTGATTGGTAGCAAAAAAATTGGCAAAACACCGAACCTACTCGTTTACGCGGAGTTAACATAGCATAGCATCTTCTGGGTGTCGCGCTTTCCCCATGTTTGGAGGGACTTTCACGTTTAAAGTGTTGGACTCAGTAGCTAACGCGCTGTTACTGGTGAGATCCGAACCATATTTTTTGCAACGAACACAGTGCATTTCACCTTCTTTAAACTTCAGCCATTGAAAATTTCGAAGCCACTCTTTGCGAAAATAATAAACTCATTTCGTCGCCGGTTCGTCCGAATCACCGTTGTAGTCATTGTCACGATTCTTAGTTTCAGTAACTTTTGTTACCGACTCGTTTTTTTTAACGTTAACGATACCAAAAAAAATATATATTCTCTTGTTCTTCGTTTAATTTTCCGTCTAAATCTGGTGTATGGTTATAATAAGTAACTCTCAGTACCGCGAAATGGAGTGATTGACGGCTATTATTCACCATTCTAGAATCTGTACTGAGGTTAAGGACGTCAAGCTCCCCTTTGATTGGTCAGAATGGTCACGGTCAGCTTAAGGGAACACACTGGGGCTGCGTCCGAATAGTCTTTTTTGCCTAGGACAGTTCCTGACTCCTAGGCTGCGTCCGACCAGTCTTTTTTGCCTTGGAAAGTTCCTAACCCCTAAAAAATGATCCGGAAATAATTACGTGGCAGCCATGATAAGTGGATTCGAATTCTTCAAATGTTAAGGAAAGGTGTATCAGTGCTTCCTAGTTTACTTCCTTTAGCATAGGGTACACAGAACCATCCTTTTCGTAAAGAAAGGAGATAACGCTATCCCACAGTTCTGCGCAGCAGCAATATTTAAAGCGGCGACCACTCATCCGACCAATCGCCCAAAGAAGTGTATATAATGGGCAGGGGACTCATGATCACATTGCCCAGTGTAAGTGGATTCGGATTCTCTAATTAGCGCGGTTGTCTTCCCAAGCCATTAGGAATTCCCTTAAACACCTTTCCTTTCCCTTACGACATTTTCCACAAACATTGAAGAAAAGTGGTTAGGGGTTAGTGGATAGGCCCTAATTTTTTGACTATTCGGCGCAGCCCTAGAAAACGCTCCGGAAGTATTTACGTGGCAGCCATGATAAGTGTGTTCGGATTCTTTAAATATAAAGGAAAGGTGCCACAATGCTTCCTAATTTATCACCTTTAGCATAGGGAACACTGGACCATCCTTTTCGAAAAGAAAGGAGGAAATGCTATCCCGCAATTCCGCGATGACCGTCCATCCGGCCAATCACGAAAACAAACATGACGGGCAGGCGGTGGGTGATCACTGTGCCTAGTGTAAGTGCATTCAGATTCTCTTATCAGCTCGGTTCCTCTTCGTAGCTGTAAAAGAGTCACCTTTACACATTTCCTTGACCTCATGACATTTTACACAGAGGTTAAAGGAAAGTGGTTAGGAATTAGACGATAGGCCGTAATTTTTTCACTATTCGGACGCAGCCTGGGTGCGCTCCATTCGGCGACAGAGGTAGACAATCCAGGTTCAGAAAGTAAAAGTCCTCCCCAGTATTTAGTTCCAACTTCCTGGATTTGCTAAATAAAACAGCCCTTCAGACCAGAGGTTGGACTAGTCAAGAAAATCAGCTGGTTGAGTTGATGGGTGGAAGTAAACATGGTGGGACTTTTACTTTCTGACCCCTGGAATATCCACCTCTGTAATCAGCGATGCACGCCGCAAGCACGGAGGAGGCGGACTCAACACACACACATTGCTCCGGCACGCGATATTTTTTTTCGTAGAAGAAGTCTTGGAATTTTATAAATATTCATGAGGAGCCGTCATCTGATTGGCCAGTGACGACGTTGACTTCCTTTGGTGACGCTGTCTTGGGGTTCATGGTAGGCTAACCCTAACAGAGCCCTAACCAATCAGATGATGATGATGATGCTCCTCATAAATATTTATGAAATTCCCAGACTTCTCCAATGACAAAAACTTTTGCCTCCGGCACATATGTCCATGTCTATTCAAGGTGCAGCAGTGGTTTGCATGCCTACTGACTACCAAATGTACAGGAAAAGCGGCGTTTAATTGGGGGGAAAAGCGGTCGCACAGGTGCGACTATTTAATTCAAAGGTCGCACAATGTTAATTTTGGTCGCATAATGGTAGCAATTTCGAGCCCTGTAGCATGGTAGGTGGTAGTCCAAGGATGAGTTGATTCAATTCTGGAAGTGATCTAGAGCATTTTCTGGATTCTAGACCCAGAATAAGTTCAAATATACCTAAATAGAATGATTGTCCCTTGTGAAATGAGCAAATTTTCATAAAATTTCAGCGTTAAATAGCATCTACTCTAATGTAGAATTGATTATAGTCGTTGGTGATCTGGATAATATTTTTTTGGATTCAGAACCAATAATACTGACATGGGCGTGGCAGATGTATGCAGTCTACTGAGTGCCCTACTAGTTCATTTTTGCAGTTTAAAATAAAGTTTAGATGAAAAAAAAAACCTCAACATTAGTTTCACTTTGAATAAAGCGGCCCCCATAGCTTTAATTGAAAACAACAAGTTACCATGTTTGTATGATGCCAGTTATCTAAATCCATTCTCCTCCGCTGCCACCTTATTTCTGCTCCCCTTCCCCTTCTTCTTCTTCTTCTTATTATTATTATTATTATAGTTGTTCATAGAATATTGTATAAAAAAGTTTTGATAATAGCCAGGGCATTTCTGAGCTGAACAAATTGTCCTGGAAATTGATTGCTGTCATCAAAGCTCCAGCAGTTTCCTTAATTTGTTCATTAGAAGCTTGCCGGCTGGAGTCTAATTGCCTGAAAAGGGCACAGAGTCCACGAGCGCAATAAACATGCTAAACTTCGCGCTAGCTTGACACTCTAAATTCTGATTTAAAAGTGCCAACAGACATGAAGCTCGTAACTGAAACAGGAAGTATTTGTCCTCCTCCGTTTAAAAACAGCAAATATATACGCACACTGCAATTTTTTTCAGTAATTAGAGGAATGAAAGAAATATCAGCTTACAGGTATTCCTCGAGACGAACGCCTTTCCACATACGTAAACTGGTGCACTGCAAAGCACACTAGGTAGGTGCTCATTGGAACCGACAGCTCGAATGAAGTTCTGTTCTTGTTACCTGCCAGTACCACTGTTTCCTGTGGGCATAGACAGGGAGTTTGGGTTTAAATCCCATTACATTGCAGCAAGTAAAATGGCTCGGGTGAGAGCAACATAGATAGTACACATTACACAACTATGTGGCAGTAAAATGATAACACTGAAAAAAAAAACCCTTTCTGTAGCACTGTGAAATTAGTTAGCATTGGCTGGGAAAGTTAAACACTCAAGGTTCTGTCTTTTTCAAATCTTTATTCAGGTTATCTTTTCCTGGACCATATTTCAGCATCCTTCTTTCACATTTGAGAATATCTAATGAATTAATATGTGACGCAGAAAAATAAAAAAATAAAAAAATCTAAAATGCGGACCCTGGGAAGCAATATTAAGATGTTGCTAAATGTTTTTCTATCACAGAGAAAATCTATCTTTAAATATTCCTTATTCATTATGAGTATGCACCACAACAAAAATAAAAAAGAAAGGATTCAAGTAACAGTGTTGTATTATTAAAAATTACTTAAATGGGGAACATTTACTGCAAATTTGGTAGATCATTTATGGAATATGAATCTTCTTGTGGAGCCACTGGTGACCCTGAAACTTCATTTTGATAAATGCTAGTTTAATTGAGGGCCAAAAACTGACCCTTGAGGCACTCGCAGTTTAGTATTCACCCATACGAATGTTGTTATTATTTAAATACCTTACCTCAACAGGCATATTTGACAATGCGCTGTACGCATTGTCATGCGTAATTGAGATTTTATAGGTGGCCTTCATGTTTGGTTCATCAAAACAAGGGAAAGATTTCCGGGCATCTGTCGGCTCGTGGTCAGTGGCGGCAATTTTTCTGAAAATGTAACAGATCATGTTACTACATTCACTTGGGAATTGTGTTGTATAATGGATCGGGCCCTAATATAATGTATAACATCACTACAACTAACTTCCTTCAATCTAGCTTAAGCTGTATGAAATCGATGTCTGCGTAAAAATAAAAAAGTTCTTTTAGTCACTGAGGATGAATGTCAGTCAAATTCATATAATGTAACCAACGGCTTTTAGACCAGTGATCACCAAGCTCCAAGCTGGGCGATCTACCACTCTGTGGGTTTTAATTCCAACCTTGCTTTTGCAAACCTTATTTGATGCATTAGCTACTCAACTGGATCTCAGGCTGCTGAAAGAGGCAGGCATTGTAAGTGTTGGAGTGGGAAACACCAATAGGATAGTAGATCTCCAGGAACAGGTTTGGTGAACAGGGCTGTAGACCATGCTCGCACTTTTGGTTACAGCACATTGATACTTAGAGAAATGACAATGGTATGATCTGTTTCAGTTTATTTTTAGCTTTCATCCTTGACATGAAGAACAAAATCAGGATCGAGTGAAACCGGTATTTATTCTACCTCCTCTAAGAAATAGATGTCATTGAAAGTCAAGACAATTAAAAACATGTTGTCATACACGACTGGCAGTGAGGCCGAAGCAACTAAGCAGATTCAGTGCAGTCCACATCACGCTGTTCATCGCAATTCATTGAACGTCACGTTTTTATTTTTCTGGGCACGTATTGCACGCAGACGGTCATGTACGGAATCAGATGTGCCCTGGACAGCCACGCACCCCACGCTGTTGTGTTCGACCAAAGTTCAAGGCAAATTTGCATTCAGATCACAGCTGGTGCAAAATCTGTGCTCACTCTGGACAAAATCCTGAAAACTTATTACCAAGTCAGGAAAAGTATTTGGGCACAAGATGCGGTAGTGAGTTTCCCAGGTGCTCGGATGCACGCGGGGCAGCGGCCAAGGCTGGTGATTGGTTCCTGACATTCGAGAGGTCAGATACAAGTTCTCGTTTAACGTGGTTTGACTCATTACCACGCCCATTCCGGGAAATTCTGGGTTTAAAATCTAGCTACTGGTTTTAATGGACACCGCCTGTATTGGTCTCCCGATGTCGGGGTTACGGGAACTACCATGGAAAGGAGCCATCCTCCCCCGAGCTAATAATGGTTGTAATACACTAAAAAGCAGAATGAGAGCTCTTTTGAGACCTCCAGAGGAAGTTGCGGAATACTTTCGCAGGTGCATCCACTCCACCCCCAGTCACAGGTCATGTGATTACTTTAGAGCTGCTTGAAGTCAATGCAGCGCTATTTTGGAGCAAGAAGAGCGATCTGGAGCAAGTATTTGAGATTTGTTCCAGTGCTGTGGGGGTATTTAAGTGCAGCTGAGAGTGTGTGTTTGAGTTCAGGCGCGAGCAGGTGTGTCTATGACGAAACAGTGTGTGTCTACGTATGACAGTGTGTCAGAGCATTATTTACTTGAGGGATGCTGAAAGAGTTTGTGTTTGGATGTGTGTATGTAGGTGTGCGTACACGCATGTGCCTGTGTCTGTGCGTGCAGGCATATGCGCGCGAACATGTGCAAGCATCCGTGTGTGTGTGTATGTGCGCGTGGATATGCTTACACGTATGCCCCCTTGATTGGACAGCACACGCATTGCAGTGCATTATGGGAAAGCTCCTGTGGAGCCTGGAACATTTGTGAAGCACTGGACTGCTGGCCCATCCCTGACCTTTGACCCTGCCTGCGGAGGGGCTGCATGAGTTAGCACATGTGATTGGTTCAAAACTCACAGATATGGCAATACGCGAGCAACTGTTATTGGACAATCTCCACAGCCATGGTTTGCGCACAGAATCTAACCTAATTACTACTTCTGTACCCCTCTGTCCATTATTACACACAGACTGAAGCAGACCTGCATTTAAAAGCAAAAAAAAAGGGACACTACTCCGAACCTGTGACCATAATTGTCTGGGCAGAGCTTAAGTTTCATTTGAAGTACTCAGCAAGAGGATCATAATTATTTGGAAATTGCACACAGGGAGAGTGTTTTGACGGACGTACCTGACCTCACCTGCTAACCCTAATGTGCTCTGTGCTGTGCACAGTAAACTCTGACTGCAGCACCCCTGTTTTCCACTGGCCCAAGCAAGCAGAGAAACTGCTATGACTCTCACGTGTAAAACTCTCCCTGCTTGTTTGGTTTTAACATTGTAATGGAGGCCAAGAGCCACTGCCAAGTGAGCGTGACATAATGTAAAGGCAGTTTTGTTGCTCATCTCGCAGCAACAGTTACCCCTCCACCGTGAATGACTTTGAATTTAAATTCTGTTTTGTGCATTCATCATTTTTTTTCCATCTCTGTGGTGGCGTGAGCTGGTATCTAGTCATTCATTTAAAGACATGTTTGTGCCGCCTTTAAAGAAGAGAAGCTGCGACATCGTCATTGTAAATTCATTTTTTACATTTATGTTTTAGAAGATTTAGTGTTCTTTGTTGCGTTTGATCACCGGCGGCGAACGTCACGTCAGCGTCGAACTGCTTAGACGTCTATGTGCTGATCTGTGACCTCGCGCCGCGAAAGGGGCGAAGACGGACAGGCTCGAGTGAAAAATGGCGGTGTGATTATTCTGTGTTTTTGGGTCGGGGGGTTGCACTTACCGCAGTTTTCCATTCTCCATGTAGGTGGTCCTGTAAAACCCCACCAGGGATCCGATGAGCGACCCCTGGAAGTCCAGCGTCAGGACGTACACCTCGTCCGCGGCGGTCGGTGCGATCTCACCGGTGGCCTCCACCACCACATACTGATGGCGCCTGTACTCAAAGCATCTGGTTAGGGGGATGCCTGAACTGTCTGCACCCTTCGTTCTCCTCAGCGTCGGTGGGGAGCTGACGAACGTCTCCCGGATGTGCAGCCACAGGTGTTGGGTGGGCTGCGTCACCTTCAGGTGGATGTCGACCCTCCCTGTGTACGTGTCCGAGTTCAGATCAGGCTCCAGGTGGAGGTCGTAGTGGATTGGACGGACGTAAGTCGGCAGGCGGAAATTGGTCCACCCCCCGCCGGTTTCCTCCGAGAGAAGGCAGGGGCCGCGGTCTGACGGCTGCTGAGTCGGGGGCAGGGTGGGGGGTGCGGTGGAGGGCGCTGTGGGGGGCGCGGTGGGTTTCGGGGTCGCCTCCTCGTCGCAGGAGGAGGACGAGGAGGGGCGGGAGAGGCCCACGCCGAGCCCCACAGCGACAGCCGTCACCACGACGACGCCGCAGATCAGGAGCGCGTGCTTCCGGCGAATGCAGTACCGCTTCTCCGGCTTCTCGAATTCCATGCTCTCCGTCATGACTTCGGTGGGAAGGAGGTGGGGGGAGTCCGGGGTGGGGAGCCCAAAAATGACACTCTCCTACCGCTCCTGCGCCCTCTGCTTCAGCACTCAAAAGGAGAAGAGGTCGCGGGGTCAAGGGCCCAGAGACGACAGCTGTACCTCTCTTTGAGAGGGAGGGGGGCTCCCCAAAAATCAACAACAAAAAACAGTAAAATTACACCCTCAGCCAACTCTCTGGCTGTCACTAGTGCTCTCTGTCTGTCTGCCGGCTGCTTTTCAGAGGAGAGACGTAGAGAGGGTGAGAGCGTGATAGAGAGATAGAGAAAGTGAGGGAGAGAGAGAGGAGTGTTCAAGAGGTCTGTGCCGTGTGGACTGAAGTCTGAGGCTGACAGCGCAGGACCAAAGCTGGCTGCTTTATTCATACAGCCCCGCCTGGTCAAACATAAATCAGAGCCAGTGTTAATCAGCCCTCACGTGCCCGAGCACTGTCAGCAAATGGGGAGTTTCTCTCTGTCTCTCCTTCGCTCGCCTCTCTCTCTCTCTCTCTCTCTCTCTCTGCCCCTCTTCCTTCCCTCCCTTCTGAACACCCCCCCCCCTCGGTCAGGCCTGTTATTAAATGGTAACAGTTTATATTTTACGACAGAACGCTCTTTACCCCGTACACAAGCCTGTTGCGGTATGACAGATAAAGGGAAAGTAGTATATTTAACCCTTTTTAGGGATGAGATGATAAATGCTGTATGTGGGTGCAGTGTTTGTAAAACATGCAGATTTAACTGTCATATCTGGGAGTGAAAAACAGAGGAGTCCAAAAACAAACAAAAAAATACTGTTCCAGCCCGTGTCCTTATTTCGATCAACACACGTTATATACGGAATAAAAGCTCTTGTGATTGGCTGAGTTTACAGATTTACCTCAGCTGGCTCTGACAATCAGGGCCACGTGCACCCGTATAAGTTTATGAAACACTCTATATTACACTATCTTAATTGTTTTGTGTGATTCAAGGATTTCTGTCGTCGAATCACACTAAAAATTCTCTGCTCTAAGGACAAAAGATATTTTGCAGTTACGTTGAAGATGTATGGAATTAATAATAATTGCTAAAAATATTTCCAATAAATGACAGAGAAAGAATATGGCAAATAAACTGCATGACATAAATAATATAAAAGTATGGCAATATAAAAATAGTATGTATAAAGTTCAATTTGGTGAATTTACTTTTACGTAACGTTTAATGTAATGTAATACCACGATAACATCAAACATTTTGCACACATTCACCCTAAATTTTCCAAACACTTCTCCTGGGTCATGAAAAAACACAAATCTGTATGATTTTCAATGACCCTCTTTCAAAATGATGTAAGTCTGCGCATTCTTGTGAGTTCCTATTATGGGTTTCTGTTATGATCCAGACCAGGAATCAAATGCTTAGGGAGACTACAATCCAATCGTTAGGTTTATTTATTATAGTACGGTAACAGTGGGATGGAGCCCAAAAGAAGAAGGCATACAGTATTTCAGTTCAGACGCTGTGGGCAAAGCAGGATAAAGCCAACTCCGGGATGTCTGCCTGTTGGAGTGCACACTTTGTCAGAGCCAAACTGTGTAAAGACAGGATGGAATAGCTTTGGTTCCAACCCTGATGAATTAGGCTTGGGAGCTTGTTCCTAATAAACTGGACTAACGAATAGACTTGAACTGGGAAAACAAGAACACAGTCCCAATTCTGGACCCTGAATTAGGCTTTGGAGCTTGATCCCATTTACTAGACAAGGAAAAAGTTTTCTGTAAGTTACTATCATCAAAGGTTATGTTTTCTGAAGATCAAGCGTTCTACTAGGAAATACTGACTGGTTATGAGCACAAATAGCGAATTACCATCCAGCTTCTTGCGACTCAAAGCAGGGGGTTTTCACGCCCTAAAGCCAAAGGTCTTCCTGGCAGTAACATTGGTGTTACAGGACTTTCTGTGACGAGCTGTGAGCCTCTGACCCTTAAACGCATAATTGCTTTCAAGCTGTTCCTGTTTAAGATCAGTTGCTTAATAAGTCACACAATTTATTTACTGAATAATCAAGAACAATACATAAGCCTGTAATTATTATTAAGAAATGACAAAGATCACTGATGAGCTACATTGACAACAAACTTAATAATGATATTGTAGGGATGGAAAAAATAATCAAAACAATTAATCCAATAATTTTTTGAATTCCATTTCCCATTTTAGCTTTTTTTTCAGCAGTGCAACCATTTATTTTAGGTTTGCACTTAATCCAAATGGTTTCAGTGTTTGAAAGAATAGGCTACATTTGTGGGAAAGCGCAGTTGCTCACTGGTTGCCGCAATGTGAAAATAATTAATTTATTAAATTACCAACAAATACGTTGAAACGTTGGTAATGTAATCTGTAATGTTGGTCCATGTAATCTCAAATTGTAGCCTTCCTCTTTGATAAAAAGATATATGGCTTGATCATTAATGGCAACACAGTATATTGGTAGCCTTTTTTCTCAGAAAATTAATTAAATTAATTGTCCAATTCTTAATCCGAAACAGGTGGGGCTTTAACCTGCAATATGGTAATGTCACTGGTTGTAGACAGAGTTATACAGTATTTTTACATGAGCAAACTTACCATGTGGACCTGAGTTGTGAGGCAGAATTTTTAAAACGTTTTCTTTGCCATATCAAGTCGATTGAACACAGACGCAGAAAAAAAAATATCATTTTGTGAGCTACTTGAATTCAGAACGTTCGAAAGACATTGGCCTTTTATGTCACCATTAACGTGGATAGAGAAATGCTTGATGACTATTGCAATGAACAATAATGCAAGATAAGGAGAAAGGGACGGTAATTTTAATGAATGATCCTCGCAAATTAATGAATGAGCACTTAGTTGCTAATTAGGAAATGCAAATGGTAACAGGTTTGGAGAAGTAATCCGCTTTCAAGTGAGGTGAGGGCAGGGCAATACTCCCTCCGATGGCAAGTCCAGGGTGGAAAGGGTTAAAAACATGTCACAAGTACATGAGGAAGTAACAATAAAACAATACACAGCCGGGGATAGGAGCACCCGCGAGACGTAAACCAATTTAATGGGACATCACTTCTAATAAACATGCAAGTTCCTGAATGAGAGGGACAAAAAGGACATTCATACAAGGGTTGTGACACATTTTTTCTGTTATATTTTCTTCCGTAGAGCACCTTTCCGAGGCTTTGGCAGGCTAGAATCTTTTGGTCTCGATGCTGGATCCAAACCAGTGACACAGAGATAATACTATTATTAAAGAAAAAATCATTTACACTGATAAAATTACAAATTATATACAACCCCAATTACGAAATAGTTGGGACAAAGCGTAAATTGTGAATAAAATCAAAACGCAGTGACTTACAAATCACACCAGCCAGTATTTTATTCACAATAGAACAGAGATAACATAGCAAATGTTGAATCTGAGAAATTTTACAATTTCATCCACAAAATTAGCTCATTTCAAATTTGATGGCTGCTATGGGTCTCAAAAAAGTTGGGACAGGGGCCTGTTTAACATGGTGTAGCATCCCCTCTTCTTTTTACCACAGAGTGGAGGCGTCTGGGCATTGAGGAGACAAGTTTCTTGAGTTTAGCCATTGGAATTTGATCCCACTCATGTTTAATACAAGCTTCCAGCTGCTGGAGAGTTTTGGGTCTCCTTTGATGGACTTTTCGTTTAATTATGCGCCAAATGTTCTCAATCAGTGAAAGATCAGGACTGCAAGCAGGCCAGTTCAGCACACGGGCTCTTCTACTACAAAGCCATGCTGTTGTAATAGCTGCAGTATGTGGTTTTGCATTGTCCTGCTGAAATACGCAAGGCCTTCCCTGGAATAGATGTCATCTGGAGGGGAGCATATGTTGCTCTAAAACCTTTATATACCTTTCAGCATTCATGGTGCTTTTTAAAACATGCAAATGTCCCATACCATATGCACTAATGCATCCCCATACCATCAGAGATGCTGGCTTTTGACCGGAACGCTGATAACAGGAGGGGTGGTCTTTCTCCTCTTTAGCCCGGAGGACACGACGCCCAGGATTTCCAACAAGAATGTCAAATTTGGACTCGTCTGACCACAGAACACTTTGTCACTTTGCTACAGTCCATTTTAATTGAGTCTTGGCCCACAGAACACGGTGGCGCTTCTGGATCAAGCTGAACAATGGCTTCCTTTTTGCACGATAGAGTTTTAGGTGGCATCTGTGGATAGCATGGCAGACTGTGTTTACAGACAGTGGTTTCTTGAAGTATTCCTGGGCCCATTTAGTAATGTCAATGACAGAATCATGCCGGTGAGTGATGCAGTGGCGTCTGAGGGCCCGAAGATCACGGGCATCCAGTAAAGGTCTTCGGCCTTGTCCCTTACGCACAGAGATTTTTTCAGTTTCTCTGAATCTTTTGATGATGTTATGCACTGTCGATGATGAGACCTTCAAAGCCTTTGCAATTTGACGTTGAGGAACATTGTTTTTAAAGTATTCCACAATTTTTTTACGCAAGCCTTCACAGGTTGGAGAGTCTTTGGCCATCTTTACTTCTGAGACTCAGCCTTTCTAAGACATCCCTTTTATAGCCAATCATGTGACACACCTGATGCCAGCTAACTTAATTACTTGCTAAATATTCTTTCAGCTGATTCTCTTATATATTAATTGCTTTTTCAGCCCTTTTTTGCCTGTGTCCGAACTTTTTTGAGACCTGTTGTAGCCAGAAAATTTGAAATAAGTTCATTTTGTGGATAAAAATGTAAAATGTCTCAGTTTCAACATTTGAAATGTTATCTATGTTTGATTGTAAATAACATATTGGCTCATGTGATCTGAAAGTCATTGCATTTTGATTTTATTCACAATTTACACTTCGTCCCAACTATTTTGGAATTGGGGTTGTAATTATAATAAATTTTTTTTTTTTTTTAAGTGGCAAGCCATATGTGTTGCTTGAATGGACAGCTGATCTGAACAAAATGATCAGTCTTACAACAAACACTCCAGTTCCTGTGAAAATTTTTCACAGATGGTTAACGATAAAATCTGAGTGCAGAGAAGTAAGTCGCTGCTTACCGCATTTTTATCTCGGCAAACTATTTCCGGACATTCCTGCATATTTTTTTTTTAGTTTAAAATAACTTTTCTCCAAAAAGGCCTCACATAGTGGTAGACATCTGTTGTGAATGTACAACCTGAGGCCTATATGTTTTTAAACTGCAGGAGGAAACTACTTCAAATACAGGGAGAACATTAAGACTCCACACAAAGAGGATCCACTTGGCCGGGACTCAAACATATAACCTTCTTCCTGTGAGATAACAGTAATCGGCAAGCATGAGATCCAATCAATACAGCAAACACCGGCATGAATATCAACCCACAGAAAAAAGAGCTTTGATTTGCGCGATTTGTCACTGGTTTCTCTCATCCTAACCTTAACTCTAACCTATAGCCTTAACCAGTGGTGGAATGTAACAAAGTAGGGGAGACCGGGTCTAGTTGTTACACGTCCATGTTGTTACGTTCTAAATAGTTCCGATAAAACACAGACGGCACTCTAATTTTTCCTGCTGCTCCGCGAAGATGACCCGCGTCTTTACGTGACAGAAGGACGTACGTCGAGAGTCACAGGTTAGTTTTTCAGAAAAATGCTCGAAAAAAGTAACTTTCTTGGTGTTTGGGAGATTTCGATTCACATCAAGTGTAATTGATACATACCCGAGATTTTCTGGATTATGAGAGAGGAAGACATTAGCCACTGTGTCATGACATACCCATGTAAAGATTGCACTGGAACATTTCAAAATGTCGGGACAATGGCGAAGGGTTGCTGATGGACTAGTTGATACACCAAAGTTGCTACAGTAAGAACTTGCCACAAAACCTGTAACAACTTGGGCAAGACCAAATTACCTCACTGAATGACTTTCTACCTTTTTGTATTTCAGAAAGATGCCTTGAAATTACAAATGAATAACGAAACGTGGCAATGCCATTAGAGAATGACTCAAGAGGTTCCTTACTGTAGCTTCGTGGGATAATAGTAGTAAGGCATCCCCCTTAACTTGCCTACTTAAGTGGAAAACACGTCTCACTTAAGCAAATTCTTAGTGTAAGAAAATGCCCCACAATCTGCAACAAACTACCCCTCCTGTAACAAACAACCCCATATATGTGGTAGTTTGTTAAAGGTGGCAGGGATCTATTTTTTCCTCACCAGCATTACGCATGCGCAGAATATAGGGGTTGCTGCAGATCAGTCATGTAGTCTAATACACTTTCTATCTTTACAGTGCATATTGATAACAAAAACCTGATAATGTCAATTCTATGGCCGTTAAAAGAAAAAGTGTAACAACTAGACCCGGTCTCCCCTGAAAATACTTCGTTACTGTACTTAAGTACATTTTTCATGTATCTGTACTTTACTTATGTAACAAGACTAGGTGCAACCTTGTATATGGCTGGGCCGCCGAGTGCTGTATGAGAATGTGGGCCCAAGAAAAGGGTGCTAAATGGGGCAAAGCTCACGCAATTATATGAAGTGCAAGTTTAGTAATGAGCTGGAGCTGATAAATTATTTACAAAGTGGGTGGGGAGAGTGTGAGAGTGAGAGTGTGAAAGAGTGAGAGTGAGTGAGGGAGTGAGTGAGAGTGGGAGTGGGAGTCAGGTCAGGTCAGGTCAGGTTACCTTATTGATACCCATAGGTAGATTTGTGTTGCAGCATCCGACATATGGGACAACACTGACAGATACAAAGATGACACAGACATGAAAGTGCTCAGAGCCACACTAGACCACAGCCTGGCAACCACCTAAAATGACACTAAATAAAATCTAACAATACATATAACCTTAAATGTTAAAAACCACTCATGTTAAAAGAATTAAATTTAAAAAATAAATAAATAAATAAATAAATAAATAAATAAATAAATAAAAATACTCCATTAAAACCCTAAGGGCACATAAATAAGTACATTAAAAAAAATATACTATTCAAAAAAAGTAGGGGATATTGGATTTACAAGTACCATGAAATGCAGATCATGAGGTCAGGAAGGAAACAAATGACATAAAAACATTAAGGAAACATTTGTCAATTTATTCGAAACCCTGTGTACAGTCAGTAAAGGACAGATTCTCCAGAATAAGGGTCGACA
Source organism: Gymnothorax javanicus (assembly GCA_029692085.1). Lineage (NCBI taxonomy): Eukaryota > Metazoa > Chordata > Actinopteri > Anguilliformes > Muraenidae > Gymnothorax > Gymnothorax javanicus. Next base: position 175,227,967 of record CM056195.1, read on the forward strand.
CAAACACAGGGTCACACAGCAAATTTACCACCATTGTGAAACAGAGTCAGTAGCGGGTAAAACCCCCTCGATTGGCTAGACAAGCTCGAATTCGGCGTGGCATACTCCTAACGAGACGTCCCAGGTCATTTTGGGGAACGTTATTCCATTCCTGTTGCAATGCTGCAGCAAGTTCTTGGACATTGGCAGGAGGTTGTTGACGTTGGCGTAGCCGCTGTCCAAGCATGTCCCAGACATGCTCGATGGGGGAAAGGTCTGGACTGAGTGCTGGCCATGGTAATGTGGTGATATTCTGCTGCTGGAGGTAATCTGTAACGATCCTGGCCCTATGACATCTGGCATTGTCATCTTGGAAAATGAAACGGCGGCCATAACGACGTGCAAACGGCACAACATGGGGTGCCAAGATGTTGTCCCGGTAGTACTGCCCTGTGACACGTCCAGCAACAACATGCAAGTCTGTTCTGCCGGCAGCAGTGATGCCTCCCCACACCATTACAGATCCACCCCCATACGGATCATGTCTAATGACGTTAACGTCATGGAAACGTTCGTTACGTCGGCGCCAAACCCTCCTGCGTCTGTCAAGGAAGTCCACAGTGAACCTCGACTCATCTGAGAACACTGCGTTGTTCCATCGGCGATTATCCCAGCGTTGATGATGACGACACCATTGGAGTCTGGCCCTAATGTGACGATCCCTCAAACAGGGAATGACACGAGGACGTCGGGCGTGTAAGTGAAATCTGTGCAGACGATTCCTGATGGTCTGGCCACTCACTACCAAGCCAGTATCCCTTTGAAGTTGAGACCTTATCTGATTTGCTGTTACCATACGATTTCTCAAGACAATAGTGCGGATGAATCTGTCCTGAGCCTGAGTTGTTGCCCTTGGTCGACCGGATCGTGGTCTATCCTGAACAGACCCTGTAGCACGATGTCTGGACCATAATCTGCTGATGACAGACTGGGAAACATTCATTGCCCTTGCCACAACGACCTGTCTTGTGCCAACCTGTAGCATGCCAAGGGCACGTAACCTCTCCTCCTGTGTTAGACGGCGCATGGTCTCTGTTTAATTAACGACTTCAACCACTGATAATCTGATGCTTTCTCTTCAAAATCTTCCTTTACAGTGGCTCTAACCTTCCAATTCAGAGTCATGCAAATTTATGGCACAACCCCCTTGATCATCAATAGCATCCCGTGCAGATCGTGAGAGTGTCATTGATGTGTTTGGGTGATGAATTTCTTTGGAAATGCTTCCTCAATAAGGAACTATACAACATGGTTTCGTATCCCTTTGTATAGGTGAAAATTTTGATCTCAAAATAAAATATCCCCTACTTTTTTTGAATAGTATATTAGTATTTGAATAAATAAATAAGTAGACATGTGCAAAAAATTGCTATGATGAGTGGGAGGTGGGGGGGGGGTCTTGAGTAAGGAAAACATATCAAAAGCAAGTTATACATTTAAATAGACAAAGAGCTAGAGTAAGAGTAGCAGTTATTGATTTTGTGAATGTGAATTTGAGATAGACAGCAGCAACAGATGTAGATAGCAGACAAAGTATGTATGTATGTTCCTGAATGGTAATGAAACAATAAAGTTATTGTTACAGTTGTGCTAACCGGGAACGTGACGTCACTTTTGTGAAGACATGGCAGTTCCTATATAGTGAGGGTGTAAGAACAAACTTCAAAGATTCCTTTTTTTTCCCATGTTTCGTCTTTGGGCATGTCATGGACAAAGAATCGACAGTTTCGAGTAAAACTGCTTAATAAACATTTTCGAGTGAAGGAGCTGCCATGTGTTTACATAAAGCGTTATTTGATATTGGTGATGAATGAATATGGTTAACTATGTGACAAAAAAATTGAAATGCAATTAATTTTAATGAATTTATGACCTATTGAAAGCTCTCGAAAAGGCCTTGTAGTTAACAGCAAGATCATGAGAATTGGCTGAGAAATAAGAAAGTTCATTCTATAATTTAATTTCATTTTGTTTGATTTGGCTGAGAAACTGATGTGATTTCCACTAGTCCTTCATCAGAGGACTTACGGTCAGCAATTTTCCGCCAGAGTTCCTCTCTGGCCTTATTAGCAGCAACAGTGTTGCTTTTTGCTGTTTTTTTATATATTTACATTCTTCATAACTGTCCATAATGACGACCCACTCCTAGGAGATTTTCTTTATTATTTTTTTTAAGATTTTATTAATCACCCAGCAACCACCTGCATTACATCCAACAAACAAGTGCATACATCAACCAACATGAATGCACTAACATGCACCTCAATTATAATTTCCCAAGTGTCCACCTAAGTATGCGCATGCATAATCATGCAGTCTTTCAAGCGTCCAACCAATGAGTGTAAAACTTCATATGGGCCTCCCATTAAGCCGCTGGTGGCGCCCCCTGTTGGCGCGGGGCAAGATAACCCGCAGTGTTACTGATCCTGGATCAGTAATAGTTTCCTCGGAGAAACATACAGAACGCGATCGGTCATTTTATGAGCGGAAATAGAGTCAATGGCCGCATGAAACGCCCTTTTGTTGAGAGCGCGTACAGTGTTGAAAGCACAAAACCGACATTAACAAAGAAAGATTACAACCACCATTGTGGTACCAATTCTCTCTGATTGCGAGTTGAGCCGGCTCACTGACATGTAGCCCGTCTATGTGTATTTCCCATTAAGCCATTGGCGGTGCCCCTTGGTGCCGCGGGGGGAAAAAAACTCGCAGTATTACTGATTCTGGATCAGGGATAATGCCCTCAGGGAACATACAGCACGCGATCGGCCATTTTATGAACGGAAATAGAGTCAATTAACGCATGAAACGCTTTTTTGTTGAGTGCGCGTAGAGTGTTGTAAGCACAAAAAGGAGGTTAACAAAGAAAGATTACAACCACCTTTGAGGTACCAATTATCTCTGATTGCGAGTTCAGGGTGAGTTGAGCCGGCTCACTGAAATATAGCCTGTCTATGTTGAACTTGCTTCGTAGTATACCCCGCTGGAGATACGAGTGACAAACGCCCGGCCAGCCAGCCAGCTAATCATCGCCCAACCAATCGTTGAAGTTCTTCCCCGCCGGAGGACCAATCGCTGAACTTCTTCCCCGCCGGCCAGCCAATCGTTAAACTTGATCACTCAGGCAGTCACTCACTCACTCACTCAGCGACATTCGCGAGGGGCCTGGCCGCTATTCGCCGATCATATTACACAATCATATTACTATATACAACCCTTCTTAATTGATCGTGCTCTTTTTGAAGGTAATTTCGGGGTAGGGGGAGGGCATCGGGATGTGGAATGTGCTTTCAAAAGCGATCTTACATGAGTCGAGGCTGAAACCATTCGTATCGGCTAGGCGCCGAAGCGGTTGGCCCTGTCGTATACGGTCGTCATGTTCCCAAAAGGTCGTCATGCTCTCAGAGATATAAAAAAAAAAAACTAGAGTGGACAGCGTCATTGGCTGGACCAAAGTGTACGCGGCAGAATTGCTCTGCCATCTTGTCCAATGAGGCACATGTAGCCTAAACAGTACACATGGGTGTTGACAAATAATTATTTTTTGGGTGGGGGACTTGTTTTCCGTGTTCTTTTTTATCTTTTCACACTTAACAAAGGACACGAATAAAGAATTGTAAATCCACAATATTTACGCTCCATTATTTGGCAAAGCTAAAGAATAAGCTCTGCGATTGCCTGACCTTTATATTATCGCTCAGTTACCTACGTTTTCGTTTCGTTCAAAGAAAAAGCGTTCGCATTCAGCTGTGCCTGTGAGTCTGACTCAGGTCTATATGCTATTATTAGTCATTTAACCAGCAACAACTTTTGTTTATTGTAAAGGTTAGCGTACTTATTAGGCTTACCCTCTGTGATACAGTTCACACTTATTTTCTTCAGATTATATGTTACCTGACAGGAGTAATCTAAAGAATTAAAAAGGCACAGCCCCAGACAATTTTTTGTTGAAATATACGCCCAGAAATCAAATGACAACTTATCGTGTGAGTACTTTTACTTTTAGTACTTTAAGTACACTTGAAAGCAAGTACTTTCTTACTTTTACTTAAGTAGGATTGTTAATGCAGCACTTCTATTTTTACTTGAGTATATATTTTGCTGGTTATCTGTACTTTTACTTAAGTACTGAACTTCAGTACTTCCTCCACCACTGGCCTTAACCCTAGCCCCAAACTAACCATAAACCTAAATTTAACCCTGTTCCTAATTCTAAATGTCAGTTTGGCAATTGCCAGTAAATGACAACCTCTGTGGAAGCTAGCTGGCAGTAGTTTTACAGGATGTGTATCATGACTCCTCTTACTTTTGAATGGTATTACCCTCCGTGACCTTCATGGTCCATTTAAGTGTATTAGGCATCTACGTCTTCAAACATAGATACAACTCTCAAATGTCTCTATTTTATTACATTGAAAATGAAAAGGCAGCCATTTGGGTGAATCAATGTAAAATATGTTAAATAAATATTCATGTGCATAGAAAAGTGCATTATGTGCGTGGACAGGCCAGTGTGAGTACAAATTATACATGAGTTTATTACTATTGTGTGGATAGATTATTTACAGAAGTGTCACAAGCACGGTGACTCTGCAATTTATCTGGTGCGAGCTGACCATCTTACCAAAATCTGTCCTTGAATCTTGATGGTTCAGACGATAATCTGCGGCTGGTAACTGGCTGATTAGCTGTATCTGCCTTTTTGTGTTCTTATCAAGAGTCTGTCAGTCAGGAGCGGTGCGAACATCAAACACAGGGCTCAATAAAAAAAAAAAAAAAACAGGGAACAGTACAGGGTAAGTTTATTGGTATTTAAAACCTCATAAAAATATTGTTTTATTGGCCGCAAAATAGAGAAAGTTGATAAAACAACATATCTGCTTTATCGTAAGCTATTTTAATTGATGATGTCTTTTTTAAAACTTGGCTGCATATTTGATATACAACGTGAGATCAGTTAGCATTATAGTCACCTGTTCAAGCAGTAATACACTACACTGCAAAAAATGAAAGCTAAAAATACTTGGTAAGATGAATGTACTTATATTAAGACTTAAAACACTTATTTTTATCACCACTTTTCTGAGTAAGACAAAAAATTTGTCCTTGATTTGAGGTAATTTTGACTAGCTTGCCAATGGAATAAGTCAAGTTCAACTTGTCAAGCAAATAGTAACGTAAAGTGAAAATGTTTTACTGACTTTAAGTAATTATTTGCTTGACAAGTGAAATTTTCTTATTCCATTGGCAAGCTAGTCAAAATTACCTCAAATCAAGGACAAATTTTTGGCTTACTTAGAAAAATGGTGATAGAAATAAGTGCTTTAAGTCTTAAAATAAGTAAATTCATCGTACCTAGTATTTTCATCTTTAATTTTTTGCAGTGTATGAGAGACAGCAGGACCAGGCACTAAATGTTTGACCTTCTAGAGGTGACACATGATTTTTTTCACTGCATGCTAGTGCATTTCAGTCTGAATAATCTCGCCCCTAAGTCGCTAACAAAAAGCCTGTCTCAAGGTTTATGCATTATTTATTTACAATGCGTAATGTAATTTGTACTTCATAATTGTAATTTGTAACAAATTACTTATGTATTTGTTTACTCTGTGCTGCTACTGGTTTGTGGTACCAGCTGAAAATGATCAGATGAGATAAACACAGATAGCCGACAGAGCAACTAAAAGAGAAACAGCTGGGAAAGTTTTGGGGCGAAGGGCCAAGCAGCGAAGTTCCACCCAGCTTCATCTCTTCAGATGTAAGTCAGGATCCCGAACCACACTGAGGCCTGTACCAGCAATTCAACTGTTGCCAGAGGGGTTCGCCACCATCAGGTAACATAAGTGGCCCCTGTGTCCTTGTCCCTCACCATTACTCTGGTCTCGATAACTGTCGTGTAGGGAGCTCTATATTGCCTTACGTGGGATGTGAGTGGGTATGTTGTGTTATAGTATATTGTACTTAGTGCCATTAAAAACGCAAGAGTAACAAATGGGTTTTCTGTAAGGGCCGTGTGCACGCACGTGTTGCCCACGTAGAGGGCGTCGAATGGTACTTGCGCTCATGCTCGGTCGTCTCAGACCCCTCATCTCTAAACCAGTTTGGGTTGCTGTCTGGAATGTGTCTCGTGCTCTTTAGCTACAGTAGTCATTCATGGCTGCCGTAGGCGGGGCTAGTCAGTGACAGACAGCCGGTGACAGATTGTTGACCAGTGACAGAGCAGATGACCCGCCTCCTCTCGGCGGCTGAGATCTGCCTGTAACATGCCAATGGCTCTCTCTCTCTCTCCTGTGTCGTAAGTCGCTCCATTTTCTTGATGCCGCAGCAATTTTCGTTGTTTTGGTTGGCTTTATGTTGGCTATTGACCACACCCAAAAGAACAAGTCAAGCATCACTGTACACATCACAAACAGCTCAATGTTCCTTATTACTGAAGTGCTCGGCCCATCCACGTGGCACGTGTCGGGATCAAAATGCCACACATTTTTCTTTATTTCCACTCGTATCTCACTGGAAAAGCAATAAAAACCGACTGATTCCTCAGTTTGCGGCAAATACAGCACGCACCACACCTGTGCGTTTTTAATGGCGCTCAGTGTGGAATGGAGCGATGCAATCCTGCGAAATAAGTAAATGGATAGATCTGCATCCAGTTTGTTTTTCCTGGTTATTTGTTTTTAAATCTTTTATTCGCTGAGGTTTACCTGTTCCCCTTTTCTGTACAACCATGATCCTGGAAACATAACAGGTTTTCATTTAAATCATACTTTGGTACCCTTAATTTTTCTAAATACCAATCCAGTGTGAACTTTAGATGTTGAGTGTGGCGAGCTTTGTCAGGGTTAGGGTGAAAACCTATAGGATGGTAGATCACCAGGCTCAGGGTTGGGCAGCTCTGCCGCAGAGGGTTGTACAATGTTGCTGTCGGTGAAACTGGGGGCTGAGGGGTGAGAGTGTAGATGGCAAGAGTCACTCTAATTAGGGGTGTCTGTTATTGTGGGTGAAGATGTCCTGTTCCTTTGTGATTTATTTGAAAAGACCACACCACTGTACTGGGAGTCACAGCTGCATGAAATCTGATTGGCTATATGAGAATGACTGACAGAGCTCGGCCATATTGCAGCTCTGTCTGAGAGGCATGCTATATTTCAAAGCCCATGGGGAAAAGTGGACTTTCAACCTACCAGAGCATATTTAATTATTTCCTTTATTGCCGTCGGCTTCTCTCCATGTCTCTGAGATAAGGTTTAGGATTGCTGACATTTTTGTTTTATAACTCCCAATTTTCCAGTCATAAAATTCTGACTAAATTTGCTCTGCACATGCAAATTTTTACATTTCTCAACCAGTAAGCTGAAAATAAAGGTAAGCTTGTTTGTTTCTCATTTAGCTGCACATTGCTAAAACTTTCACTCATTGTTCCTCTTAAATAATCCCCATCATTTGAAAAAGATCGACACTTCGACAGAACTCAAATTGCGTTTTTTATGTGCTCAAACTCAAGACTGTAAAAAGCACAAAAATTTCTCTCTTATCAACACTAAAACAATCCAAATATAAAGAAGAAACTGGAGCACTCGAATCACCAGCATAAATTTATTAAGGTGCCAAGACTGACGTTTCAACGCAGTGCGTCTTCCTCAGAGTCAAACGTGTGGTGAAGCTGGGAGAGCTAAATACCCTCCTACACACAGAGAAAACTTCCCATTGGAAAATAAGGGAACAGGGAGGTAACCATAACATGCCAATACTGTGACCCCATACAAAAAGGAGGTGTTACCTTGAGAATCACCATAAATCCAAAAACAATCACAGTAAAAACAAGATGTAACACATAGACAATGAACAAGGAACTTACAATCCTCAATTTTACACGAAACATGAAAGGTTTAACTCTTCATTTAATCCATGTGGTTCCACTGTATTTAATGTGTATATCCAGTAAGCCTCTTTTTTGAGTAATTTATTAATAATATCTCCGCCTCTCGGGGAAGGAACAATTTTTTCGATGCCGCAAAATTTTAATGATGCAGCCGAACCATGATTCATTCGGGCATAATGTCTTCCTATCGCATAGTCCTTATTTTGATTACGAATAGCCGCCTTATGTTCGGCGATGCGGAGTTTCAGGGAGCGTTTGGTTTGGCCAACATAAAGCAATCCACACGGACACTTGAGAATATAAACGACGTGAGTGGTGCTGCAGTTTATAAATGAGTTGATCTTATATTTTTTACCTGTGTGTGGGTGACAAAAGTATTTGGAATTGGACGAATTGGAGGAATGGGTACAGTGCCCACATTGATAAAAACCTGTTGGTGGAGGGGGCAACCATGTAGATTTGGAGGACGGGGGGTGCATCACAGAGTGCACCAATCGATCTCTGAGAGAACGGGATCTCCGAAAAGAGATCAGGGGGGGTTCCGCACACATATGTTTGAGGGCAGGGTCGCATTGTAAAACACGCCAGTGTTTTTTTATAATGTTTTTGATTTCCCCTGCAATGGGAGAATATACCGTAAAAAAACATAGTCGTGGTGTTGATGAGCGCTTATTTTTTATCTAGGAGGCGGGGCCGAGGGGTGCGCATCGCATTCTGGTAGGCTGACATGATGTCCTTCTCTGCATAGCCTCTTTCACGGAAGCGCTCAATCATATCAACTGCTTTGCTTTCGAACTCCTCCTGTCTGCTGCAGTTCCGTTTTAAACGCAAGAATTGTCCAATTGGAATATTCTTAATAAGCTGTTTCGGGTGATGACTGTCTGCTCGTAAAAGAGCGTTTCTGCTCAATGGTTTACGATAGATCGTGCATTCTAATCCCCCTTGATCATTTTTATAAATTGTCAAATCCAGGAAATTAATTTTCTCTGGAGATTCTTCAACTGTGAAACGTAAATATGTTGTGGTAGAATTTAGATAATCCACAAAGTCCCTCAATTCTTCAGAGGTCCCAGACCAGACACATAAAATATCATCAATGTATCTTTTCCAGATTACAATTTTGGACAAAAAGTGGTTATTAACAGAGTTATGAATGTACTTCTCCTCCCACAGACCCATAACCAAACATGCAAAAGATGGTGCAAAGGAACTACCCATGCTAACACCTCGCCTTTGTAGATAGAAAGACCCAGCATACTGGAAATAATTATGGGATAAAATTAATTCAGCAAGGGTCAGTAAAAATTCATTAGGAGGTAAAATTGCAGTACCTCTTCTATCAAAGAAGTGTGACAGCGCTTCAATGCCTACAGGATGAGGGATACAGGTATATAGACTTTGTACATCACAAGTAAGCAAAATAAAGTCCTCATTACATTTGAAGGAGTCCAGCACTTTCAACACATCTGTTGTATCTCCAAGGTAGGAAGGAAGGTTGGAAACATATTTTTTTAAGAAGAAATCCACATACTGGGATAAGGGCTCAGTTAGACAGCCTATGCTAGAAACAATAGGTCGAAGGGGTGGATTATGAATTTTGGGAAACCAATAGAACACCGGGTAAATGGGATGTTGAACAGTCAAAAAATCTTTTTCTTTTTGAGTAATCCACCCTCTTGTCAACCCTACCTCCAAAACCTGATCAATTTCTGCTTTGAATTGATCAATGGGATTACCATGAAGGGGGGTGTAGCAGTCATTGTCCATAAGCTGAGACTTAATATTGTCATCATATTGTTTAACATTCATAACAACAATTGAACCACCTTTGTCTGCAGAACGAATAACAATGTCTTTTCTCTTTTCTAGTTCATTTAGGCATTTTAATTCAAGGTCAGACAGATTCATTTTCTTTCGTTGAAACTTCTTACAGATGGCTGCCAAATCATTCTCAACTAGGTGGCCGTATGTAATAATGGATGAGTTGAGATTAGAGTGGGGAATAAAGTGTGACTTCTTTTTGAAAGGTGTAGCTTCTCTAATTGGCAAGGTTGTTACCTCAACATCTGAATTTCTTGAGATCACCTCCGCATTAGACAGTACACTCTGACTAGAGCAGAAAAAATGTTTAAGTTGGAGAGAGCGAAAGAATCTAAACGTGTCCACTTTTAATTTGAATAGATCAACCCTGTTAGTGGGGCTGAAGGACATACCTTTGCTTAAGACCCCAGTCTCTCCATCACTTAAATTTAGTCCAGAGATGTTTATCACAGTCTCTTGCGATTGCGCTGGGAGCGTCTCGGGAGCTCGGGATAGAGCTCTCCTCCGCCCCCTCGTCCCTCTCCTCGTCTTTCTTGCCGTGGAGGCCTGGTATTGGGCAAAAAAGGTCTGGTGCTCCGTTGACTGTCAGCGTCGCTTGTCTGTGCGGAATCGCATTCGCTGGCTGAGGTGGACCAGTTTTCATTGGATCTCGGTTTTCGGGTAGGGCGGGATTTACGAAAGTCGCTCCTTTGAACTTTCCAATTGTAGACCGTTCCCTCGGCATAGTCCTTTGTATCCCTCTCATATTTCTTCATTTTATAACTTTGAAGTTCTTTTTGGAAGGATTTGAGGGAAGTCGATATTTTGTTTGTAATTGAATTAAAAGTCTCCGTGTCGACGTGTGCATTGATTTTAGACTCCACCTGTGCGATTTCGGCAGTCGTTTTCTCTTTTTCCGTCTTAGTTTTACCAATGATCAGGAGCATTAAATCTAGGGAACATCTAGGTTGCCCCCTCCACCAACAGGTTTTTATCAATGTGGGCACTGTACCCATTCCTCCAATTCGTCCAATTCCAAATACTTTTGTCACCCGCACACAGGTAAAAAATATAAGATCAACTCATTTATAAACTGCAGCACCACTCACGTCGTTTATATTCTCAAGTGTCCGTGTGGATTGCTTTATGTGGGCCAAACCAAACGCTCCCTGAAACTCCGCATCGCCGAACACAAGGCGGCTATTCGTAATCAAAATATGGACTATGCGATAGCAAGACATTATGCCCAAATGAATCATGGTTCGGCTGCATCATTAAAATTTTGCGGCATCGAAAAAATTGTTCCTTCCCCGAGAGGCGGAGATATTATTAATAAATTACTCAAAAAAGAGGCTTACTGGATATACACATTAAATACAGTGGAACCACATGGATTGAATGAAGAGTTAAACCTTTCATGTTTCTTGTAAAATTGAGGATTGTAAGTTCCTTGTTCATTGTCTATGTTACATCTTGTTTTTACTGTGATTGTTTTTGGATTTATGGTGATTCTCAAGGTAACACCTCCTTTTTGTATGGGGTCACAGTATTGGCATGTTATGGTTACCTCCCTGTTCCCTTATTTTCCAATGGGAAGTTTTCTCTGTATGTAGGAGGGTATTTAGCTCTCCCAGCTTCACCATACATGTTTGACTCTGAGGAAGACGCAGTGCGTCGAAACGTCAGTCTTGGCACCTTAATAAATTTATGCTGGTGATTCGAGTGCTCCAGTTTCTTCTTTATATTTGGATTTACTGTCCTTTCTGCGAGCACCGACCTCCACTGACAGAGGGGCTGAAGCGCAAGGGGTTCCTTCATTTTACTAAAACAATCCAAGTTGAAGCCCAGAATCACATGGAACAAATAGAGACAGACATTCCTTGTGTGTATGTGTGTGTGTGTGTGTGTGTGCGTGTGTGCGAGAGAGACACTATTTGTATTTTGTATGCGATATCTCAAACCAGAAAAATGGTCAGAAAAAGGTAAGGACAAATTAATGAAGAATTTTATTTTAATTATACATTAATGCTGTCGAACTTCTTACCAGTTGAAGAACACCACATAACTTTCATCCAGAAAGTGGTGGACCCCCTGAAGTGATTGAGCTCCTGAAACAATGAAGAGACACCTGCTGGAGAACTGCAGTACTGCACTTAATAAGAGACAACATCGCGAAATATTCTTCGCTCATCCTTCGGTCGATCATCCAATCCGCGTCTTCTGCATCAGGTTCGCGGGGGAGATGGAGCCGATCCCAGCCGACTATGGGCGAAAGGCAGGAACACACCCTGGATAGCACATCAGTCCACCACACGGCTCACACACGGACATACCAAAATTCTTTCGGAGTAATGGACAGAATTAATAAGGCTGATTAATTGTTACTTTACTGCTAGTAATTAATCACAAATTACCTGTCTAAAAAATAATGACAAACACTCTGAGTTGAAGGAGATTTTATTTGATGACATTTTTACGGAAATTACAGTATACACAGTTAAAGACAACTGTAGTCCACACCATCTATTTAAGATACAAAATGCAAAATAACATGCCAACATTGCAGGAAGCCCAGCGTAAAAACAAGCAATTGGAGGAAAAGGGTATTCAACAACTTCACACTGACTGTGTTGTGAATCTTAACCCGAGTGCATATTGGACAACAAGCAGGAATGCACTCAGGATAGTTTGGCAGCCTCTCAGAGGGCATGAACATATTCACCCACACGCTCATACCTGCACGTGCATATCAATGATCTGGGTAAGGATACTGGAGAGCACAAACAAAACCCACGCAAAAACATGGTGAGAACATGAAAACTAAATATAAAGGCCCAATGCCAGGATTTAATCCCACAACCTTCTGGCTGTGGGGGAGACAGTACTGCCCAATTCAATACCATGCCCCCCTCATTTAAATTAATTAATATTTTTTTTTTTTTTTTAATTCAAAAGGTCTTTTGCAGTCAAAACTCAAAAAAACAAGCTGGATGGATGGATTTTGAAATCATTTATCGCTTAAAATTTTTTAAAATAAAATTAATCATGCATAAAACTGTAGTTTTCAATTTGATTTTTTTCACCCCAACCATTATAAACCGTAAGAGACTGAGTCTCGATCATAACCCTTTCTCGAGAACCCAAACATAATTAAAACCCTATATCAAACGTGAGATGTACCGTCATCCTAAATCAAACCCCATAACCAATTAAATGCACATTTTTGTGACAAATGCTTTCATTAACAACTGCCTTCCAGGAAGAGAAACATTTTTGGACAACAAAAACACTAGCTGACCTGCAGACTGACCACACTGCCAACACCAGAACACAGTTAAAACCCTGCTGTACCCCTCTGAAAAGCAGAGACAGCCAAGTCAACAAATAAACTCACAAAACTGTTCAGCGAATAAGAAGCGGAAATAGACTGCTCATCAATTATTCATGTCAAGCTCTTTTTATCCATGGAAATATTTATCCCTGATAAATCCTGAATAGATCGATTTATTCCATGAGATGAGGCTCTATTTATGCACTCTACAATGCAAACACTTACCAGAGAGCGAGGCATTAAGTTGCAGCAGTATAAATCTATGCTTTGGTTTGGCTGTCCAGTTTTATTCCTCTGCATCCGTCAATGCTGGCGGTCCGGCCCTCGGCTCGACTTTCAGTTTCCCGTTTCCCTGCCTCGCTTCGCAGTCCTTCCACATCCACCAGCCGTGCTCATTGCTTGTCTGTTTTTACCTGGAATGGGTTGGTTTTTACATTGTTCTTTTTATTCGTAATACTATTAATGCGCTTGGTGTCTTGCATAGCGCTTTGAGAGCTGACCAATACAGCTGAGGTTAGAGTTCACCTGCCGATCAGTTCGGGTTAGAGTTCGCAAACACATACATTTAGGTACATTAATATTTGGACAGGGCGGCACAGTGACGCAGTAGATAGCGCTGCCGCCTCACTGCAAGAAGATTGTGGGTTTGAATCCAGCCTGGGGCCTTTCTGTGCAGAGTTTGCATGTTCTCCCTATGTTCATGCGGGTTCTCTCCCTTGGTCCAAAGACATGCGTATGAGGCTAACTGGAGACTTTAAATTGCTCATATAGGTATGAGTGTGTGTGTGTGTGAATGTTGTATGCACCCTACGCTGGGTTGGCGAGCAGTCCAGGGTGTGTCCCTGTCTTTCACCCATTGTCAGCTGAGATAGGCTTCAGCTCCCTCAGGACCCTAGTGAGGAGGGACTGGTGTATGTAACGGATGGACGGAATATTTGGCCTTTTTATTGTTTTCGTTCTGTATGCCACCACAATGGATTTTAAAAGAAATGATGAAGATGTGCCTCAAGTGCAGACTGTCAACTTCATTGTGAGAGTTTTTCTAAAATATTATCTGTTCCATAGATGAATTACACCCATTTTATGCCAAGCCCCCTCAGTTTTAGCAGCTCAAATGTACTTAGGTAACCTGACATAATCAATAATGAAATAGTCATTTTTACATCTCGGTGATAAACCCTTTGCTGTCTGAAGTCTGGAACCCCTAGATATCACCAGACACCAGGTTTCCACCTCAGTGACGCTCTGCCCAGCCTTCCCTGCAGCTGCCCTCATTCCCTGCCTTGTTCTTGGGGTGTTTTGCCTTCAGCGAGTTGAATGCAAGCTCAATTGCATTCAGGTTATATGATCGACTTGTCTATGGTAGAACATTCCACTTACTTGTCTTCAAAATTCTTGGGTTGTTTTTGCAGTGTGCTCCAAAGACACCATCCATCTGCACTGTAAAGAGTTTACCTATTAGTTTGGATGCATGTGGATGAATCCAAGCATATAATATAGCCCTGTACCATTCAGAATTCACCCTCCAGCTTTTGCTGACAGTCTCATCACCAGTTGATACAAGAGAAGCAGCTCAATTAGAAGCCATACATGCCCATACATAACCACTCTTCACAGATGAGGTGGTGTGCCTCAGATCATCAGGAGTTTCTTCCCTTCTCCAAATCCTTCTTTTTCTATCTTTCTGATATAAGTTGATCTTTGTCTCAGTTATCTATTGGATGTTGTTCCAGGAAGATATAGGTAGTTTTAGATTTTTTGGCAATTTTTTCTGTTTTTGAGCCCTACCGATTGTTTATGTATAAAAAATCAGCCCTCTGTATTTACTCTGGTGATGTCTTCTCTTGATTCCTGACTTTAGCACTGATAAGGCTTACTCCTAGAGAATTTTCTTGATCTGGCCAGGAATTGAGATGGTTTTTTTTTTTTTAACCAGAGGAAGAATTCTTCTGTCATCCACCTCAGTTGTTATCTGTGGTCTTCCTGGCCTTTTTGTATTCCTGAACTCACCAGAGCTTTCTTTTTTAACAATGTAGCACAAAGTTCAGTTTGGCCACACCTTATGGTTTCCCTTTTTCTCCCTTGAGTTTGTTAAGATTTTTCAGCCTAAGTATGACTTGAGGAGTCAACTTGCAAGGCCCTCTGAGTCAAGTCGGTCCACTTTTTTAGAAAAACCTGATTTTTTGGTAGGCATAGAAATTATCTTCCATAGATACCAATTTTCACTATACTGAAACTATTAGCCTTGCAGACATAATCCATGTGGCAATTCATTTTTTTTTAAGAAATTACTTTGATTTTGCAACACAAAGTTTTGACTTAGCAGGTTTAGAAAGTGGAGTGGAAATTTAGCAGGCTTTGACAGTGTTTAAACCAGAATCGTTGCTCAATAGGTGAAGGTATTTGACTCAGGGCCCACTCTACATGCAACTCAATGCTACAGACAGCACAGTGGTTGAATAGCTGCTATGACAATGACAACATAGATAAGAGTTCATGGGTTTAAATCCCCATTTTATGGTATCACTATCATCACACTTTTCTGAACTTCCCAAACCAACAAACTAGAACCCAATGTGTTACCATACTTTGACTGTCACCATAAGGCAATAAGAATCACGTTTCCACATTGGCTGATGACTTAGCAGAATTTGACAGTTTTCCTCCTTGACTTGGCGGGTTTTGACAGAGTTTCGCTTTTTCCGTTACAATTTATAACATGATTTAGTAGGTTTTGAAAGTGGAGCTATCAGTGGGACATGCACAGGTGCCTGAAAGAGAGGCTAAGGGAGATAACTCATTTATTTTCAAAACTTGACTTAGCAGGTTTTGCAAGTCGACTCCTCACTTGCTTTACTGGCACTGATAGCTCTTTGGATTTCATGTAGAGAGTTAACAGCTACAGAATCCAAATTGCATCTTAAAATTAACTGTAGACCTTTAATGTGTTCACTTTTAAATGAAATTATTAGGGAATAAAACATAACTGGTCATAGGACAGCTGAGCATAGAATTGTCCAAATACTTTCGGTCCCCCAAAACGGAGAACTTCATAAAAAAGCTATAATTGCCACACAGACCACTCAATTTCTGATGCAGTAACCCTAAAACTGAAGCAGAATGTCCTCCCATTGAACTCATATTCACTATTTAATTTCAACTCTCATATTCTATGCTTGACAGCTAAAATAATAATACCATTGTCAATGTCCGAGTATTCATGAACCTTACTGTAATTTCTGCCTTCTCCATTCTGATGACATACAGGAGCTATAGTGACGAGTTCGGCTTCAATATATGTGAGCAGGGGGGTTCGTACCCGCGAGATACACACTATAAAGGACTGAAAACTATGTCAGCTTACTGCTTTTGCACATTCACTTGGGAGCTGCTCAATCGCTCTAACTGGCAGTTTTCAGAAGGAGCCATGCACAGCGGTAAACAATCCTGTTTCAGAAAGTAAAAAGTCATTCACATGTTTTTGTTCTAACCACCTGAATTTGCTAAATAGAGAAACGTTTCAACCAAGAGGTTGAGGTAATTATTGAAATCAGCGGGCAGAGCTGAAGAGATTACTGAAGAGTAATTATTTCAGTGCAAAGACACTTTATAATATAAACATACTGTCTTCAATAAAATAGCTTCTGTACGGTGAATTTACAGTTTTCAACATATTTCAGTGGGGAATTTTGCTTTTTCGCATCTGATGCTCAATAAACTTCAATACCTTCGGTAACCACTAGAGTTTGCCGGACACTGCCACTACTTGCGGCACTAAGGTGTGAGAGTGCCCAACTCTCCAGCAGGGGTCACTAATGAGCAATTATACATACATCACCCCACAGGACGAATAACCTGCTCCTAAATTGAACAAAAGGGAAATGTGAATGAAGTCCATGTTTTTGCATGTAGTCGAGGTCAATTAAGACAACTTATAGAAATGCTGATATGCAACAAATTCACTGACAAAGCCTGAGGCTTAAACTGTATCTCCATCTTTCGGGAGCACAAAATCAATTTGCTGGTCATTGTACACATTCTTATCTTGAGGAACCTCCATTTCCATTTCATTCATGCAAGAGAATATTAATATGAGCAATTCAGTCTCCAAGTGAAAGGACGCAACAGTGAAGCTGTACGGCAGAGTCAAACTGGCAACCTCTGTGTGAGTGCACCTAATTTGCCTGTACACCATTACACTACAACACACACACACACACACACACACAAATCACAAATCTGAAATTGGAGCATCAAGTTCAACTCCCACAATGGGATGTCAGGGGCAGGGATAAGTGCGGCTTAGCAGTTGGTAGACTGTTGACAAAAATGCAAAAACATGAATTCTTATGTGACACCCTACCAAATCATGCAAGTTAGAGACTGGAGGCGCAAGTTCTGAGCATGACTTAAGAGGTATTCGACCAATGCTTTTATCCACAGTGGCTTACAAGTGATTTGACTAAACAGGGGCCTGCCCCCTGGAGCACAGCCAGTATCTCAAGGGCCCAACAGCAGCACTGACCTTAAAGCTGGGATTTGAACCCACAACCTCTGCAGCTGAGAAGCTATAGGATAGTGGGGCACCTCAGATAGACCTTCAACAGCTTTCTGAAAACAACCTTCGAAACCTGGAGGAAATTCAAGCGAGCCTTTAAACAAATACCAGCAGTAATTTAATATTGCTCTCTTTTTTTTTTTTTTTTGCATCAATTGCACGCTGTGCGCTGTATGCACCAGGCAGACCAATCATTCAGGCGTGGTTTTAGTTCTGATGACCTAACCGATGATTTGCCTCTGGTTCTAGTTTTTGATCTAGTTCAGGCCTATCAAAGAAATCGGCCAAGCTGTAACAAAAGTTTGTCAGATGTCTACCTTTTTCAAAGAACCAGCAACACACAATTGAAAACTAATTTGGTTCGTCTCTGGGTTTGTTACAGGCTGTGCGATTTTTTTTTTTTTTTTTTTTTAGTTTGGTTCTGGTGAAAATGTATGGACTTCAAAGTGTTGTGGTGCAAAGTTTAGCGTGAATGTGGCATGTTTTCGATTTAGCGTTGCTGGTTATTTGAAAAAAGGTAGACATCTGACAAACTTTTGTTACAGCTTGGTCGTTTTCTTTGGTAGGCCTGTAGTTGGTCAACAGATTTATAGACTGAGTGATCACTGATTTATCTGGGTCTGACCCATCTTTACAACTGTTTCAAAAGCGGGGAATTTGATTGTTACGCAAAGAAGATGCTCTATCAATAAATATTCTGTTAAAAATATAGCCGATAGTTTAGAGTATAAATTAAACATTTTTTTAAATGCGAGTGAAAATGTATTTTCCCTTTCAAGTTGCTGGCAACGACTACACCTTCCTACTCTTACGTAAGACCGCCTGAAGGTCAAATACCGACAGTGCTCATATCTCAATGAAGCCCAATTAGCTGAGCTCAGCTGGACCTTAAAGCCGGCTGGAATAGGCCAGCCAGAACACTGACCAAAGCCCGAGAATCAATCCCCATTAAAGACAACTCCTGTGCTGGCAATACTTGCAGAATCCGCGGCTCTCTGAATCCCGAATCTACAGTTGAGCCCGCCTCGCTGACTGACGGAGAGGGCGTGTGCTGCTTGCAGGAGACCGGCCTGAACTGAGGGTTTTCACGCGAGCTAACGTACGATAGCAATAGCGCTAGCTTCTTTCCGGGCGGCGAGAGAGCGATGCGCGGTCAGAGATAAGACAAGGGACGTTCGATTTAACACGAAACTAGGCTTCTTTATTGCCTCGGTATCCGTGGACGAAAAAAAATAATTTATTAATATGTCAGTCCTGGCTCTGCAAGAATACGAATTTGAAAGGCAGTTCAACGAGAACGAAGCCATCAAATGGATGCAAGAGAACTGGTAAGTAGGCTACTGTGCCGTCAGAAATTATAAGCGCACTTGGGATGAAGTGTATGCGATATAATGTATGGTGTAGTAATGCATAATATGTAGTTACAGCTGCGAACAAAGCGATATAAATGCGGTATTAGGTAGCGCAATATAATAATACAACAGTTGTGTTCTACGCAACCTGGCTATGTATTTGCGCACATAATGCAATGGCCGTAGCTTACATTATTTTATTTTGAATTTACAGTGTGCTGTAGCCTATTCGTATCGTCGAATTCATCATCATTGCTTCAGCAATTTCAGTGATTTACACAGTCTTGACGTTATGGAGACGCGTGCGTGCGTGATTAATTCGTTGATGTTATGGCTACTGAGGCTCAACAGCGATTATTGCGATTTTTTTGCTGGTGTTATGACTCTCTGTCAGCAATTTCCTCACATCCAGTAGTTACGCCGGTAGAATGTTAATGTGTGTCATTGGGAGGCGAGACGTGCAATAAATCACTCTTTTATTCGCTTTAAGTGCAAAATGACACGTTCTGATTGGTAGCCGACACATGTGCTTTTTGCCGGTCCGTCTCGCTCGCTCTTGGACCAAATAGCGATCTCAAGATCTATAATTACTGGCGGATCGGGATGTGGAGCGCGCGCCTCCCACTTGCTCATTATCATAATCTTAATTCCAGGCTCTGATTATGCGTCCTTTACCAACGTTAGACCATGATAGACCAGTTCGAATCCGAAGGCTTCCTGCGTGTTTACTTATTTGCGTTCTGATTAGACTCAGTAATAATGTAGCTTGTGACTCCGAAAAAACTATGTAATTTCAGGGGAAATACAATGATTGTTCATGCTGTTACATACACCGTTTTGGGCATGATTTTACGCACGAGTGTCTTAGCGCTGCTATTTGGAAGCACCGTTATTAATGAGTGTTTGAACACACAGGGTTCTTCCAAAGTAGAATTTCGCCCTGGCCGACGTCTGTGATCCAAAGATTTTTGGCTGTCGTTGCTCATATTTTACCGGTTGAATGCTGTATGACCCGGTAAAGAAAACTACGAGCATGCTAAGTTCTTCTTCAATTTTTGCCAACCTCAGTTGCGTTTGGCGTTGGAGTACCCATGTGAGATGCGCAATAAAACAAATCAGCTACATCATCACATCTGCCGATCTAGAATGTATCTATAATTTTATGAAAACGGTGGAAATACAGGGGTTGTGACAAATGGTGCTGAAAACTGGTGGAAATTGAAAATCACAGTGCTTGATAAAACTAAAATAAATTGCTGAGCGTTTGCCCTTATTCAAAACGGGACTGTAAGATACGCAGTTAAAAATGGACTTCCCATCATCGTGCTAAACGGTTCTCCCTGTGAAGACATAACTTGATTGCCGCTACGCGGCTGACTGAGTCCTGTTGTAGTTTACGGTTGCTGTCCGCAGCCACCACAGGTAGATCCATCCCCCTTGCGAATGCATGCAACACTTAAAAAAACATGCAGTCATGCCGAGACCGCTCCATTAGTCGGTGGTCTGTCGGTAGATCATGCGATCGTGTGATTGGTAAATGGTGTATGAGGAGAGAGGGTGAGAGGATGCTCTCGTTGCGATGCTGAGAGCAGAAGCCACTCCCCGTGTCATTCGATAGATCTTCAGAAACACACTTGGCTCCTGCCGGTTGCAACTGACTCAGCATTTTGAAGGCAGACTGTGCCTGTAATGTCTCTGTTGGAGAGATGGCTGGTTATACACCGCCTGCAAATACACAAATGCGCGCACACACACACACACACACACACACACACACACACACACACACACACATATACTCACGCATACGCGCACACTCACACACACACACTCACATATGCAAACATACGCGCACACTCACACACACACATACTCACGCGTATGCGCGCATGCACAAACACACACACACACACACAGATGTGCAGACGTGTACACACACACGTGTACACACTGACAGACACACACACGCGCGCACATGCACAGACACACACACACGCACACACATATGCAGACATGTACATGTGCACACACACATATATGCTCCATATACTCTCACAAGTATCCGTGCACATACACACAAAAACATGTTCCTTTACATATACCAACACACACACACACACACATATACATGCACAAACACTCACATGAACCTGTACTCACACGTGCGCATGCATACACAAGTACACATGCGCAGTCACACACAAAGACACATGCAGACTTGCATACATATGCGCACACACACACACCTGCCCTTACACATGCTAACACACACATAAATGCATACACAAGCACAGACATAAACACTCATGCATACACCCGTACACACTCTCTCTCTCGCTCTCTCTCTCTCTCACACACACACAAGCTTCCATATAAACACACCCACTTACACACGTGTGCGCACATGGAAGCTTCTTCACTCGTGTACATGCGCCACCACAGACACTTAGATGCACACATACACGCACACACTCTTTCTCTCTCACACACGCAAGCTGCTCTCTGTTTCTCTCTCACACACACACACACACACACACACTTAGATGAACACCTACATATACACGCATGCACATGTTTCTCTGTTTCTCTTGCTCACACGCACAGTTTTGCAATAAGGTCTGTGTTGTTCTCATTTCATCCATATTGTCCTGTGCTCTAACTTGTCAGAAGTGAAGACCTGATTCTGACCAATCAGACTTGCAGCTGTATATGAGCTGCCCAATCAGAGAGCAGGTCAGTGGAACTGTATGTACTGCAGATTGAGCTTGAGTTCAGCTTTCATTTTTATGCATAACTTGAGGGGCACTCAGTAAAGTGCATAACCCCTCCAAAACAATAATCCCAAGACTTATTTTGCAGAAAAACAAATATAAATATATATTTTTTATAGATGTTAAATCATAATGTGACCGTATAAAAGTTGTATGTCACTAATACAAAAGTAATTCTCCATTTTTGAGACGCAATTATTTCTGTTTGCTATGAAAATTTCATCCCTCTGAGAAAAAATATTGCCCCCTCTAGAGGGCTGTTGAACCCATTGATTTCAAGAAATACTTAACCTCTGACGTCAACGGGAAAATAATCGACATTAGGAGATCTCAAAAACTATCAATATTCAGCATTAAATTGGAATGTTTTAGATTTTTGGATTAAATTATTAGCTTTAACCTCAAGTCAATACAATGTTTAATTCCCAAGATATGCCAAGAAAAGAGTTCATACAATGCTACATCATAATAGCATGTCATAACATCACAAAAATTAAATCACCTCCAGGACTAAATATTGCCTACCTCCCGAATAATTTTGGTCCTAATCAGCAACTTATTTTTAAAATATTTTGTTCATGGTCAGAAAGAAAAAAAAAAACAAACAAACAAACAGACACAGGCAATTATGTAAGCCCTGTCCTACTATGTATTGAACGGCAGGTGACCTGAAGACGCTTGTGCTTTATGCAGAGAAACCGTAATCCACTTTGAATCCAGAACATTCTGGCTTTGGCCATGTGACCCTCAGGCTGATCTGTGATTGGCTCTTCTGTTACTCTGGGAGACAGAGGTTGAATCTACACTGGTCATCACCCAGATATTGAGGTAGTGAGTCGACAGTGGTAACCCTGTAGATTCTGAAGGCTACCCAGGTAGGTTGTTGGATAGATCCTGTCATTTATGCAGTGTTTTCGTCACCAACCATCAGTGACTGAAAGCACTTCATCGTGGAGAGGAAAAAGCTCGCCTCGACCTCCACCAATGTGCTGCACCCTCCTGGGCGATGCATGGCAGCCAATTTGCTCCAGAGCCCTTACCACCCACCACCTGCGGTAGAGAGCGAGAGGGCATTTTTCATAGCCAGTTAAATCAAGGGAGAAGTAGATTACAAGTTGAAATAACCCTTTTTTAGCAAGGACTCAAGGGAACCCCCAATTTTTATTGAGATGTGTGTCATGGGATCTTTAATGATCACAGTCAGGACCTTGTTTTAACATCTCATCTGCAAGACGAGCACTATATTCGTACAGTCAAAAAAAAAAAGTGCTGTAATCTAATCTCGCCATTTTTCTTTAAACTCGATGGAAAAGATCATGAGGTGAAGGAAAGCTGTAAAGGGGAATTCATAATCTCTTAGGAAGACAGTGACGCTGCTAAGAGAATCCGAAAGCACTCAGACTCGGAAAGGCGATCATGCATTTCACGTCTGACATGTTCATTAGCTTTTCTGATTGGCTGGATGGATGGTCATCACTTTACATACAGTATTGGGATGTGGGTATCTCCTTTCTTTTCGCAAAGGATGGTTCAGTGTACATGCCAAAGGTGATAAGTTAGGAGGTACTGAAGCCCCTTTCCTGAACATTTAGAGAATTCAAACACACTTTATCATGGCTGCCACGTAAATACTTTGGGGTCATTTTCAAGGAGTTAGGAACTTTCTGAAGCAAAAAAACATCGTCCAAACGCAGCAAAGGTGTGCCTCACTGTGGCAGTGGGCTAAGCTTGACCAGAAGGAACACTGCTCCCTACTGGCCCTCCAACACAACTTCCAGTAGTAACCGTTATCCCTAGTGGTACGAGCATAAACCAAGCCCAGACCTGCATAGCTTCAGCCGTTGAGAACAGGGCAGGATGAGACATGAATGTTTCACCCCTTTGACCCCATTTACATTCTCACTGGAGAAGGGTCTGGTTGGTACCAGCCATTGCCTGCACTGCACAGCGGCTGGGCGCCGTGCAACAATTAATCGTGGCCCTGAAGACGCATCCTGATGGAATGAATTCAGCTCCGGCGAGAGACAGAGGCTCAGTGTTGAGTGCACGGAGCTCTGTAAAGACTGGGCCTACAGTTTCTCACAGCCCAGTAAAATATGTGGCAGCCATATTAAACCTCTGACGGCCCAACTGTTACGTACTCTGACGATGCTCATCTTAATGAGTGCTGCACCGAGCTTGTGAAAAGAAAATGGAGAGAAAGACTGAGAGATAATGCGAGATACCGAGAGGGAGGACTTGTCAAATAGGATCTGGTCAGGGTCTGTTGCTCATGACGGAAATCATTCCTTAACCAGAGGGCAGCAGACAGCCGCTACTGGCCGTGGGGGTTTTTTGGGGAAAATCTTCAATGCTGGCCAAATTTAAATGTTTAACGGTACGTGAATGAGGCTCCTCCTGAATAATGTCACTTCTTCCTCCTGTCATGAAGCTAAACGAAGCCTCTGTTCCATCTCATTAGCCAGACACTGCTTGACACCTCTGCTGCGGAGCTAAAAGAAGCATCTGCTGTGTCCCTGCGGTGTGGACAGGGCCTGGGGACGGTGGCACTGTCCTGCAGGACTCACTGAGCTCTGTGATCACACACTTTAATTTAAGCAGATGCACTGGAGTGTGTAATGTACTGCCGGCAGACTGCAAATGAAGTAGTGTGCGTGTGTGTGTGTGTGTGTGTGTGTGCATGTTTGTGTGTATATGCACAAAGAATCTGTGTGCATATGTCTATGTGTGTGAATGTGCGTGTGAGTGCACGATTATGGGTCTCTGTGTACCAGAGCACTGCAACCCACAGGAATTTGCCCACACCCGCACCCGCAGTACCCGCAGATGTACACCCACACCCGTGCCCGCAGGCAAAATCTGCACCCACACCCGCGCCTGCGCCCGCATGGTTGTCTGTGGGCTGCCCACGGGTGCGGGTGTGACGGCCCCGCGCAGTGCTCTGGTGTGTACATATATCTGCAAGCGCGTGTACATGTATGTGCTTGTGTGAGCACATGTATGGAGAATCTCAGTGCATATATGTGTGTATGTGTGTATGTGCATGTTTGTGCGTCCATATGACCATTCGTTTATGTTTGAGAGTGTGTGCATATGATCATGCGTTTACGTGTGTGTGTGTGTGTGTGTGTTCCAGGGCACTGGCTTGAGAGAAAGTGCTACCTGGAGGAGAGAGGGCGTTTCTGTTAGCGCTCTGACGATGTTCTGACTCATTACGCATTCTGACGCCTCCGTGTCACCTTGCTCTCAGCTTGTGTGTGTGTGTGTGTGTGTGTGTGTGTGTGCGTGAGACAGAGAGGTAAAAGAGACAGAGAGGAGAGAGCGATGGATAATGGGATGAAAAGGGGGCATGACGATGAAGGAAGACTGACAGAGATCGTAAGAGAGAGAGAGAAGGAGAGGTTTTATGGGTGAGATTTAGGTGATGTTTTGTGATGTTTATCAATAATAACGGCAGTCGCTCGGTAAAGAGTGTTTTATGTACAACGTATTTCCAGTCATATTCAGGTTTAATGAGAGTTTAATTCCAAGTAAAGGTTGAAAAGGTTCCAGTTAGATTCAAAATGTCTCTCGGTGTTTAGCAGTTGCTGCTAATGGATCCGTGTCCTCTGTAGACCTTGGCTGTTCAGGTTAATCCATCAGTGTCTCGAACAGGAATTTTGAACTTACTGTGTTTATTTTCTAAGTTTATTAAAGTTGGTAACAATTTGCAATATTTGGATTACAATGATAGTGTCACTGGCAGCAGGCGAGGATGAAACTTGAGAATTGGCTGGTGGAACATGGCCATCAGTGTTGTTCTAATATAGCAACTTTTTTAGTCAATGCTTTTTAAATGCGCCCAACAGCTTTGAAATTTAGGGTTGAGAATTAGTGGATGTAATCTAACTTGTAAGACAGAAAATGAAACCGTATTAGGTGTATGTTTGCAACAGACCCTGTGGGAATAAAGTATTGAGAATCTGACAGGGCGACGATGGGCTCTATGAAGGACGTAATCGCTTTTATACTAGATCTTCTAGCTGCAGCTAAGCTAAGAGGTTGTATTTCTTCTGCTTGAAGCTGTGTTTGGCGATTCTCACTGATGCAGTCCACCATCTGCGGCTCGTTTTTATGACTTCACATTCAGCCGCCAGGCAGTAAAGACCGAACCAAACCGAAATTCTTCCATATTTAAGGGTTATTTATTTATTTGTTTGTTTCTTTGGAGAGCAGCCTCATTAGAGGCAGTTGTCCCGGAATGGTGTGCGCGGGCAGACACGGTTGTCTACTAATGGATCCATTTCTCGTACGCTTGCCGCGGCTGAATTTTTTCGCTGCCCACAATCTGAAATATTAATTTGCAATTTCCAGAGCCGGCATCACACAGGTGTTCTAGAGGAAAACTAGCGTCAGCATGTTGAGAAATGTGAGTATTAATCAAACTGCCTGACAGGTAAACTCAGGGTTAGAGCACGCATGCAAAGCTGACCATGCAAAGCAGCTATGTATTTGCGGAAAAACAGCTGCGATTGGCCAGTGCCGATCCACCCAGCACCCAATGCTGGGCTGTTCCTCACATCATTGATCTGTGCACTGCACGAGCACACAGAGGAGAGACAGGTTCAAAACAGACTCGGAATAATCTTTCTTTTAACTGAGCTTTTTAATATTTTGTCCAATTATGCCTTATACAAGCATCTTCAGCTGCTGGTGGAGCTTTTATCTTGTTTATCATAGTTATTTTTATCAGTCAAGTGCATTAATAAACTTGGGGAATGAGGTTACACATTTCCTTCAAATCAAAGAAGAATGTTAACAAATTTCTGGAATGTTTTCCAGCAGCTAAATACCCTCAGTAGCTTTGGCAAAGGGATTACACTGGGGCCCCCAAACCTGGCCCCTGAATACAAATCCACCCCTGGTGTTCTCTCCTTCCAGCCAGTCTGTAGAACAATTATTGCCACTCATTGGCCAGACAGTCGTCACATCTGACTCCCAGGTAGAAAGAGGGTGAAAAAGCAATGGTTCTCAGCCCTCGAGGATCATGTGATTTGGGGAGCCCTGGAATATACTGCATGTGTGTCTGGGCTCTGACATCACAACATTATGAAACGTTCCTTGGAGCTCCAAACTCCAGAACAGCAAGTCAGCCAATAAGGTGTCATATAGTACTGGGCAGCCAATAAGCAGAGCTGATCTGCCGAGCACAGCCAATAAGCAGAGCCGACCCGCCGAGCACAGCCAATAAGCAGCTCTATTTGGGAAACTGGAGGAGCTTGGCACCCACAGTTAGTGGAATTTGCAGTGGGTTTCCTAGCGATTGAACTGGACCGCTAGCCTGTGACTCATCCTACTCTTTCTGGAGTAAATTCAGACAGACACAGCCAAGCAGCCGGGCAGCTCAAGTGGCAATAACACCAACGGACGCGAGAGAAGAAAACACAGCAGTGTCATCATTGTTCTGCTATCATCTCTCTCTCTCTCTCTCTTGCTCTCTGTGATTTGTGCCATTACTGTCTCCCTCTCAAATTCTCTATCTCTCTTGGACTTTATCTCTCTTCCTCTCTCCTCTCTCCCTCTCTCTGCTTTTGCCTGTCCTCAGGGGGCGCTGCCTTCATTGCAGTGGCATGTGGAGGTAAGGCTTATTGTGGCCTCATTCACCTACTGGATGTTTCCAGAAAGATGCTGACTCTGAGCACCGTTTGCCTGTAAAAGCTAGTCGCTGCTTCAATCTCCCACTTTCTCCCTCCGTGTCTTTCTCTCTTTCTCTCCCTCTCTCTCTATTGTGAGTTCCTTTAACAATAATTCTTGAAGTATTTATGGAGTCTTTTTCAGTTTTGGAGAATGCAGTGACATCTGTGGTCGCTGGTCGTCCCAAGTTCTTTTTCACGCTCCAAATACCAGAGTTCCATTCAAGATGAAGCTAGTTGATGAACGTGGACCTTTCCTTAAGAGCATGAACTAGCTGTAGCTTATCTGGAGAAAGAATACCGCCCAGAGAATACTAACAATATGCTGTGACGTAGAAATACTGAGCAACAAAGAAAACTAGAGTGGCACTCGGAGAGGCAGAAGCCCAAAAGGGAAATAATCATCTCTTCTATGGTACACAAATATGCAAACACATCCAAAGTATTTCTGCAATTGACTCAGTTTTGTCACTGTTGAACTTTACTACCATCTGCTGGATTTCAAGATGTTTGACATTCATGCTGCTATGGCCAGATTCCCCATCTCTAAATGTTACCGAAAAATAATGAATAATTTGTATATCCACCCCGTGAATCATATCCACTTCAAAATTTACTGGGTTTTTCTTTGCCCGTGCTACATCCTTCCACTGAATTTCATGAAAATTGGGCCTGTAGTTCTTCCGTAATCCTCCTGACCAATAAACAAACTGCCAAACAAAAAAAAAAACAAACATATCTGAACCGAAAACATGACCTCCTTGGCAAAAGCAACTGAATTTTAAAGACAGATCTTTCATTGTAAAGGCTTACTCTTGCGATCTTCCGTGAGTGTGCTGCTCATCTTAAAATTTAAGCATCATGCCCAAAGCTGGTATCCTTTTGGGCAGGAAGTAGGTCACAGCTAACTTCAGGCATGTGCGGGCCAAGAATAAAAGCTGATTCTAATGGAATGTGACTTCACTGCTCTTAGCCCAGCTGAGATACTCCACGCTGGTGAAGACAGCTCAGTACTCCAGTGCTAGACAGTTGTCTTGAGGTCATGAGCTCTATTCGGGTAGAGAAAAACAGTTTTGAAAATAAGAACAAGAGCGTATTTGCCAAGTGCCCGTCCATCCATCCTTCCATCCATTATCAAGCGGCTTGATCAGTCTCTGGTCACAGTGGCAACAGGGTAAACAGATAGTATTGGACGTCTCTCACCCCAGGAACTTCTGACAGTTCGTCCCTGGGGACCCACAAATGAGTAATCCCTCCACCAGCTCCCAGGTCTGCACCTGGGTCCCAGGAAGGAGGTGCCAAGGGGGCATCCTAACCAAATACCCAACCACCTCAACTGACTCCTCTCGATGCAGAGGAGGAGCGACTCTACACTGAAGTCCTCCTGGATGACTGTGATCCTCACCCTATCAAGGGAAAAGAGCCTTAAGTGTTTATCAGGTGTTCACAGAAAATAATATTGGGTAATTTTCAAACCACTATGGTGTGCCCAGCATACTAATGATAGTTAAGTGCTTGTATCGTCACTTATATTGGAAGTGTATCTCTGTGGCTTCTCTACAGTTTGCTGAGCCCTGATTGGTTCCAGAGGGAGGCTGTTATGAGAGCCGTGTGGACTCAATCAGACTCCATAGAGCTAATATCCTGAGTATCGTGACACGCTAATTCGAATTAATGTGAACATTGTGGCTAAATGCTATGCATCACCAGCATAGCTACATTATTCTCTCAGAGCGTTTGGACCTCGATTCATGAATACGTTTGGACTTCCATCAAACCAAGATTCTTGAACTTTAGATTCTGGAAAATCCTGTATGAGGATTTTTACCCCAAAGGCACTAGACCCTCAGGTCAGCAGATGACAACAAATGAGATAGTTTCACAGTGACAGCCCATTTCACAATGACAGTACTACACTGTTATAAACTTGCACCTTTTTTGCCCGTTAATTTAACTGGCACCTTTTTTGCCAGTTATTTTAACTGTAATTTTACAATAAGTTTACAGCAGAGTTACATGTATGTTAAGTGTAAACCACAGTTAAATGAGCACAGGACTACAGTTAAAATAACCAGGAAACAATGCATTAATTTAACTGTTAAATTCAGTCATTTTATAACTATGTAGGCTGTACGCTCTACACATGGAGTGATGGCGTCCCAAGTCTGAACTTCAGCACAGGACAAGGGCTTCAGAGTTTTGGGAGAAAAGGTAATCGCAAGACAATGCCGAACGTTCAAAGGCAAGCCAAGTAATGTTTCAATGTTGTTACTTCAATCGAAATTATGTGCTTTTCGAAGTGTGCCAACTTTGATTGGTGCCAACTGGGTTGAATGGCAGGTTCCGAAACAGGTGTCCAGCAGTCAATGGGACTGACCTGGGGTTTACTTAATGCCCCTGACAGATGAAGTTGTTAAAGAGAGACTTGCATTGCCTTACCCTGTCCTGAGTTAAATAGCTAAAGCTGAAGTCTTTTTTTTGTTGTTGTTGTTGTTGTTATTCCTGGGGTGTGTTCCTTGTCCACTCTTGTCCCTTTAATCACTCAGTATCAGAAAATGAATGTTTCCTCACTGATTAAATCAGTGAGTCCAAGCTGCCTCTTCAGAATGTGCGACAGCACTGCCTTTCCCTTCGTCTACAAAGCAGCTGTCGGTGTGAAATATTGCTGCAGTCGACACCCTCGTCTCCAGCACAAGCCGCACTGGGGCTGTTTTTCTGTGCAGGAAGGGAGGAAGGATTAAAACATGCAGATTTAAGTTTTCCTGTTTTATGCCTCTTTTATTTGATAAGGAAGTTGCATCAGCATTATCTCATTTTATATGCGCAAATCTCGCCACGTTGGAAGATGAGCCGTCTAGTAGTTATTCAGAGTAGATTTCTTTACTGGTTCTTGTAAATTAAAAGATGATTTAAAAAATAAACTCCGAAAAATCAGATGTAAAGAAAAGGCTTCTCTTCGCTCCGCAAACTCGGACTTCTGCTTGTTTGAACCATGGCCTTTAGTCATTCCCCTTTTCCAGCATAGTACCCCTGAAATTTCAGAAAGTGAAGATACACTCACATATTTTGAAACAGTCACCTGGGTTTGTTAATCAGCTCAATTCTTTTGCATGCTGGTATAACGATCTTGAAAAATCAGCCAGCAGAAGTTTGGGTGGAAGAGATGCATGGTAGGACCTCTATCCAACTCTACCCTGAATTGAAGTCATTCTTACTGCCTTCAGAGCTTATTTGAACAGTTTTCATTGTGCACTCATGCTCCTTGGCACATAGGGTATGCATGAATTTACCTGTAGGCAGGGCAGTGGTGGAACTGGAATGAGTTGGCGAATGGGAATCTGGCGGACACGCCGCGCGGAGTAGGTGCGCATTCCTGTCGGTGCCCGGGGAGATTTCGCTCTCGCGAGTTTCATTAATATCCGCTCTGGCAGGTTATACCAGCAGGTTCATAGTATGCCGTTAATTTAAAAAAAAAAAAAAAAAAAGCTGCGAGTGTGATGATGAAACGGAGATTTTGTTATCAGCTGGCCTCGCCCAACTCCGCTTAGCACCTCGCTGCAGTCCTGCTCGCCTGCTAGGGATCGAGAGGTTTATCCCGTCAAATGACAATTTTGTTTTTTTTTTTTTTTTTTTTTTTTTTTTGCTCAACATTGCAATTTAATACACCAAAATACATCTGCCTTCACCGTAGTCAGGTCTGTTTTTAAGTTCTGTGGCATCATGGGAGTTTATTGTCCTGCACACTAAGCTGTCATGGGGTGAGACTTATGAGTCATTTGGAGAAAGTGATGTATTCCATCGAATTGGCTTGAGGAAAAATACTGGAGGGTGAGACTTCCTATACCCCTTTCCTCTCTCTCTCTCTCTCTCTCTCTCTCTCTCTCTCAGTCTCTCTCAGAGATGCCTTTTCCCATTGTCTGTATGTCCTTGCCTGGAGGCAGGAACCCCTCTCTCCCTCCCTCACTCTTTCTCCCTGTCCCTTTGGCCATCCCCCTCTCTCCAGCTCTCCCTCTGGGATGTTGTTCTTTCCCATTGTCCGTACGTCCTTGCCAAGAGGCACCCCCCTCGCCCTCCCCCGAATACCCTTCATCCTTTAAAATAACATGGATCCCTGCAGTGCTGTAGGGGGGATTTGAGACCCACCCAGATGTGCGTAATGGGCACAATCCCAGGAGCATCGGCAGTGCATTTCACTCTCACACAAACACACTCACACACATACAAGGAGATCACACCTCAGTGTCTGCAGCGAGTGCGAATGAAAAATGGATGCTGTCTAGGTGCTCTAGTAAGAAAGCTAAGAGCGGCAGCAGCTTGTGCGGACAGTGACCTTCAGAGAACATCTGCCATTTTTAGATCCTGAGTTGGGTGAGTTCTTGTAAAATGGAGAACATGACCTACTCTAATACAGACTTACTTTACAGGCCAAAGAACCATCGACATTTTGCCCTGTTTAGAATAAACATTTTGGATGAGCAGCCCTTGTTGGGAACCTTGCTTAGAAACGTAAAAGTTGAGGCTGTTCCCGACTCAAGCTGTATGGGCATGTCTCATCAGTCACTCACAAAACTCAGCCAATCAAGTCTTTCTTTTTTTTTTTTTTTTTTTGCAATGGAAGAAAAGTATTTAATTGGATACCATAGGTCAATGACAGTGGGCTGATCCAGTCCCAGCAATTTACAACGACGGTAATGAAATTACCAGAGCTTTCTGCACTGTTTGAGGCATGCAATGCTTGATTTGAAGCCTAGCGCTACTTCTCTGGGAAAGTCAAAGGACTGCTTTCCTTAACCATTGCCCATTCACGTCCGTTTTTACTTGTGAAATCCATTTTACAGTTTTTAATTTTCCATCTCCATTTTCCCTGAGCTATTGAAAACTCGGAAAGTCACTTCAGGTCTGACTCTTGTTTAAGATAGCGCTCATTAGCTTTTTGTATCACTTTCCTGCTTGATTTCCTTGGAAAAAGTGCACCACTACTAGAAATTTCATCACATTTTACAATGCGAAATACAGGTAAGAGCATAATATGTGGGACAGGCACACAAAAAATGAGATTGCTAAGGCATCACAGAAATGTGTTAGCTTGGGTCCCTGAGAATATTTTCAAGGTAAAAAAAAAAAAAAAAAAAAAATCCAGCCTAGTATGCGTTTCACACGTTGACTGCCAACTACGAGATAACTCGTAATGGCGGGTCAGGGCCAGCGCCAGCGCCAGACTTGAAAATTCGGGGGAAATTATCCATCCCTTTATTGACAACAATTGGTCCTGGCTAATTCTAGATGGTTTTCCTTTATAAGCACGTTTTCTAATTCAAGAATAATCAAGTGGCAATTGAAGACACGGCTTCTCTCCCCCATGCGATCTAACAGCAAATAATGGGCTACATTCAGTGCAGAAAAATAATTTAATTATAATTAGGTCAATGCACTGGCACTCAGCAATGGTAATTTTTTTTCCAGCGAGAGCGGAATTTCAGAACTCTTCGCGAATGAAGGTAATTCTGGTGACAAGTATACGTGGTTTCCTCCGTTTTCATTTTCCAGTCTAACAGCTGGCTATTTTTTACAGCAAGTTGCGTGACCGTGCTGCAAAAACAGGTGTAGGTACTTGCCGTAATTACCTTCATTCGCAAATGAGTTCTGAAATGCCGCTCTTGCTGGAAAAAAATTAACGTTGCTGAGTGCCTGTGCATAGACCTAATTATAATTAAATTATTTTTTCTGCACTGAATGTAGCCCATTATTTGCTGTTAGATCGCATGGGGGAGAGAAGCCGTGTCTTCAATTGCCACTTGATTATTCTTGAATTAGAAAACGTGCTTATAAAGGAAAACCATCTAGAATTAGCCAGGACCAATTGTTGTCAATAAAGGGATGGATAATTTCCCCCGCATTTTCAATTCTGGCACTGGCCCTGACCCGCCATTAGTTGGCAGTCAACGTGTTACAAGCCATTCCACGAGAAAATGGCACTTTTTGAAGAAGTTGAGGAGTTGACCCCCCTGGAATTGAATGAAACTTGGCACGTAGGTAGATATGGTTGTCTCACGGAGAAAGCCACATTTTTAGGTCCGTATCTCACTTAGTCTGCCGGTGGCGCCACCTGGAAGCCACTAAAGTGGCTCAGTTTTGCTTTTGACACCACATTTTACATCAATTATTATGGCTTAAGGGTCCACAGTACCAGATGTGTTGTACTTTTATAATGACCTGTGACACTTCAAATCTGGATAGACATCAGCACCACATCAGCGCCAAGCTGTGTAACTATGTTATTGAGCCAGAATTATTTGAGAAATCACAGTAAAAATTGAAAATGGGAATGGGAGTAAAATGATATCCCAGACATATACCAAACTAGAATAGTTTATTATGTGTTTACTCACTTCAAAACTATCATTTTCAGTTAATAGTACCTTGGTGTCTTGCTGGGTTAGTGCAATGGATGGCTGGAAAGATGGTGGAAATTGATTTTCGGTGCATGTTTGCGGTATATTTTCTCAGTTACCAGATATGTTCCGTGGTGATAAATGCTGTTTGTTGTGCTTTTGGAGCTCTGTTTTCAGGAATATCAAGCATTTCTTTGGTAGTGTCTACACTTTCAAGCTAGACGGAGCCAAACTTGGAGGAAAACTCAAAACAGACCCAGCAGATTGTGCCTATGTTTAGGCAGCATTTTTTTGTTTACCCAGCAAGATGGAGATCTGAAATTCTCTGGATACATAGTCCCTTTGGGGTACGTTACAGCATTAGTAGAATCTTAATGGCAGTATTTTCAGTATAGATGATATTCAACATCAAAAGTTGGAAAATTTCACCCCCAGGGGGTGCCGTGGGTTGATGCAAATACTGACTATCCCCAGCAATGTACCAAAGAAATTTTTTTGAATTGCGATACTCACAGCTAGTTTTCTCGGAAAATGAAGAGTTTAGCTTGGCACTATGCTGGGTGGATAGCTATCTGAGCAAAGGAGGCGCTCTAAAGAGCTAAACGTCTACTTACCTAATATTCCATATTCGCAGACATATAACACAATTCTGTCTTTTGACATATATAAAGGACATGCACAGTTGTGAATAAAAGTTGTAATCACTTTGGTTTAAAGCTGGGTTGGTTGTAAATTGGAAAAGAATGCTGGTTTTGATTGTAGCATTGTGTCAACATGCAAGAATCTTACCAGTAGTCAGTACAGTGTATAATTTTGTAGTGTTGGTGCAATTTCAAAAAATCACAAATGCTCACCATTTTTCCTTTGCTATTAGTATTAATGAGCAGGCTTCAGTGTTAATTCTAGGATTTCCTAAGGGCAGGGTGCTTGGGTCCACAAAATGAGCTTATTTCAAATTTTTTGGCTGCAACATGTCTCAAAAAAGTTGGGACACAGGCAAAAAAAGGCTGAAAAAGCAATTAATATATAAGAGAATCAGCTGAAAGAACATTTAGCAAGTAATTACATTAACTGGCATCAGGTGTGTAACATGATTGGCTATAAAAGGGATGTCTTAGAGAGGCTGAGTCTCTCAGAAGTAAAGATGGCCAGAGGCTCTCCAACCTGTGAAGGCTTGCGTAAAGAAATTGTGGAATACTTTGAAAACAGTGTTCCTCAACGTCAAATTGCAAAGGCTTTGAAGGTTTCATCATCGACATAACATCATCAAAAGATTCAGAGAAACTGGAAAAATCTCTGTGCATAAGGAACAAGGCCGAAGACCTTTACTGGCTGCCCGTGATCTTCGGGCCCTCAGACGCCACTGCATCACTCACCGTCATGATTCTGTCATAGACATGACTAAATGGGCCCAGGAATACTTCAAGAAACCACTGTCTGTAAACACGGGCCACTGTGCCATCCACAGATGCCGCCTAAAACTCTATCATGCAAAAAGAAAGCCATTGTTGAGCATGATCCAGAAGCCCCGCCATGTTCTGTGGGCCAAGGCTCATTTAAAATGGACTGTAGCAAAGTGGCAAAGTGTCCTGTGGTCAGACGAGTCCAAATTTGACATTCTTGTTGGAAATCATGGGCGTCATGTCCTCCGGGCTAAAGAGGAGAAAGACCACCCCTCCTGTTATCAGCGTTCAGTTCAAAAGCCAGCATCTCTGATGGAATGGGGATGCGTTAGTGCATTTGATGTGGTACAATTGCATGTTTTAAAAAGCACCATGAATGCTGAAAGGTATATAAAGGTTTTAGAGCAACATATGCTCCCCTCCAGATGACATCTATTCCAGGGAAGGCCTTGTGTATTTCAGCAGGACAATGCAAAACCACATTCTTCAGCTATTACAACAGCATGGCTTCATAGTAGAAGAGTACGTGTGCTGAACTGGCCTGCCTGCAGTCCTGATCTTTCACCAACTGAGAACATTTGGCGCATAATTAAACAAAAAGTCCGTCAAAGGAGACCCAAAACTCTCCAGCAGCTGGAAGCCTGTATTAAACAAGAGTGGGATCAAATTCCAATGGCTAAACTCAAGAAACTTGTCTCCTCAATGCCCAGACGCCTCCACTCTTAGTTAAAAAGAAGAGGGGATGCAACACCATGGTAAACAGGCCCCTGTCCCAACTTTTTGAGATGTGTAGCAGCCATCAAATTTGAAATGAGCTCATTTTGTGGATAAAATTGTAAAATTTCTCAGGTTCAACATTTGCTATGTTATCTCTGTTCTATTGTGAATAAAATACTGGCTGGTGTGATTTGAAAGTCATTGCGTTTTGATTTTATTCACAATTTACACTTTGTTCCAACTATTTCGGAATTGGGGTTGTATACAAGTGTATGTATACTGTTGATGCATGTCTGTGGTGATACTCCTTCTACATTAGTTGTTTTTTTGGCATTTATTTTATTTTATTTTTTTGGAATGGTCATGTTTTATAACTTGCTGTACATTTCTGACTGCGTTGTACCCGTACTTGGTAATAGTACATGTATTGTGTATTTGTAACACTCACAATCACCACCAGTTTACAACCAATAGAGTTTTATACCAAAGGGATTACAAATTTTATGAATAACTGTGCATGTACTTCACATATTTCAAAAGACAGAACTTTGGTATATGTCTGGGAATACGGAATATTAGGTCGGTAGAACATTAGCTCTTTAACACGCCACCCTTAATTAGAAAGTTATCTGCCTAGCATAGTACCAAACCAAACTCTTCATTTTCCGAGAAAACTAGCTGTGTGTATCACAATTCAAAAACAATTTCTTTGGTTCATTGCTGGGGATAGCCAGTATTTGTATCCAGCATACAGCGCCCCCTGGGGGTGAAATTTTCCAACTTTTGATATTGAATATAATCTACACTGAAAATACTACCATTGAGATTTCACTAATGCTGTAATGTACCCAAAAGAGACTGTGTATCCAGAGAATTTCAGACCTCTACCTTGCTGGGTAAACAAAATAATGCCACCTAAAAACAGCCACAATCTGCTGTGAAATGGTCCATTTTGAGTTTTCCTCCATCTTTGGCTCTGTCTAGCTTGAAAGTGTAGATACTACCAAAGAAATTCTTGATATTCCTGAAAATAGAGTTCCAAAAGCACAACAAATGGCATTTACCACCACAGTACATATCTGGGTTACTGAGAAAATATACTGCAAACGTGCACCAAAATCAATTTCGACCATCTTTCCAGCCATCCATTGCACTAACCCAGCAAAATACCAAGGTACTATTCACTGAAAATGATAGTCTTGTTGTGAGTAAACGCATAATAAACTATTCTAGATTGGTATATATCAGGGATATTATTTTATTCCCATTTTCAATTTTTACTGTGATTTGTCAAATAATTCTGGCTCAATAACAGCTTGGCACTGATTTGGTGCTGATGTCTATCCAGGCTTGAAGTGTCACAGGACATGATAAAAGAATAACATATTCGGTACTGTGTATCCTTAAGTCATGATTGTTGATATAAAATGTGGTGTTGACAGCAAAACTAAGCCACTTTAATGGCTTCCAAGTGGCGCTACCGGCTGGCGAAGTGAGATACAGACCTAAAAATTTGGCTTTTTCTGTGAGACACCCGTATCTACCTATGTGCCAAGTTTCATTCAATTCCAGGGGGGTCAACTGCGCATCAAATGTCAATCTCTCGTGGAATGGCTCTTAATTACAATTAACCAATTAACCACTTAGCGCTCGGAGCCGTGTTTACTCACGAACAATCGCCGGGCTTGAGTCCCAGATCCGTCTATGAACGATAGCTCGTGCGAGTCGTGTTTTACAGGGCAGCAGTAAGTGCTGCCGTGCACGCTAGCCCGAATTATTTTCACTGATGGTCTTTGGCGTAATGGGTTATAAGAACTGTGCTGTTCAGCATCTTAATCATCCAACACTGACTTGAGTTCATGCGATATACGATAAGGATGCATACAATTACGCTATATACATATTTTACTTACACAGAAACAAATTGTTAGGTGACAGAATGACGGTGACATGAAAAAAAAACTTACATAAAAAATTCTTGACAGTATGGTAAATTTGGAAGCACGGTTCAACGCATAATGGAATCTCATAACTCACGCACATATAGCGTGACTCTTTCCTTACACCGTTCTTGGCGCAAACTACACAAGATTCGCACAGTCTCAACTTTTTCGCAGTCGGCGGGTGCGAACTAGTCAGTTGATCACTGCGATCAACACCACTCATACCATAGTTGTTGTCAACAATACGACGTGGTTTCACCATTCGCTCACCCTAACGATTCCTCTTTACTGTTTCGCACATGTGGCCCGCGGGTTGAACTCATCTTCACAAGCTTTTTGTCCTGCCATAGCAGGACCAGCATCAGTTCGTTTGGCTGTCACCATGTGATCACGGTGAAAATGAACGAAACAAAATTTACAAACTGAAAGTAATGGAATGTATGCACGTTACTTCTTATATCACCCAAGACCAATCATAATGTCACATGACCTCAAACCATTGTCTGTGTTTAGATGCAAAGCAAAAAGCATTCATGATAACAGCTCTGTGTGTTTAGATGCAAAGCGAGCAACTTGATCAGACGCGGCTCCGGGACTCGAGCCGGTCGGCAGTAACACGAGTACACACACTTCCGGGCAAGTTCAAAAAGCCAACTGATAAGAGATCGGGCGGGCCTGAGTTGCGGTAATGTAAATATACGGGAAACAAGTGGTTAAGGATTAAGATCACAAATGTGGGATTGTGGTGTTCATTATTTAAAGTTCACATGCCTGACTAGAATGTTTGATCAAGAATTGAAGATCTGTGTGAAAGAAGTACCTAAATCACTAAATAACACTTTTGTGATTTTGGGGGTCAAAGTTTTCAAAACATGTTGAAAAAAAAATATATATATACACAGTCGTGCCCAAAATTATTCATACCCCTACCAATTTTTGAGTTTTTTTCGAGATCTTTTTTGACAAATCAAATTTATTCTTGCACAAATGACACGATAAGTTGACATCAGCCTGTAAGAAGTACAGTAAACAATTTTTCAAGAAATACATTACTTTTTGGTATTTTATTTGACAGATTTACAAAAAAATGCCATGTCCAGAATTATTCATACCCTTTTCTCAGTAATTGATGGCAAAGCCTTTATTCACGATTACAGCCTCCAAACGCTTCCTGAAGTTGATCACAAGGTTTCTACATGTTTCCACGGGGATTTTGGCCCCTCCTCTTTTGCAAAACTTCTCCAGGTCCTTAAGGTTTGAGGGTTTCCTTTACATGACCTTGGTCTTCAGTTCCCTCCACAGATTCCGGATCGCATTGAGGTCGGTGCTCTGGCTTGGTCACTCCAAAACGTTCACTTTGTTGTCCACTAACCATTTCTTGACTGATTTGGCCGTGTGTTTAAGATCATTATCCTTTTGGAATATCAATTCCTCCCCAAGATCAAGTTATTCGCCAGATTGTTTGATGTTTTTACTGAAGATCTGGATATACTGGTACTGTTTCGTAGTGCCATTAACTTTAACAAGGTTTCCAAGCCCATTCGCTGAAAAGCAACCCCAGAGCATGATACTCCTGCCACCGTGTTTGACTGTTGGGACAGTGTTTTTCAGGTTGAACGCTTCACCTTTCTTACGCCAAACAAAAGCCACATCTCTGTTCCCAAACAGCTGCATCTTTGTTCCATCTGTCCATAACATTGACAGCCAGAAGCTTATATCTTCATCCAGATGAGCTTTTGCGAAGGCTAGATGAGTTCTTGTGTGTCTGGGTTGGAGAAGTGTAGAAGTGAGAAGTGTGGAGGCATAAAAAAGGTGAAGTCTTCAACCAAAAAACAAGGTCCCAACAGTCAAACACGGTGGCAGGAGTATCATGCTCTGGGGTTACTTTTCAGCGAATGGGCCCAGAAACCTTGTTAAAGTCAATGGCATTATGAAACAGGACCAGTATATCCAGATCTTCAGTTAAAACATTAAGCAATCCGCTGAAAAACTTGGTCTTGGGCAGGAATGGATCTTCCAACAGGATAATGATCCTAAACACAGGGCCAAATCCGTCAAAAAATGGTAAGTAGACAACAAAGTGAACGTTTTGGAGTGGCCAAGCCAGAGCTTTGACCTCAATGCTATCCAGAATCTGTGGAGGGAACTGAAGACCAAGGTCATGTCAAGGAAACCCTTAAACTTTAAGGACCTGGAGAAGTTTGCAAAAGAAGAGTGGGCCAAAATCCCCATAAAGACGTGTAGAAACCATCTGATTCACCACAGGAAGGATTTGGAGGCTGTAATCGTGAATAAAGGCTTTGCCAGCAAGTACTGAGAAAAGGGTATGAATAATTCTGGACATGGCATTTTTTGTAAATCTGTCAAATAAAATACCAAAAAGTAATGTATTTCTGAAAAATTGTTTACTATACTTCTTACAGCATTTTGTCAACTTAC
The DNA here is from genome assembly GCA_029692085.1 of Gymnothorax javanicus. Lineage (NCBI taxonomy): Eukaryota > Metazoa > Chordata > Actinopteri > Anguilliformes > Muraenidae > Gymnothorax > Gymnothorax javanicus. The sequence continues at coordinate 175,268,266 of CM056195.1, forward strand.
TGTGTCATTTGTGCAAGAATAAATTTGATTTGTCAAAAAATATCTTGAAAAAACCCAAAAATTGATAGGGGTATGAATAATTTTGGGCATGACTGTATATCTACAGTATATACTGTATATATAGTATAATATTAGTGTTATTTACTGACTTAGGTACTTCTTGCACACAGGTCTTCAATTAAATTATGACTGTTCTGACTCGATCAGTTCAATGCTGATGTAACAATGACCATTATTAACTCAGAGAAATTAGTGGCTGAGAGCAAAAGTCTACTATCTGACTTTTCCCAAATGAGAAAATAGTTTTGTTTGAACGGAAAAGTCACTTTATTTTGTACAAACAAAATATTCGTATTATCGTAACGGACTCCAAAAAAGTGCAAAGTGTAAAATAAAGTGATTTTTCTGTTCAAACAAAACTTCAAATCTTATTTTCTCAGAACTTGGAAAAAGTCAGATAGTAGACTATTGCTCTCGGCCATTCAAATAGAGTTGCAGAACACTGACTAATGGGGGAAAAAAAAAACATTCTGAAAAGCTGTCTACTCTTCAAAGGGTCAAAGCACAGTCCATTGGTTGAGAGGGCGCCTGATTGACGGCTGTGTCTGTCCTATCAGGAAGAAGTCCTTTCTGTACTCGGCCCTATACGCGGCTTGCATCCTGGGTGGGCGAAGACTGATGAAGGAGAGGGAGAAGTTTGAATTGCGGAAACCCCTGGTGCTCTGGTCGCTCTCTCTCGCCCTCTTCAGGTGAGACCTCCCACACCTGCCAACATGCTCTCATCCCCACGTGTCACATAGTGGCGCTTTTGCCCAAGCATCGAAGTACGAGGAATATACAGCCTTTTGGTGTCCTTAAAGATGATTAAGGTTAGGATTTAGGGTTAGTGTTTAGTGATGGCATCAAACACCAAAGCCAAAAGGCTCCATTTCTGTCGTATGCCAGTACTTGGGCAAAATGCCTCACTATATGACGAGTGGGGATGAGATTGCGTTGCATTTCCTCAATACACAGCAAATGGAGTAAAGGGCAATTTTAGTATGGTTCTGTGTCAGACAACTGGCTGAATCGTGAGTCTGTCTCTGGGCTGGGATTGGGCTATGGTCCAGTGAAGCATACATATCTTCCCGTCATGTATATTTCTCCTGGGTTCTTCTCCCAATTCCACTGAAAGATAACCACACTCTCCTCTTCTTCGATCAGGATGCTTAACCACATCAAATAAGACACTTTCCCTCTCACAAATGAACTGACAGACCAGCTAGCTTTAGGAGCCGGGCACCGGTCTGTAGTTAGCATTGATGCTAGCTACCTTTCCAACCTTAAAATCTGCATTAGATGCACTTCAGCTCTTCATGTATATTTGCAAACACAATACAAATGCTGTTTAAAATATGTGTTTCACTAAATTTTTACAAGCAGGTTAATTATACAAATTCACAAAAAATAACCATAAACTTGATACAGTTCATAGCTACAGAAGTGAAAATGCCCCGGAAAAATATGCTGGGATAAAGTGTCCTAGTACAGCTCACCTGTTTGTCGTTAACCCTGACCTGACAGGTCATGTAGCTGCAGGACAGGGGTGGAAATAAAATGCTGGATGTTTGTCACTGGTGTTCAAGCCATTCAGTGCTACAAAATTAGCGTGACTGTCATGTGTCAACAATGATTTTAATATTGAGTGTGGGTTTTTTTTTTAAATATACATAAAAAACGGTATGAATTCATCAATATGGTACCCTGTCTGATCTGCATTGTGCAGCAGTTCCAGTAATGTTCTGTAAGTACCCACTGAACATTGCTTTGGATAGAAGCCTCTTCTGAATAAATGTAATGTACTGCAGTGTATTTGCTCTGATGTAATGCAATGTAGTGTAATGCTCTGTAATGTACTCTGTAATGCAGGGCCGGCACTAGACCTGAAAATTTGGGGGAAAATATCCATTCCTTTATTGACAACAATTAGTCCTGGCTAATTCTATATGGTTTTTCCTTTATTAACACATTTTCCAATTCAAGAATAATCAAGTGGCAATTGAAGGCTCGGCTTCTCTCCCCCATGTGATCTAACAGCGACAAAATAATGGGCTACATTCAGTACAGAAGAATAATTTAATTATAAATAGGTCTATGCACTGGCACTCAGCAACGGTATTTTTTTTTTTCCAGCGAGAGTGGCATTTCAGAACTCTTTTGCGAATGAAGGTAATTTCGGCGACAAGTACGTACACCTGTTTTTGCAGCACGGTCACGCAACTTCCTGTAAAAAAATAGACAGCTGTCCGATTGGAAAATGTAAACGGACGAAACCACGTACTTGTCACCAGAATTACCTTCATTCACTGAAGAGTTCTGAAATGCCGCTCTCGCTGGAAAAAAAGTTACGTCGCTCAGTGCCAGTGCATAGACCTAATTATAATTCATTATTTTTCTGAACTGAATGAAGCCCATTTGTCGCTGTTAGATCGCATAGCAGGAGCAGTGTCTTCAATTGCCACTTGATTATTCTTAAATTGGAAAATGTGTTAATAAAGGAAAACCATTAAGAACAAGCCAGGACTAATTGTTATCAATAAAGGGATGGATTTTTGCCTAGGCAATCGTCTAGGCGAGCGCCGGCCCTGCTGTAATGTAATGCATTGTATTACACTGTGGTGTTATGTCTGCTCTGATGCAATTCCGTGTTATTTAATGTAATTTATTGCAATGTAATGCTCTGCAACATACTGGTATGTCTAATCTGATGTAATGTCTTGTGTAATGTATTGTAATGTTCTGTAATATACTGGAATGGAAATGCATTGTAATGCACTACATTGTAATGCAATGCATACTGACATCATGTAATGTTCTGTAATGTAATGTCTGCCCTGCATCCCCTCCTGGCTTGCAGTATATTTGGAGCCATCCGCACTGGAGGATACATGGTGTTCATCCTCATGACCAAAGGCCTCAAGCAGTCCGTCTGTGACCAGAGTTTCTACAATGGGCCCGTCAGCAAATTCTGGGCGTACGCCTTCGTGCTCAGCAAAGCGCCAGAGCTAGGTAAGCTAACGCAACTCCGTCTTCAGCTAACCAAACGCATCCTCCGGTGATGCACTGGCATTTTTCAATTTGTGAGTCACTGGATGAGTGAAAATATGCCGGATTAGGGGTATATTTCTTAACCAGTTTGGTGTTGGTTTGAGACCTCGGTGTGACACTGCAATCTGAACCTTCTTAGTTATTCTGTTTATGGACTTTGTGAATATTGAACTACGTGAATAAATGTCACCTTCTTAGGAATCGCGGCAGTGTTGGTTTATTCCGTGAAAGGTGATTTATGACTCATTATTTTGCTGGTATTCTTTTGGGTATTTTTGTTCAGTTGACTGACCTTATTTTTTATTTTCTTCAATTTTTATTTGTCAGACTTGACTCTGACTGGCACTCCAACCTTCACGTGGTCATATACCGTCAGAAGCTGAAACTTTTGTGGGACAGATCACTGTCCCCCATTACTAGCAGGCGATACTGTGTTCTCTGTTCAGGGTATTTGGCTCAATAACGGGTTATCATCTCAGGAAGTACAGTCACTTTTACATGACCTCATGTCCTCTAGTCACAGGCCTCAAAGTTGATATGATGAAACATTAATAAATATCGTGCTGTTTTTGATTAAAATACAGGTCAAAGAGAAGAGTACTCAAAGAGCGCATACCTAACATAACATAACATAACATGAATGGCGAGAACAGGCCGTTCAGCCCAACTAGGCTCGCCAGTTTCTTTGTACCATCGTGAATATATCACTTCAGATACTCAATGACTCAATGGTATCTAGCTTTAAGTCAAGTCTGCTCTTGAAAACTCCCAAGGTCTCTGCCTCAACAATATGGTCAGGCAAGCTGTTCCACACTGAAATTACTCTTTGGGTGAAGAAATATTTCCGAATATCAGTGCTAAATTTACCTTTAGTCAGCTTCCATTTGTGACCCCGAGTTCTGCTAACAACACTTGGTTGAAGGAATCCTACATAATTCACTTTGTTAATCCCTTTAACATATTTAAAGACCTCAATCAAATCACCCCTTAGTCTCCTTTTCCTAAGACTAAAGAGATTAAGGATCTTCAGCCTTTTCTCATAGCTTTCCTCTTTAATACCCGGAATTAGCTTCGTGGCTCTTCTCTGAACTTTCTCTAAAGCCTCTATGTCTTTCTTAAAGTATGGTCCCCAGAACTGTACACAATACTCTAGATGTGGTCTGACGAATGTGTTGTACAAAAGAAGCATCACCTCCTTGGATTTGAACTCAATACTTTTGGCAATGTATCCCAGCATCCGATTGGCTTTTTTAACAGCTACGGCACAATAGCTAGAGCCTGTGAGGGTTTGGTCAACAATCACTCCCAGATCTTTCTCTTGTGGAGCACATTCCAGTTTAAAACCTCCCATGAAGTAATCCCGTCTAATGTTTTTTTTTTTTTTATGTACTACTTTACATTTCGCTACATTAAATTTCATTTGCCACATTTCTGCCCAATTCTGAATTCTATCCAAATCATCCTGAATCACTTTAGTGGACTCTAAACTATTTGCCAAGCCCCCCAATTTAGTATCATCTGCAAATTTCACTAATCTGCTCTCAATATTCCTATCAAGCTCATTAATGTAGATGAGGAACAGCAGGGGTCCCAACACCGATCCCTGGGGACGCCACTCCCCCCCTACCTAGCTCAGATGATATACCACTGACCACCACTCTTTGTGTTCTGTCCTGCAACCAGTTATGAATCCACTTCAGAATACCACCTGTAACTCCAATGGAGCTCATTTTAAAAATTAGTCTCTTATGCGGTACTGTGTCAAATGCTTTCTGAAAATCCAAATATATGATGTCATAAGCCCTGCTCTGGTCATAAGTCTTGGTGGCCTCTTCAAAAAAATCCAGAAGGTTTGTCAGGCATGACCTTCCTTTTCTGGCTCCATGTTGGCTATCCTCAAGATATTGTTACGTTCAAGAAATAAGTCCAGCTCATCTTTTTATGATAGATTCCAATATTTTGCACGCAATGCAAGTTAAACTGACTGGCCTGTAATTACCTGGCTCAGTACGGTCCCCTTTTTTATATATTGGTATTATATTGCCCTGTTTCCAATCATTTGGTATTTCTCCAGTTTCTAAAGACCGTCTAAAGATGGCAGATAGCGGCTTAAAGATGATCTCACTAACTTCCCTGAGCACTCTAGGATATAAGCCATCAGGACCCGCCGCCTTATCTGCCTTTAGTTGATGCAACTTGTCTAATCTGACGTTATCCCTAACCTCAATTTCCGCTAAATAATCTTGAGCATTGGACAAGCCCTCTGGCCGAATAAAGACCCGCTCTAAGGTAAAATTCTCAACAAAGTAACCGTTTAAGGTGTCCGCAATATCCTTATTATCATATAGCAGCGATCCATTTTTATTCTTTATGCACTTAACCTGCTCTTTGACTTTCCTTTTTTCTGCTACAGTACTGAAAAGAAGCGCTTAGGGTTAGTTTTTGCCCCCTCTGCAATTTGTCTTTCATACAGTCTTCCAGCATTCCTCAGCTCTTTTTGACCACAGCCCGCATTTTACAGAATTCGCCTTAGTAATCTCATTATTATCCTCTATGTACATCTTATAAAGATTCCTCTTTTCCCTCAAACTCCTACGAATAGCTGCTGTCATCCACTGAGGATTCTGCTTTTTCAGCTTACTTTTGGACACCTTTGGAATGAATTTACATTGTGAATCAAGTAAAACCCCTTAAATCTTTCCCACATCTCATTTACAGACTCACAGTCCAGGAGTGTCTCCCATTTTGTTTCACTTAGATATGACCGCATCCTGTCAAAGTTTGCTCGCCTAAAATTAAAAATTTTTGTTTTTGGAGACACCTTTTTAACTTCCCATGAAACCTCAAAATTAATAGTAGAGTGATCACTTGTCCCAAGTGGCTCCAGTACCTCAACATTGCTAATTCTATCTGGGTCATTACAGAGCAGCAAATCTAAAATTGCCTTCTCTCTTGTAGGTTTATTAACATACTGCACCAAAAATTATCATTTATTACATCTAGAAATTCTTCCTCCCCCCCTACCCTGTCCTTTCACCATTTCCCAATCAATACCAGGATAATTTAAGTCTCCCATAATAATAGTCCCTCCTCCTCTACAAGCTTGCGTAATCCTCTTAAGGAGCATTTCATTGACTGTACTGTCCAAAGCTGGTGGTCGATAGCATACACCTATGTTTAAACCAGTCTCGTGTTTGCCAGTGAGCCTGACCCAGATATCTTCACAAGGCACGGAATATTCAATTTCAGGAATTTCCTGCACATTTATGTTTTTCGTTCACATAGAGTGCTACACCCCTCCTCGCCTATTACATCTATCCTTCCTAAAGAGCTTATAACCTTCTACATTATATTCATCTCCATCCTCTTCACTAAGCCATGTCTCTGTAATCCCAACTATGTCATAGCCTTCACTAATCATAACGGCCTCAAGTTCTTGAAATTTATTTTTAATGCTTCTTGCATTTAGATAAAAACATTTCAGGTTATCATGAACGCTCTTCCCCTTCGATTTCCCATCGCGCCTGCTGCTCAAAGCCCCTCACCATGCTTTTTTGCTTTAAAATATATCATCAATAGTGCATGTAACGCTGTCAGCTTCCATCAGGGCAGTCTGCATTTCCCTCTGTGTAACACTCTCTAACCTCCCTGCCCCCCAAGTCCCTAGTTTAAATAACTCTCTGCTACCCTCAACATACGCTGACCCAGTGCAAAGGTACCCCTCTGGTTCAGGTGTAGCCCATCCGGCTTGAACAGGTCACCCCTGTCCCAGAAGTAGTTCCAGTGCCCCATAAAACTATGCCCCTCTTTCCTACACCAGGTTAAGAGCCACGTGTTAAACCTCCAGATAAAATTCTGCTTCCCTCTGCTTGCACGTGGTACCGGTAGAATCCCGGAGAACACTACCGTGGAGGATCTGCTCCTAAGCTTTTCAGCTAATTCAACAAATTTGCTTTGCAGAACCTCAAACCTACCCTTACCTATGTCATTAGTCCCAACATGGACCATGACAACTGGATCCCTCCCCACTCTGGCCAGGAGCTTGTCCAAGCGCTCCAGGAGGTCTCTCCTACCTGGGCACCAGGCAGGCAACACACCGTACGAGACTCCTTGTCGCGCGAACAGACTAAACTGTCTATTCCTCTAAGTACTGAGTCCCCCACTATCAATAACTCTCTTTTCTGAGGGGTAGAGGCCAACAGGGTGCCCTGCTGCTCATCAGTCCCCTCACTCTCAGGGTCAGGGGCCAATTCGAGTTCCTGCAAGGGCCGAATCGGTTGGACACCTCAACCACTGGAGGAGCTGTCGCTGTGCACGGTGTGCACGCCCTTTCCTGCGCTGGCGTCCTACCGTCACCCAACTTTCTCTCCCTGCCTGCTCTGGGGTCCCCACACCACCCTGCTTTGGCGTACAGACCATTTCTCTAAACGACATACTACTTAGTTCCTCTAGGAACTCTACTGATTACAAACTATGTCGTGCCGCCAACTGGCCCTGAAGAACAAGGATCTTGCTCTCCAGATGCTCAATTAGCTGGCACCGGTGACAGACAAACCCATCCTGAAATCTCTTTCCAAAAGTGCGATCATCCTGCAACCGTCACATAGTTTTGGCCACGTTTTGAACCCCCTACCTAATGACCTCGCTCACCCTAGATAACAAAAAGAAAATTACTAATGCCGAGACAGAAGCTCAGGAACCACAATTTATTAATTAATTAACCTGAGAAGCCCTAAGCAGCAGTCACAATAGAAACCGTGGGGAAACTATGTGAATGGATAATAAGCCTCTTTTAACAGGGGCTTAGTTTTTAGTGAACAGAAATGAAATACCAAATTGAGAAACTCTATCGATAATAAGCACTCCTAATAAGCCAACCTGAATTTATCTAGACCGCTACTATTAATATACTAACCCAAAAAAGTCTCACAGGGCTTAGCTGAGAACCCAGATAAAAGACTGGCTATACTACGCCCAGGAGAAACTGGAGGAGGGAGGAGGAGGAGCACTCGGTAAAAACTTTCCGTTTAAATTCAAGGGTAACCGAGCAGGACGACTAAAAGTGACTGCTGTCCTATTGACTAAATACTAAATCTCAGATCCCCAGCCAAAAAGCAAACAGTAACTATCTAGCTAGCCAGCCACAAATACAACCAAGAGTAACCGAGATAAGAGTTAAGCCTCGGTTCCTTTAATTAAAACGGACCGAATAAACAAGTCGTTTACTTCGTGAGTGAACTATACACGTATCTCCCCAACAAGCTGTCGCTGAGCACTCAAACAAGCAGTTTAACTTTAATCAGCTGATCAAGGCACCGCAACCGGAGGAAAATACAAAGATAACATAATTTGCAATGTGTTTAATCAGAAGAGCCCTTCGATGATAATTAAATGCGAAAAAGACAAAAACCCCGGTTCGCGTTAATATTCAAGCTTGGAAATGCGTTTATCTTGGTAATGCGGTCAGGATAGAGAACGAAGGGGACTAAAAAAAACCCCGTGAACGTCAATATTTATTGGCTAGAAGACTGTATGAAAGGCAAGCGACCAAGTATGAAACCAAGCCAGATAGTTAGATATCCCGGTAATTTGATATATTCCTGGCGTTGAGAGCTTACAATAGTTCGTTAGCTAAATCAGCTACAGAAAAAGCAGGCGACAGTGTACCTCAGTCCTTGAAAACAACTCTGACTTACTTTGTATATCACACAATTCACTAAGTTAGACAATTACTTCGCGTTTAGTTTATTCTTTAAATTTAGCGTTTAAATTTATTTTACTTTACCTTACTTTGCTCCCGGGAGACTGAAACCCCCTCAAAAAAAACCCCAAAAAACCCCCGTCGCCTTTGTTTGACCAGATTAGCGACTTAATTTGGCTGTTTGCTCACCGAGTTGTTAAAGGGGGAAAAAGGGGAAAAAAAAGATGATGGAGGAAGATTCTCCCAGCCCCTAATGCGACAAAGGTTATACCTCGGGAGCAAATTGTCTAATCTCTAATATTGTTTGAGCCTGAACACACAAATTAGTTTCAGATAACTCCGTTTAAACAAGAGTAAAACTTCAGATTCGATCCCGCACGTCTTCCTCTGTCTCAACTCAAGCAGAATGAACGCCTCTACCAGGGCCCAACATTCCCTTGCGTGCCTGGGACATATGAGTAGCATTATTATACACCACCACACAAGTAAATAAAAAATTCCTGGATCCAGAATTTGATCTGGATCCCTCCCAAAATGAAATCGCTTCTTAGTTGGGCCAAGACAAACCTCTGGTGAAAATTTAATTAAAGTCTGTCCATAACTTTTTCCGTAATGTTGCTAACAATCAAACAAACATACTTACCCACAAACCAAACGTAACACATGACCTTGTTGGCGGAGATAATGACTGTTTTCATTTTTTTTTTTTTAACCCCTAACACTCCGACGGCCCGAATACGGGCCCATCAGGGAAGTTAAAAACAAGAAAAGATTTCAATTTACCTCGAGTACGTCCTTTATAGGCATTTTAAGAAAATGTTACCGGAGTGGTAAGGGGTTAACCCCTTGCATTTTCTTCATCGTCCTGAAAATGCACTTACTGACTGTCCAGATATTTATGAGCTGCTCTGTTGAACCTGCCATCTGACATTCGCTGTCTTCTTCTCCCCCGGCGACAGGAGACACCCTGTTCATCATCCTTCGCAAACAGAAGCTGATCTTCCTGCACTGGTACCACCACATCACGGTGCTGCTCTACTCCTGGTACTCCTACAAGGACATGGTGGCCGGCGGAGGGTGGTTCATGACCATGAACTACCTGGTGCACGCGGTCATGTACTCGTACTACGCGCTCCGGGCGGCGGGGTTCCGCGTCTCGCGCAAGTTCGCCATGTTCGTGACGGCGACGCAGATCACGCAGATGGCCGTGGGGTGCGTGGTGAACGGGCTGGTGTTCTCCTGGATGCAGCAGGGCAGGGAGTGCCCCTCGCACATGCAGAACGTGGTCTGGTCCTCGCTCATGTACCTCAGCTACTTCGTCCTCTTCTGTCATTTCTTTCGCCAGGCCTACGGCTGCAAGTCCCGGCAGACCGCGGACAGGAAGGGCCTGTGAGGGGGGCGGGGCTTACAGCAGGCCGGGGTGGGGATAGATGGGTGGAGGCGGGGCTGGGCGGAAAGGGGAGGCTGTGATTGGTGGACCCCGATGGCAGGGAAGTGAGACAGAAAGCGAAGCTGTGATTGGTGGAGCCCAAGATGGGTGGAGCCTCTTGCTGTAAATCTCATGACAGTGTTTCCCAAATGTTGGTCAAATAGGTTTGGTCATGTCTTCCTTGTGATAATCTTGGTTTAAAAAAAAAAAAACGAAAAGTTTGAAATTAAATTAGCGCATTCCATTCAAAAAAAGCCTAAATATTGCCATTAAAATGGAGATTACTATGTTAAAACCCTGAAAGAACACTTCAATCCGCCATGTACAAGTCAAACGAACATCGCTACGTCCTTCTTTTGAGGGTGGTGTGAGATGAGGTTACGTAAATGTATAAGAGTGTGCCTGGGAGGGTCAGTGTATGGGAAGCATTGGCCTGTGGAGAGCGACAGAATGGGAGGGATACTGGTGTCAGAGGCGAGAGGTCACCCAACAGAGGGGTCATAACGAGCAAGAGCACATGCAGTTTTCGTATTTACTCAGAGGGCCATAAATCAGTGTGCAGTTACCATGCCAACACCCAAGTCTCCACCCGATGCGCGTGTGTGTATGTTTGTTTCGTTTACGGAGTCCCCCCCCCCCAGCCAATCACATCTCCCCTCGTTAGTCGTCATGCCAACCTCACGCTGATTAAATAAGCAGCGGACAGCTGCAAGCTGAGAGAGAGTGAACAATATTAATCCTAAGAAGGGAGGAGGGGCCTATTCCGACCAATCACAGTGTTCTTTGTCTTGACGAAAACTTGAGATGGCTTAGATTTTCAATGCAAGAAACCAAGTATAAAAGAGCTTGAAAAATTATCCCCTCTAATAATCGCCAGCAAAAATCATCTCCCTATCTGGCTTCAATACTCCTTTTAAAAAAAAAACATACTGGTTCACAGAAGTCCGTTATGAGGTTATTCATTACCTCTATCCAGTTGGACAGAAGTTATGTTTTAGTCTCCCATTTTTGTGTGTCTGTCTGTCTGCAAGTCTCTGTCCTTTGGGAAGTGGCATTATGGAAAAAGTTCCGGACCAATTTTAATAGAACTTTGTTGGAAAGTTCTATATGAAGACAGTGAGAGATGACCAGATTTTCATAGGTCAAGCTCAAAGGTCTAGGTCATCATTGCAGAAAAGCTAAGAAAAAAAAAAAAAAAAAAAAAACAATGATGTAGCCAGAGGTATGCTCTCTACCCAGTGCACTTGTTGTTTGAGAATTGGACAATCTCCTTGAAAACAGTATCAGAAATTCCATGGGAACCACAAGTGACAGTCACCAGTTTAATTGTTTAAACAGCCAAACTGCTAATGTATAACAGACAAAGAAAGGCAGCCTGGTAAAAGACTAAGCACAGTGTGTTTCATTTGAATAGGCTCATGGGTTGGTGAATGTCTTGTCTAGATGTACTTGTCAGCATAACTCTGTCTCTTTCACGCCGTCTTTACTTGACTGAAGCTGCTATTAAGATCTGTGGATGAGTGATTTGTGTATTAAAAGTGAGCAAACTCTATGCTTTGTGTATTTTCCATTAAGCAGATAACTCCTTCTATATTGATCATGGCGCAACTGGAAGAATCCGACCAGTAATACCGATGTTTGAGCTTCTGCCCACATTCACACGAGTTAAGCTGCTTTCACACCGGACGCGAAACGAGTTTTTCGCACGACAGATTACATTCAAAGTCAATGCAAAGACGCGAATACGCGCGTTTCGCGCGTATTCGCGTCTTTGCATTGACTTTGAATGTAATCTGTCGTCGCGAAAAATTCGTTTCGCGTCCGGTGTGAAAGCAGCTTCACTATCATTATTCAAGTTCATTTAAGTGACGTAGATGTTCAGTGCAGTCCATACTTATTTGCACAGTGACACTGCATAAAAGGGCTGCATTTTATACATGATTCACAATATGGATCCAAATACCAGCAAATTAAAAGCTGACTTTCTGAGGCTTCATTACATCTCTGAAACCTTTCAAATCACACGCGCTGTTGTACCGAACTAAAGATGCAAATATTGTATCACTATCCAATGCTAATGGACTGTGGACTGTACCGTAATTGCGTCGCTCTAACCTGAAAACGCGTTTCTCGCTTTGTGAGAGGAAAAAAAAAAAACCAATCACGTGACAGCTGCGCGGCGCTGTCACTCTCATTTCTGCGCAGTAGGTGACAGAACCGTGTCTGATCGAAAGGAGATGCATATCACTTTCCACTCCAGCCCTCCACAACAGAAGCAAAACGTAAACGCCGCATCTCAAAAGATTACATGTGCCGAATTAAAACGCCTATATTTAAGGAACCACTGTCAGCCATTCTTTTTAGCACTCTATTCAGGGGTTATCAAACACCAGGTGGTGGGCTGGGGGGGTGGTATCATAAAGAATGACCGAGGAAAAAATATTCTTGCGGACTTGTCTTCTGACTGATATTGCCGAAAGGAATTCTCCCCTGCCTGATTAATTCATTCATTCATTCACTCACTCAAACAGGCGACTCTTGCAAAAATAAAATCTCTTTTTCTATCGGGACCTGACTGTTCCAAGTAGGCAGGAAGACAATCCTGTTTAAGCACGTTTTGACATGTTCACACGAATACTCCAGATACCCATCTGTGCTATAAATTTAAATAATCTCTCAACAGAAACCTCCTAACAATCAACTTACAAATTTATTGATCCCAAAAAATGACAGTCAATTGCTAAAGCACAGTAGGGGAAGCTGGGGCGCAGTGAATCAGAAAAGTTGTTTTGTTGATTTTTTTCTGTCCTGGGAGCGATAATAATTTCATATCATCCTACATCTGCAGGAGGGCAGTGTTGTGCAGTAATACAAGGCAGCAGATCTTTGCTAACTCTCGCTTAACTCTGATGAGAGGGTTTTGAAAAACAGATTTTGAGTGATTTACTGTGCCCCAGTACTGGGGTAGAGTGAATCGGCTTTCAGGGCACAGTGAAGCACTCCGTTAACATGAAGGGAACACCACAAAATTTGCTTTAATCAACTTTATTTAACCTTTAAAGTAAACAAATGTCATTTAGGCCGAATGACAGATCCTTTCTAATCATTCAATGATTCTCAACAGGACACTGAGTCCAAAACCCTTAAATTCAAAAGTCAAATGCCAATACTCAAATTCACAAGTCATGTTTGTACTGCTGATTGTTCAATGCTTGAAGATGGGTGTCGGTCCGTGTATTTTTTGGTCATTGGATTTTTCGTTCAGAAAAGGATATTGAAAAACAAAAAATAAGTGGTTATTTGATTTACATATTAAAATACAAAAATTAAAATTGAAACACAAGGCGTTTTTCTTTAACAGAGTCAAGAGGGCATGAACAAAACTGAAGAAAAACAGTTGCTTTTCACTTTCCGTTTCTAAAAACAAAAAAGGAAATGTTAGAGGACAGAAACAAAAAAAAAAACACCCTTTTTCATATTTTGCGACCGGAAGTGGCCATTTTTAAAGTAAGCGCGCGTATTAGGACGGAAGAGGTTAGATCCCCAACTGCAGGAGGTGTCATGGCGGTGTCATTTTTTTTTATGTAAACAAATACACGTGCTATGGATAGCTTGTGATTGGTTGGTGAAAAGCCAAGCAGACACGTGCGCTGGGCGCTTAAAGGGCATCTAAAGTCGATTCTCAGACGGGACTTTGAACGTCCAATGTTTACAAACAAATCACTTGCTTTTGTTGACATCTTGCATTGTCACATGACCAATTTAATTCATATAAAACAATGTTTTGTGTACATGCATAGATAATCCCTCTATTCCGGTGCATTTGCACAGGTGCAGCTCGCTGTTTGGCCGATAAACAAAAACAATGGGAATCGACTTTAGATGCCCTTTCACTTAGCAGTGCTGAATACTGCTTTGATGGGGTTTTCAAGGCAATATCAATGTGATAAAACGACAAAACATTTTGCAGGACCACTCATAGCTTACCACACACTGTTAACAGACAGAGTTCAGGTTAACTGTACTGATAAACTGGCTGAGACGACACTGGGTGTGCACTTTAAAATGATAGTGATCAGTGGTGGCTCGTGAAATGGCAATAGGGGAAGCTCAAATGATGCCTTAAAATTAATGATTGGTCTTGACTTGTTTTCAATCATTCATTTAAATTGCATACGCGTTGATTGAATAATTGCTGACTACAGCAGAGGAACGTTAATATGCCACTTAACTTATTAATGATTGAATTCATATGAATGATTGAAATCAACAAAATATTTGGCAGGATCATTCATAGCTCACCACACACTTAGGTTAACTGTGCTGATTAACTGGCTGAGACGACACTGTTGGCAAACAGGTCATGATCTGTTTTCAATCATTCATATTAATTCAATCATTAATAAGTTAAGTGGCATATTAACGTTCCTCTGCTGTAGTCAGCAATTATTTAATCAAGGCGTATGTGAGAGATTCTCTCACGGAATTGAAGTCCTTGTGCATGGAGGGGTTGGAAGCAATGGAATTGCATAAAGACTTTCAAATGATCTTATGTCATTCAAACGATCATGAAACACATGCATTGCTTCCAATCCCTGAGTAAAGAAAAGTGTGAGAAGTCCAGAGTCGTAATCGGTGTACGTTATAAACGAAAACTGGCCACACCTGATAATGTTGAGTTTTCGAGTTTCTGTGATGGTAATTTAAATGAATGATTGAAAACAAGTCAAGACCAATCATTAATTTTAAGGCATCGTTTGAGCTTCCTCTATTGCCATTTCACGAGCCACCACTGATCACTATCATTTTAAAGTGCACACCCAGTGTCGTCTCAGCCAGTTTATCAGCACAGTTAACCTGAGCTCTGTCTGTTAACAGTGTGTGGTGAGCTTTGAGTGGTCCTGCAAATGTTTTGTCATTTTATCACATCGATATTGCCTTGAAAACCCCATCAAAGCAGTATTCAGCACTGCTAAGTTAAGCGCCCAGCGCACGTGTCTGCTTGGCTTTTCACCAACCAATCACAAGCTATCCATAGCAAATGTATTTGTTTACATTAAAAAAAATGACACCGCCATGACACCACCTCCACTCCAGTTGGTCGGGATATAACCTCTCCCGTCCTAATACTAGCGCTTACTTTAAAAATGGCAACTTCCAGTCACAAAATATGAAAAAAGGGTGGTTTTTTCTTTCTGTTCTCTAACATTTCCTTTTCTGTTTTTAGAAACGGAGAATGAAAATCAACTGTTTTTCTTCAGTTTTGTTCAAGCCCTCTTGACTCTGTTAAAGACAAATGCCTTGTATTTCAATTTTAATTTTTGTATTTTAATATGTAAATCAAATAACCACTTATTTTTTGTTTTTTAATATCCTTTTCTGAACGAAAAATACACGGACTGGTGTCTGACCAACAACATCTAATTTTTCCAGTGGACTTCATGAATGTGCACTAAGGCTGAAAGATACTTTCTAATCACTCAGTCGTCAATTAAGACATTTATGAACGATTTACAACAGGACATAGAGTCCAAAACACTTAATTTCAAAAGTTAATGCCAATGCCTAATTTGCAAGTCATGCTTGTACTGCCGATTGTCCAATCCTTTACGGGCGAGTCAGGCCAACAACACCTACGATTTCCAGTGGACCTCATGATTTCCTTGGCCACATTCTGCATAGTCCCAGAACTGACTATAGTTGTACTGAACATCACAATATCTGCCAATTCCCACGTTATTCTTTATTCAAACAGACTCTGGGCCCATGTGTTATAGAATCCTACTGGGGTACAGAGTCAGATTTACCGTGTCCCGATTCACTGTGCCCCATGTGCTTTCATTGCCTAAAACTGTCTCCCAAGGTCACATGTTGCTTTGGTTTTAAGAACACCCATTCAGTATTGTGACAAATATGTGCTCTAAATGCTGCATCATAATGGATTTATGACTTCCAGATGATCTACAAGATATGGCCCACGATCAGAAGCCATGGAAATTTACTTTATATGCATAAAAACATACTTTACCATGTTTTTCTGTCAGTAGATAATCCAAACGAATTAACTAAACTTTCATGGATGGGTATTCTCCAAACACAAAAAATGATGTCATACCGGTGATTCCTTTTGTCAATTTACCAAAAATAGCCCAGATTCACTGTGCCCCTTGATTCACTGTGCCCCAGCTTCCCCTACTGACATATGTATTTACTGTAAACAGAAGAAGCTCCATGATTTTAAAAAAAATGTAATGCTCATAAACCTCTCCTAGTCATGATTGCTATGACCTGACAGAAGATTGTGACATGCTCTACAAGAAATGGCATGAATGGTCTGGTGGTTTGACGGAGAGGTAAACTCCATTTTATTTACCCCTGTCAATCATGATGGCATCAAAGAGAATCGTACACATAATTTGCATTATCCATAAAATGTAAATCACATGAAAACAAAAATTATAAATCCATAAAATAGTCAACTAACCTTAAATAATGTCTGCAGGGATATAAGCAAATAAAATTCCAAAGTGATCCAGGATACGACCGTAGATTCAATTAGGAATTAAGGACAAAATTGAATTTGGAAAATCCCATGCTCTGTACAGTGGTCATGTTTACTGATACTTAATTGAATACTGTAAATTAATATAATACCTGCATTTTAAATCAATCCTCCAACCAGTATGCACAGTTTAGTGTGCTTTTTGAACACATTGCTGAAAATGAAATGTGCAAGGTAGCCTCAACACTTGAAACCAGTAACAACAACCTCTGATCTCCGCAGACACAATGTGGGCTATCCGATGTCAAAGAGTAGGGCAGAGGGTTCGAATTATACATCTTTCTTGGCAGCTATCGCCATCTTCTGGCGATGAGGTGTAAAACCATATGCGGAGCATCGCGTGGCACAAAGGGACGCGGTAACTATTCGTCCAAAAATGCAAAGTGATATTTCTTCGTCTCCTGTTTCCTCGTTTGAAATGCGATTTGGCGAATATCGTAGTCATTAAACACGTCTAATCATAATAGTAAAGAGAAAGACTTGCCTTTTCATGAAACTCAAATGCAAGCACCCTGAAGCACAATAGGCCTAATGATCACTGAGAAACTGTTCAGGAAAACTACGAAATTTAAGTTATACGCAATACCTTTCATTGCTTCGGATGCTACGGCTGTGAAGATATTTTCCAGTCAGTCGTCTGATAAACCTATAGATCAGGGTAGCCGCTGGCGTGTGTCCAAATTTGCATGGAATTAGTTCTTGCTTTGCAAGTCTCCACTGCTCGTGGAAGGAATTCGACTAAGTGTATGGACATTGCTGAGGGGACTCCAGACCAGTCAAGTTCCTCCACGCCAATCTCGACACGCCTTAGTCTGTACATGGGCTTCTGTCACTGTACAGTTCAGTGAATAACTTAGACGCTGAAACAGGGTCGTGCCTAGCCCAAAACTGTTGTGAGTACCGGACTATAGTTAGATGTCATTCTATGTAACGGCGTCGAGACTCCCATCGGCCTTGCTATGAAAGACGAAGGCGTATCGACGTTCTTTTTGCCATGTACTGCATGAATCCGCAGCTCATAAGGTTCCTGAACTGCACTATTTTAAGGCTATAATCCTCAGGACTTTGGGAGGCAGGGACCAATAAAGTTGTGATTTTTTTTTTCCACGGCCTGAGCCTAATCCTGTTCATCTCACAACATCGCAGTCAAAAAAAAAAAAAACAATGCCATCAAGTTATTGAACAGAACTGTCGTCGGTGCGGTGGGCTATTGATGACCAGGAGCTCTTGCCACATGTCAGCCCTTAAAGACGCATAAGAGCCGCCGCTAAGCCCGGAGCGCCTTCGGTGGACGAAATGTTCTCCCAGGTCAGGGGGCCAGGGAGTATGTGCGGTGACCTCGAGGATCAGTGTAAAGCTTTTGAGTGTATGGCTAATTCCCTGCTTGTCCGTTACTGCCTCTCTGCGCCTCTCCGACAGCCAGGACCTGCTTTATACGGACAGCTGTGCCGCTGCGACAAGGGGCAGTTAACCGCTAATAAATGGAGATGTTGGAGACTTGAGCCCCTAGGTGGATTATCTCCTGTTACCTGCTCCACCCCGAACCAACACTCCCGATTCAGAGCAGGTGTTGCACCTAGTAACGACGCCCTTTCTCGATTCTTCTCCCTTTCGCATTAATAAAAACGATTTACTTGAAACAAATAATTGCCAGGACATACAGCTTGTATTTGTATTGCTATTTAGATCGTCGTGAAAACATACACGATTGAATTTAAAATCTACATGGTGTTTCAAGTGGACGTTAAGGTGCACAGATGGGGCTTCTTTCTTAACTTGCTTTTTTCCCCCTGCTTTTGGAGCATTTCCAAATGACAGGACAGGTCATGCTTAGTGCACTCAGCATAATCTCTAAATCTCCAGTGCAGTTTTCAGGAGCAAGTGTGGCTTCTAAGTTTAAATTCGTATTACTAACCTGCCAGGTTGACTTCGACGACCAGAAGTTCGAGGAACCTTGGGCTATTTCTAAACAGTTTCAGTGGTGCGAATTGATGTTGCTCCAGTTTTGTCGAGCACGTTAACCACAGACTCGCCCCCAGAAAAGTTACCCGCAGCAGCTTTAGCTGTTAAAATGACTCACCCAGAAGACCGAAATCTTGTATTTGAATGTCCATCCTCAACATAGACAAATAAGTATACGTGTAACAAGCATGCCAATGTGCACAGACGCAGATGTAGTTACCGTTCAAGCAGCTGAAGAACACGTGTGCCCTCTAGTGGTGCAACTGTAGAGAAACTGATGGAAGCAAAAATAAATGAACACGTAAAAGTAACGTAGGCCAATAAGCAAAAATCAAATGAACAAATACTGTCGCTCCACTGAGAAGGCTACTTGTCACGTAAATGTCTTGGTTTTATTTACTGATCAATGTAGTGCTACCTTGGTGAATAAATTTTCAATTTCTCACGAATACACTTAAATTTGAGACAATTTCTAACGTCTGAATTGCATTTCATCTACCTTCATAGAAAAACCACAGAATTTTCAAAATAACACAAATCAAATTATTAAGAAGCAAATGGCATTTTTGCTCTGTGTGGGTTAACAGCAATATGATGTAGCGATGGTTATTTGTGTCTTAGCAGCATTAATCATTTAACTGCATTCATTTGACACCTACTTCTGCCCAGAATGATATGTAAGTGCAATGCAAAGGTCTAAGGAAAGGAGTACCTAAACAGTGCAGGTCAGATAAGGTTCTGCTCTCGTAAAGTATCAGTTATCCACAGCCAGGAATATCAATAATTTGTGAATCAAACCAGCCATAAGCCCATCTTAAGTATGTCCTCAATGGCCTTCAATGACTCCCATCTTAATCCCAACTTATATAACTGGACTAATAATGAGCCCAAATGAACAAGCCACGTTCCCCAGGTTCTCGGCAATTGCTTTCTGAAACCCGCGGCCATATCGTAAGGCAGAGTTATTCTGGGACAAAAGGCTTTTTGTGTTCGTCTGGATCTGCAATAAGGAGCCATTACCTGGATTAAAGGATCAAGCTATTACTGCAAAGTAGCACTAAAAGAGTCTGACTCTTCCCAGTAAACCCACAGGCACTGTTCCCTGCCAAGACTTGGAAGCTACGCAGACACCAGTCACTAGAACAGAGCTGCTCAACCAGCCCCTGGAGTTCTACCATCCCACAAGTTTTTTTTTTTTTTTTAATCTCTGATTTGGCAGGCTTGACTCCACTCACTACAATATTATTTTTAACAGTCGGAGGAGTGCTTTGTCAAGGAGCGAGCGAAAACCGACTGGACGGTAGATGTCCAGGTACATGGTTGTACTCCTCTGGTCAAAAATGTGTCATAATTCAGTGTCCTGCGATGATACTGGCAGAATGGTCTCTCACTATCTTTTTTTTTTTTCCATAATTAATCAAATACACATTTAGCTAAATGTCAGTTGCAACCGTCAGGATTGACCCATTTCAGTGAATTTGCATTTGTGGAGGTCCCACCTGAATGTATTTCAAACGGTAGCCCAGGGGCAGCACAACTGCACTTGCACAAGTCTGGGCGGCTGGTTTTATTCACAAACAATTCCATTTGTTTTAATTGCCTGACAGCTCAGCAATCTACAGTAGTTTACCACGGAGCTTGTGCTAAGGCTTGCAAGCAGCAGCTGTGGCTAATGCTCACACAAATTTAAGACCAATATCTAATGAAGTCAATTGAATAATACATGATGGAGATCGGCACAAAATCCTGGAACTGATTGGCCCACATTGCGTCATGTCCATCAGCCTTCTGTGGTGTAACACTCATGTCAGTTGAAGCAAAGAAAAAGACAAGGGCAATCAACTTGATGAACAGACCAGAGTCAGGGTCAGATTGGCGATTTTTCCTAAAATGCAGCAACAACCTCTTCTCACTCTCACTCCAGTACAACCACACACCCACAGGATTTCCCTCGCATCAAAAAAAATGAGCAATCAGTCTACATTCCAGACAACATGAGAAGAATTTGCTTAGTAATCAGAGAAATTGATATACTGTACAATTATGAATATAAACATCTGAATTTATTCAGCATTATGCAGTAAATGACTATTCCTTTCCATAAACACTGTGGGACCTTAATAAGATTTTTAAAGAGAAGCAGTGATCTGGGATACCTGCCTGATCTAAGAGATTACTTCTATTAGAGCAGTGAAGTCGTTACAGCGGAACTGTCAAGCACAACGGGCAAAGGATAATCCAGGAACATTTTCTACTCAATTTACACTTGTGACAGGAGAAATCTGAGAGAAAAATGTTTAAAATGCAATACTACTTAATAATAAAATACTACTAATAGTACTCATAGCTTGTGGAAAAGAAACTTTAATCAGAATTTCAATCCATACACAAAAAACAAATTTTCCTTAACATGTAATACACTGAATGACACCCAGAAAAAGATTTCCAAAATATTTATGAATTATCTCCATTACACTAATCATAAATAGTGAATCTAAATACATTTGAGAATGAAAACACTCAGTAAAGATTTGAGATTTGTATCTATCAATATTTATTTTTTATGAAAATGATTTTTTTAAATTTTAATTTTCATTGTGAGTTGAATAAATCATTGTGACTTACATGTAGAACAGAAGGCAGCAAAACAGATTTAGTAGAAAAATCTTGAATTTATACATCACACACACCGCACTTAAAACAGTGCAATCAGCCTTGTCAACAAATTTTCTTTCCATCTCCGTAAAGAAGACAAACTCTTAGTATTATCAGCGTTTCACAGTAACTACAACTATCTTGCAATTGTCACACTAAAGCATAAGCATTAGCATTACTGTACAACTATAATACAAAATCCACATCTTGTGTTGTGGTTTTTAA
Organism: Gymnothorax javanicus; assembly: GCA_029692085.1. Taxonomy (NCBI): domain Eukaryota; kingdom Metazoa; phylum Chordata; class Actinopteri; order Anguilliformes; family Muraenidae; genus Gymnothorax; species Gymnothorax javanicus. The sequence goes on from CM056195.1 coordinate 175,289,887, forward strand.
AATTCTAATTTGTGTACTCTTAAACATGCAGCAGGTAACTTTTATAAAATCAACTTTTCTCATATTTGTTGAAACGGTCACTCTATTCTGATAATATTACCAGACAGGTAATCTAAAATAAAATCGGGTACACTTGGCTTCTCCCGGTGCTTCTAATGGCATTGGCAAGAATCCTCCATACCCGACCAAAATTGACCAATCAGAGCTGGGAGAGTTTTTAACGCAGTGTCAATCACTTCTCGTTCGCATGCCGTTCAACCCCTCCCCTCTGCGCATGCTCTGCTGCGCCAGGTCCGTGGTGGAACTTAAAGTTGCAGTTGGCAACTATTATTGTGTTTTATTCGTAAGAAATGTTATGACATCCTTTCGGCTATTGAAGTGGTCTGACGGTAAATATGGATCCCTGTATGGTGAACCCGGACAGTGAAAATCCCAAAACATCGATATCTCTTTGTCTGAACTTCCAGTGCCTCCATTGTCATCAACTGAATAACTGCTGTACTAGCAAAAAAAAAAAAAAAAACAGCATAAAGACACCAGAAGAAAAGCTGTCAACCAAGATGGAGGTGGGGGAGTTTGGTTGTAATAATTGTAACCCCCATAAACGAGGCATAAGTGTTAGGAAGATCTGTTGGCATTGTGTTGGTAAGTAGCATTTTAGCATGCTTCTACATTAGCACTGGTCTGCACATTTATTTAGCTACAGTGACTGGGCTCTAGTTGTAATAATGTAAAAGCCATTCATCTGAAACAGAATGTTCGAAAGCATGCAATACTTAGAAACTGTAGCTGTAATAATTGGTGCCTACACGTGTTTGATAGCCAAGTGTAGCAATCTAACTTGTCTTTTTGTAATCCATCTGCTTCCCTCATCCTGCGGCTGGATCTGAAGTGCTCTTCTCACTGAAACCAAGGCTCTCATCTTGTACACTCTATTAATGATAATAAAAAACTGTTTTATTTTATTTGTTGTTAGGTAGCTTTTGTAACATGTATGGCTAGTTACTAGGTTTGGTAGCTAATGCTAGCGTAGTGCAGGTGACGTTAGTTTGCTCCCTTACCACAGCCTCATTTCCGTTTCATCTTTCAGTTACCAAGCACAGTTACAATGATAATGAGAAGGTGAGGTCTGTGTCCGTGCAGCTTTAATGGTATAATTGTGACACTGTCACTGACATTCAAGCACTTCTAGAGAATTATTAGGCTTATGTTATTGTTTCTTGAAGACTAATCCATATATTCATTTTCAATGAAAATTAGCAGAGTACTACTGCAAGAACTACTACTACAACTAATAATAATCATCATCATCATCATTATCATCATATCATCATCACCAACATCAGGTAAGGCATCATTATTCTTGACTTGTGAAAGTGTTTGAGTGTTTGACAACAGTGCACTAGACAGATAAATAACACTGACCCTTAAAGTGCAGGAGCCAATGACCAACTCCCTTTTAACAACTATAACCTTGAGGTTGAGCCAAGCTTGGAGTGAGGATGTAACTTCCAAAGCCACCACAGGTACGCATTCCAGCAGTCGCCTCTCAGATGTATCCAGACCTGAAACTGTTGCTAAGTACTAAAACAAGTTTGGAAGCCTGTAGCCATCCGTTATGAGCTGAAAATGGTAGCCGAGACCTGTAGCTGTCATTCAGGGCTAACGAAGGAACCAGGAACAGCCTCCCAGCAATAACACAGATCACTGGAAGCTGTGTCTCAGTGCTAAGACCTGTTCCCAGATCTGTAACTGTTGCTCACTGGAAACACGGATTTTGAAACCTGTTGAGCTCCATTAGGAGCCAACAAAGATAACTGAGACTTGTAGCTGTCATTTAGGGCTAACCCAGATACCAAAACCTATGGCTGTGTCTTGGTGCTAGCATCGGTAAAATCTGTATGGTTTCTCAGTGCTGAAACAGGTTTGGAAACCTGTAACTGTTCCTAATGAGCCAGCATAGGTAACTGAGGACTGTAGCCCTATTCTGGCACAAATACAGGTACTCAGACCTGTAACCATCTCTCAGATTTAACACATAGTGAGACCTGTAGCTTTCTCCCAGTGCTCACATAGGGAATAAGACCTGTAGTACTCTTTGAGTGCTAACACAATTGCCTAGACCTGAAACGGTTGCTCACTGCTGATGCAGGTTTGGAGAGCTGGAGCAGTATGTTAGGAGCAATGACAGATAATTGAGACTTCAGGCTGTTGCTCAGTGCTATCACAGGTACACAGGGCTGTAGCTGTGTCACAGTGCTAACACAGATAATAAGACCTGTCGCTCTCTCTGAGTCCCAATTCAGGTACGAAGACCTGTGAACATTGCTCACTGCAAACACAGGTTCTGAGACTTGTGGCCATCTGCTATTCGCTGTCAAAATGGTAACTGGAACCCGTGGTAGTCATTCTGGACCAACACAGGTATAAAGACCTGATGCTGTCTCTCCATTCTAACAAAGGATATAAGGTCTGTTGCTGGCTTTAAGTGCCAACACAAATCTTGAGACCAGTGGCCATGAGTTACGAGGTAACACAATTACTTAACCGTCTCCTGGTGTTAGCACAGTTAATCAGACCTGTAGCTGCCTCTAGCTGCTAACACAGGTACTCTGAGCGGGAGCTGTCACTCTTGTACGTCATCTGCGAGTCGATGCTTGATCGCGAGAAGAGCAGCATCCTCTCCGACTCCTGAGTCTGCCGCCGCGTCCACAGGTCATTGGGCACCGCGTTTCCCACAGTCCTCTGCTTCAGCGACAGTGTCTCAAACTTGACATAGGTGTCCTGGTCGAGGTCAGTGGGGCTGCCAGCCTTCTGGCAGCAGAGTCGCGTGATCTTGTAGAGTAGGAAGGCGATGAGGGGCAGGACGACCGTACAGGCCACGCCGCTGAGGATCAGGAGGGGCAGGTTTAGGCCATCCTCCCCCACCACCTCCTCCCTCTGCAGGGTGGAGAAGGTGACGCACTGGTCCTTGCGGGTCGGCCCCTCTTTGGCGACGAGGCAGGCCATGTACCGCATCCGGGGCTTCAGCCCAGTCAGTAAGGTCCTCCCGGAGGAGGCCTGAACAGTGATCGTTTGCTTTTCCTTCTCCTCGTACGGGGAATAAACCACCGAGAGCTGGGCATCACCCCAAGCCTTGTCAACTGTCCAGAGGAGAGCTACACTGTCTGCCGTTGCCTCGGCAACCCGGACGCCCCGAATAGCAGAATTCGCCAGGCTCGGTCTCCCGCCTCTTGCTGTCGCTGTGGTGGTTTGGCTCTTTCCGCCACGGCCCTCCTGTGCCCTCTGCTGGCCCTGACTGGTTGGGACCGGCGGTAATGTGGGGGTGAGGGTGGAGCCTGTTGCAGTGGCAACGGTTGGGATGACGGACGTTGCCAGGGGAGAACCAGTCGGTGATTGGCTGGTCCCGCCTGGTTGCCCGGATACCTGCTGCTGTTGGGGCGGGGTGCTTGTGACCACACCCGCCACAGACAGGGTGATGGATGCCTCGGATGTTCCGGCGACGTTTTTAGCCCTGCAGCGATACTCTCCCGCGTCACGGTACAGGACCCCGTTCAGAGACAGGATGGACCATCGAGTGCCCTCTCCAGGGGTCTCCTCCACCACTGCCCACAGGAGAACAAAGAAACAAATCAGATGCTACTGTGACACAAACACTGCTGTCCGACTTGAGTCAGTTATGTAATTGTTCTGGATTCAAATACTTTTCTGCGCTCTACAGATATTGCCTAGTGAATCTGAGCCAACCGATAGGACTGGAAGTTTGCACTTTTTTGTAAATATTATAGGTTCAAAAGTACAAGAATAGCTCCACCACTCAGTTGGATGAAAGTTTTCATATGCAAACCAGTGATGAAATTGACCCAAGTTTTGTCATAACACACTTACTAACCACACTTTCCCACAAAACAACAGAGCCAAGGATCAAATCAGTCTTAATGCATTTTTGTGGTTGGATGTATTGTCTCTTCTCATTGCCCAGATAGCATGTTTATGTTACATTTATGATGACAATCTGATTCAGCTCAGTATATTGCAATCTTTATCATTCAAATATGAGCCTGTTGGCCACAAAAACTGCTAAATAGGCCCTTGAATGAGTCACAAATCAGAGCAAGGATGCCCAACTCTGTTCCTGGAGATCTACATTCTTGTAGTTTTTCACTCCAGCCCTAATAAAGCACATCTCATTCAACAGCTAAAGCAGGGCTGCCAAACCTTGTTTGTGAAGATCTACCTTCTTGAAAGCACTCAGTCCAACCCCAAGAATACAAACCACACACACCACCAGCTACAGCCGGGCTGCCCAACTCTGTTCCTGGAGATATGCTGTACCATTCTGTAGGCGTTTACTCCAACTCTAACAAAGCACACCTCATTCAACAGCTAGAGTAGGGCTGCTCAACCTTGTTCTTTAAGATCTACCATACAGAAGGCTTTCACTACACCGCAAAGAAAACAAAGCGCATTCAACAGCTAGTGTAGGGCTGCATAACCCTGTTCCTGGAGATTTACCATCCTGTAGGTTTTTCTCAAACTAACAAAGCACAACTCATTCAACAGCTACAGCAGGACTGCCCAATTCTGTTCCAAAAGATATACTATCTTGTAGGTTTTACTCCAACCCTAACAGAGCACACCTCATTCAACAGTGAGAGCAGGTTTGCCCAACCCTGTTCCTGAAGATCTACCATCTTGAAGGCTTTTACCCCAATCCTAAGAAAGCACACTCATTCAACAGCCAGAGATGCTGTGGAGCCATTATTTCATATCAGCTGTGTTATGTTGGAGCTTAAGAAATACCTGCAGCTTGTAATATCTGCAGGAACTGTGGTGGTCATAACTGCTCTGAGGATCTGAGAAGGCGAGAAATAACCATTTGCTCTCATTGCCACGCCGAGTGGGCCCACAAAGCGAGGGGTATCTTAGCAACACCTGACAGAAGAACAGGGATTAAAGACCCATTATGAACTGAGGTCATGTGACATCTGCGGGCAGTTCCTGATTGACTGACAAGGAAAAGGTACACATAGTGTCTCTCCAATGGACTTATAGCAGTAAACATATGGGAAGAGAATTATGGTCATGGTTTTAAAACATCTGATGATCAATAAGGATTTACTGATGACTGACTGAGATCACTTAAAGGAATACGTAGGGATTACCTAAATAAGGACTTAGGGCTGTGTCCATTTCACTAAAAGACAACAAAGCACTAGATGCACTACCTGGCCCAAAGTATGTGGACAATTGTTAATCCAACATCTAATTCCAAAATAATGGCCATTAATGTGGAGTCACTCATCCTTGCTGCTACAACAGCCTGCTGTCTTCTGGGAAGCCTGTCCACCAGATGTTAGCACACTTCTGCAGGCTCCAATTCTATCCACAAAAGCATAAATGAGGTCATACAGGGCGATCAGGCCTGGCCCAAAGTCAGGTTTCAGGTTCATCCCAGGGGTGTTTGATGGATCAGAGTATGGGCTCGGTGAAGGCCAGTCAGGTTGTTTTGTATAATTCTTAATTTTGTCAGAACGAGTGGTTCAAACATCTCAGAAATGGCTGTCGCGAACTACAGTCTGCATAGTCCACTCAGAATGGTGTGACAGCCAAGCAAATGTGCAAAGCGCTTTAGTTTTATGACCAAAAAGGCTTTGTTACTGAGAGGTCCGAGAAGAATTGGCAGAGTGGGTCAAGCTAACTGAAATGCCAGAAATGCTGGAATAACCACAGTTTACCACGGGGAAAACATCTCTTAACAGAAAACCTACAGAACCTTGAGGTGGCTGGGCTACACGAACTGAACACCAAAGGTCTGGTCCACTGGAACAAATGAAATAACACCATAACTGTTAAAAAAAAGGCCATGCCCATCTACTTAACATGCTGAAATGCGTCTAGGCAAGGGTAATTGAGAACAGAAAAGTGTTTTCATCCAAAACTATCAACTACTGTCTGGGTCCACTTCCGGCTGCTTCTCCCCGACCCCCGACCCCCAACCCCCACCCCCCGTCTGAAAGGTCAGTACCCGTGCTGTTGATGGGAGGAGCGTCGGCTCTGCTCCATGTGAGGGTGGGGGTTGGGTACCCGGTGGCGTCGCAGCGCAGCAGGACGTTGCTCCCCAGGGGGGAGGTGATTTTGGTGGCAGAGGTCATGACCGACGGCTTCAGGCACTGGTCCAGCTCGGCCAGCTGAAAGGGCACGTCCACCAGATTCTCTGGGCCGCTGCACACCAGCAGGTCGTCCAGGAGGACGACCGACGAGCCCGCCACGCGAGACAGCTCCAGCAGCTTGGATATCCGGCAGTCACAGAACCAGGGGTTATCCTGCAGACCTGCAAAAAATCACACGACGTCCACAAATGTTAGCAGACAGTAGCTAAATCCTCAAAAGGCGGCACATGATGAACTCACATGGCCGCTGGCAGGAGAGACACGGAGGGAGCCACCAATTCGGCATCGTGGTCGTGTGCCTGTGCACTGCACTTCACAATACTGCCGAGAACCCAAATAAAATAAAATCACCCTGTCATCGCTTCCATTTCTATTAAACAGCCGACAAGTTACAGACTAAATCAGATGCTTGTTTAAAAATTGGTTACCCGTGACAATTTTGCAGCGAACAAAGTTTGCTATGTTAAGTTGCTCTCGTGATCTAACAGCTAGGCATGACAGGTGTGGTCTGCTACACTGCAGAATGTACAGATGGCGATCCAGTAGTCCCAGTGCTTCCAGCCGCCAGAGGCAGCAACTCCAGGGATCAGAGAGCAGAATTCAGCCACCAGATTTCACTCATTGGCTCAATTTTCAGGCTAAAGGACTGTGCTGATAAGCAAAGCCAAGTAGATAGAGCAAAATACTGGTTCAGAACTTTTTGCTCTCTCTACTGGGATTTTCCACCTCTTTTGCCTTCATTAAAGCTCCCCATCACATTTTTGTGAGCAAAGCCACTTAGCCATTACACACAATTTCAAAATCTGTCCGTTATGGCATCACAAGGGGGAGTAACCACCCAGAATGATGAACTGATTAACTGATTGGCTGAAGTTGATCTGTTTCTTGATTCAGAGTAGTCACTTCCTCATGTGATGTCACAAAGGGACAGATTTTGAAATGGCTTGTAATGACTAACTGGCTGTGCACCTTGTGACATAGCAGAGTACATTTAAGTGATGACGGTTGCAGCCAAACAGCATGTGACTCCGGCCCTGAAACAGATCTGCTCCAGAGTCACCAGCTCTCTACCAGCCAGCAATAAGACATCAAATTAAGATCAAAACAAACTCCCCCACTGACTTTCTTCCAATAATTTGAAATCGAGGATCTTAACGTCTAACCAACATCAGGACTGAATATTGTTAAAAGGGAAAAAAAATGAAGACACACTGAAGAAACTCAGTGACTGGTGCCTCATGAACGAGTAGGACTCATTCAAAGTCAGCAGACACTTATGCCCTTCAGGATTAAAGAGTGACACCCTGGGTTTAGGAGCGTGGACATGTTGCTGCTTCATCGGTGGTATGCACTGTAAACCCAGATAATGTGGTGAACTGGAATGTTTTGTGGAAGCCGATTACCTCAAAAAAAAAAATTGTGTAGGCCAACTTAATTGCATTCTGTGGATGAAACTAAAAGAAAATAAGGCAAAGTTTTTTTTTTTAACATGTTTTTAAGTGCTGTGAACACAAGATCATTAAGTTGGCGTACTCATTTTTTCTGAGGTAATCTGTTTCCACAAAATATTTCAGTTCAACACACTTGTCAAGGTTTTTACAGTGTGACAACAGTAAGGTTGGTGTTATTCCATCTCTGCTATTTTGTATTCGGTTTCAGGAAGCTCACAATTCCACAACTAAATATGCTGCTGAAATCAGGTAAACTGTGAAATATATAAGTTGACTTTACTTAAAAAAAAAAAAAATATGCAAACTCGTTGCCTTAAAAAAGGTAATTTCTGTTGACTTAGATCAATTAGATTTGATTAACTTATCTACGTCAACATAAATGACTTTTTTTAAGGCAACGAGTTTGCAAATTTTTTTTAAGTAAAGTCAACTTATCATATTTTACAGTGTACCTGATTTCAGCAGCATATTTAGTTGTGGAATTGTGAGTTTCCTGAAACCGAATACAAAATAGCAGAGATGGAATAACACCAACCTCACTGTTGAGTTTCCGGCTGGTCGTGCTGACATTGTGCACTCGAGCTGGTACTCCGCCTGAACTCCTCCAGCTGATACAGTATACTGCAGCGTAAATAATCATGTCCAATACAGAAAACATTCATATTAGCTTCAGTTTTCCCAGAGAAACAGTAGTCCAGCCAATAATGCGAGGACATTTATCAGCAGGAAATTAGATACATCTGGGCCCTGTTTCACAAAGCAGTATTTCTGAGTTAGCAGGATAACTGCAGTGAGGAAATCCCAACATAATCTGGAATATTGTCTGAATCAAAAAGAGCAGTTCTAGGTGTTTCTCGGTGCAGTTATTTGGCCGAGTAAAACTGCTTCGCAATCACCATGTCAGGCCTTGGCAATAATTCGTGCATGTTTATGACTGTGTTTCCAGTTCCTCCTCCTCCAGTCAAGGATTTCCCATCAGCCACTGGGGCTAATCTGTAACCCTCACCTCTTCTTTTTAAATCCTGAAATCCCCTGCTAATCCATTCACAGCACGTTCTGTCACCAGTCCGCGCGCGCTTGTCCAGGAAAAATCTGTCACGGAATTCTGGCGCCCAAGTGGAACCCAGAACACGGAACCCGACAGCATTAAACCCATAATTTCATCAATTTACATCCTTTTTTTTATCTGTGTTCTGTCTTTCTTTGTGTCTTGATCTTATTCACCAGTCAGATAAATTTGTTCATTGCTAAATGACAGAGGGCATGACACAGGGATAGTAAAACACAGATGTATGGATGTGTGCTTTAGTACCAGGTCCTGTCAAATAACAGCCACGTTAATAAATCACCTCACTGGTATTTCATGTGTATTCTGATAGTTGTGTCCTCTTAGCACCAGCACTGGAAGAAATGGAACATCCGCTGATTAAGACTGTTAAACGCACAATTTGAATCGGTAAAACAGTTGCTTGTTTCTGAAATTAGATGGCTGCTGGTCACAGTTAAATAAAAATGAGTGCTTGAATTGTTCAGTTTAGCAAAGTTTAAATACATTTTTATAAAATCACATTGGAAAAATAATCGTACTTCCATCATCTGCCAATGTCTGATGAACACTACTCAGGAAACATTAAGCACAGTTCAGAATTAGCAGACAAATACACTCTCTCTCTCTCTCTCTCTCTCTCTCTCTCTCTCTCTCATACACACACACACACAAACACACACACTTGTGTGCCTGACACAACCTCCCGTGAATGGATGACTTAATTCTTATGCAAAATATGTCCATACATCCAAGAAAGCAGTCTACCCCTTCCATCAGCCAATCTAACCAAAATTCTCCCAGGCTCCAGCAGTGTAAGATCTGGGTTCAAATCCAGGCATTTTGTTTCCATCATCGAAATTCGCTGAATAGCGCACAACTTGAGTCAGGGGGTAAAGTTTAATAGTTAAATCAACAGACAGACATCATGAGTGCAACAAACACATCATTGCAAGACTTATGCTTTCTTCCTCCCAGACTTCACACCTCTGATCTTCCCCCAGGAGAAATTATCTAACATTTATCAGCACCCAGAAAACCGCTGTAATTTTCTCACTCACTCACTCACTCACACTGACTGGCAGACTGACTTGACCTCCTTTCTTATTGCTGCTACAACAGTAGAGTGCAGCCACAGACCTGCTTAGCATGCTACATACCCAGTACCACTCTCTGCGAGTTATTAGCGCTCCGTAGTGCTCCGGAGAAGGGCGGCCATATGTCCATGAGATCAGAGGGCAAGGTGGTGAGTTTGTTACTGGAGAGGTCCAGATAGGTGAGGTCACGTAGGTACGAGGCCGCCTCTGCAGTGACGCTGGTGAGTCGGTTATTGTGCAAGTCCAGCGTGCGCAGCGACGGCGTCTCCCGCAGCGAGTCCCACGGAAAGAGCGATATCTGATTCCCGTCCAGACGCAGCTCTCGCAGCTCCTTCAGGTTGTAGAAGCTGCCGGAGTCCACGGTCGCAACTGAGTTGTACGTGACCCACAAGTAGCGCAGATCCGACAGGTAGTAAAAGGCCTCCGTGGGGATGCGGCGGATCGCCGTCTTCTCCACGCGCAGCTTGACCGTGTCCACTGGGACGTTTGTGGGGATGTCCGACATGTCCGGGTCATTGCAGAGCACTGATCTGTTGGGGAAGGGAAGATTTGCACTGGGTGACGATCTTTTTTTTCCACGAAAAACAATAATCCAATCATAAAAAGCATTCAGGATTGGAAAACAGAGACATAGCACTAAATTCAAAGCCTTAGTCGACTGACTCTTATTGAACCTTCACCTGGCGCATAGGCCCTCCATTTTCAGGTATTAATTTGTCCAAATCATCATACTGCTCTGAAATCAGTGGATACGTCAAAATGTGCACTTCTTAAATGAAAACACAATAAAATAAAAGCTCAGAATGTGATTTTTAACTGCATATAAATGGCTTTAGTCATTTAAAAATATTAAGACATTTGAGTAATAAACTCACACACTAAAGAGCCAACAGCACAACGGACAACCTTTAAATTAGCTACATTACGTGACTGACACCCTAATCTAGAGCGATTTATGTCGACTATCGAGCACATAAGTGCATTAGATAGGTTTACATTGGTCTGAAGTTGCAAGTGAGCTTCAGTCAACACCGCGGGAGAAAACGCATTATGGCTCTAATGAATCGCAGGCTATTTTGCGCATTCCCCCTTCCTGTTGAGTATAATCAACTGACTTTAGTAAGTCACTGAACAAATGCTAAGATTCAGAATATTCGGTGTGCGTGTGAGGCAGCATTTAGGGCTTCTACAGAACTGAGTATGATGAAAAACTGGAGGCCTGCAGCACTAAACTAGAGGTAATTATTGTAGTCGCCTACTGCGCTACAGTATGGCTTCTTCCTGTACAGGAATAACCTCACACCACGTGCAAGACATCGCCAGTTGCTGCAGAATTGGAAAAACTGGAACGGGTCATTTAGACCCATACAAGTTGGACCCTGTCCAGTTGGACCCCTGACCATAACTGTTTGGACCTCATACCATTTGGACCGCAGGCAAGTTGGACCGTAGACCAGTTAGATTCCAGATCAGTTGGACCTCTGTCCAGTTGGGTTAGGGTTAGGGTCTGGGGTCCAAACATCGCGGGGTCCAACTGGGTAGGGTCTAGGGTCCAGCTGGTCTGGGGTCCAAGTGGTCAGGGGTCCGATTGGTTTGGGTCCAAATGGTCTGGGGTCCTAGCGGGACTAAGTCCATTCAGTTAGGGTCAAACTGGTATGGGGTCCGAATGACCTATTCCCTTGGAAGACGAGATCATGTATGACGAAGCACGTGAGTTTTAGCGAGCGGAGAACATAAGGATTCAAGCGCCAAATCGATGGCATTTGCTGCAAGGAAAAAAAAAAAAAAGTGGTTATGTGATTCACGAACACCCCCCTTTTCACTAACCGCAATGGTTTCCAGATTAATGTTTGTAATTACTGTGCGCTTTCAAGTAATTCTAAAAGACGAAAAATAAAATCGAAATGAACGCACTAAGCAATGTAATCTCAGATTTTAAAATGCGTGAGGTAAGATTTTATTTATATCATGGATAGCCTCTTCGTTTTACAGGTATTACTTTCAGAAATGTGTGCATGACCACGAAACACAAGGAAACACGGGACTAAACAAGTTCGCGCACTCAATGGACTAAACAGGCCTATGGGCTAAACAAATGAGGACACTCATATCCAGCTGTTTAAGTAGCCCATTTCCCATGCAGAAATTGAACCCTGAGTCCTTTAAACAAGACAGCATGGTTGAAGGCTTCTGTAAACACTTAAACCCGCCTACTAGGTACTCCGAAAGCCTGTCATCATAATCAACAGGCTACTGTTTATGGTTCAGTGATCACGGTGGCCATACGCAGATAAAAGTCAATTCGGAGAGTTTCTGACTCAAAAAATAGATTCACAAGTGGACTAAGACGTTGGCCACGATTATTCATTATATATTAAAAATAAATATAGCTTATACCTGATCCCCGTTCCGTCACTCCGACCGTGGAAAGTACAGGTGCACTGAGATGGACAAAAGCAGTGAACTATGCGCAGACAGCACAATAAGACAAAAAGAAGGCGATACATTATTCAGACAGCAAGTCGATGTCCACCGCAGTTCCTCGTGAGCGCAAAATAATCATTTGAAAAATCAGTGAATTGCGTTATCCCGCACCATCTGAGTTCCGCCATGGGAGATGCAACACAGATTAGCCAGGATTATGGAGTTGAGGGTTGGCAGGACACTGCGTGCTGGGAATTAAATGCTCTGGGAAAAGAGTGATTGAGGTTCGAAGAGAAAGTCTGTCCACTAGGTGACGCTCTACGCCTTTATACAAATATATACTTGATTACTTTGTTGAACCACAAGGTGGGAGTATTTTATTCTTTTCCCTTGAAGTCAGTGATCAGCTAAGGTCAGATGCGGTTCGGTGGAGAATTATTGGCACCCTTGTTCGAAGGGAATAACGAAGGCTGCATATAACAAACAACACGACACAAAGTCATATGATAATCTCAAACACATGAAACACCTTATATTTTTAATTCTGCACATTTATTGATGTGTGATACAGGGTCACGATGCTCTGATGAAGAACAACATTAAAACCACGCTCCTGATATTGTGTCGGTCCGTCAAACTGACGCCTACTTGAATTCTCAGACCCAGGGTTTCCCGGCAGAATATTCTATACGGCATCACACTGTCTCCCTCAACCGGCTTGTCTTCTTCCCACAGTCATCCTAGTGGCATGTTTTCCCAAGGCAAATGGTGAACACATACCAGGCCAATGTCACATGATGTAAAGGAAAACAGGACTCACTGGACGAGGCGATATTCTGTAATTGCTCCAAGGTCTAGTTCTGACGGTCACTTGCCCACTGTAGGTGCTAATGGTGGTAGACCAGAGCTGGAATGGACACAGGATGGTCAGCAGCAACGCTACGCTAAATGCATTAGGATCCAAAGCCTGGACTGTAGTGGCACATTTCTCACTTAACAATTTCTCACTTTACTGCGCTGAAGTATGGGGACACACTTATAATAATACAATAGAATCATTGTTTAAACTCCAAAAAAAGGCCCTTAGAATTATTCATAACGTTCCCTATGGAACTCATACAAACGATTTGTTTATTAAGGCAAAGTTTCTTAAATTGCAGGATATAATAAAATTCAAATCCTTGCAAATTGTATATTTAGGATACCACAAAGAATTGCCTAGAAATATACAATGCCTATTTCTCCAGCGTGAATGCCTTCATGACCTAAGAGGCAGAATGTTGTTGCAAACTAGAAGGGTCAGATTGACTCGGAGTGAGCACTCCTTATCGGTGGCTGGAGTCAGTGCATGGAATATACTTGAAGACAATATCAGAAGGGCAGACAATTTGAAAGACTTAAAGTATCTTCTGAAATGTGCATGTTTGAATAACTATGAACTTATCCAACAAAATGGCATTGGATAAATTAACGGAACCATAACGGGCATAAACAATAGGGGTTGTTTATAGACACTCAGCTATATTGTGATTAAAATTCTTCATGATGTTCATAAATCTCTATGATTTTATGTTGTGACGTTTAAATCGTAGTGTAAATAGACACTCAGCTCTGTTGTGATTTATAAATCTTTATGATATCTTACCCATAATCAAACTGTTTTTCTGGGAGTTGGGGCGGGACTTTGACAAGCGATTTCGCTTCTCCCGCGACCCTTTCGGTCATGATACATGTTGTGTTGAAATCGTCATGGAATGACTGTACAATCATGCCGAAATGAAAAAACAAATAAAAAAAATAAATAAAAACAATCAGTAAAATTCTCGGCGACTTTTGGCGCCTCTGATGGTTCGAACCAGATGGGATGGCCTTTGATGCCTTTGTGCATCAATGAGCCTTAGGCACCCAACGCCCTGTCGATGGTTCATGGTTTGTCCCTCTTTGTACGCTCTTCCTTGGCACATCCAATCAACTGACTCACCACTGCACTTGAAATCCCTCTTAAAGATGCACTTTTTTGCACTGGCTTTTAACACAAATTGAGCTTGATTGTTTGTTCCCACATAGCAGACGAGTCTGGCCCGGATCCGGCGTCAAGCCGGCACTGCTGGACGACTGCTGGCATGGCAAGTGGTATGTTGACCAGATGTGGGCCAGGTCTGGCAATGATAGCACCGTTTCTGTGATGGCATGCCACATGTGGGCCGATTGTATGCGAGCTGGCCCTGTGCTGGCCTCTGGCAAACCAGATCTGGGCTACAACAGGGCCGTCATTCTTTATGCATGTGGGCCAGAATTGGGCCGTAAAAGTGCATTATTTGGGCCAGAACTGGGCCAGACCCATTTTGCTATGTGGGCTGTATTGTGTAATGTTTTTTGGATGTAGCTAAAGTGCTTATTTATGTCTCATCTATCTTTTTATGTCATTTTATTGAGTGTTTTATTTATTTATTTTTTCTCCTTTTCTTTTCTTAATTATACCTCCTGTACAGCACTTTGGGCAGCGAGAGTTGTTCTTAAATGTGTTTTATAAACATATTTGACCTTGACCTTTGGACCACTGTCAGTAGGTACATCTTCTGGCTGGGAGCACCCCACAGGTCTTGCCACTTCAGAGACGCTATGATCTTCTCTCCTGACTAAAACGATTTAGTCCTCATCAAAGTCACTCAGGTTTCATATTTCTCACATTCAACATGTCGAATACTAGAGCTGAATGTTCGCTCACCGTATAAGGTCTGCCTGCTTACCTTGACATATGCTATCGTCAAAGGATAATCAATGTTATTTGCATCATTTCTGAGTGGTTTTTAAGTTTTGGCTCATTGGTGTAAGATCAGCACCATGGTGAATTCAACCGTTATAAAGCTGGGACTAGCTGGATTTTTTTACAGGACAGTGACCAAAAATAAAAATGAAGATCCACTCGGAAATTTTTTTATTTTTTTTTATTTTGGGAACAACATTTATGTTCTGCAAAGGCCATCACAGTTTCTGAGTTGAAATCCCATCGGAAATCTATGGTCTGGACTGGAGAGTGCAGTCCTTAAGTGCAAACCAGAGAATACCAATGATCTGGAAATTCTCTGCATGAAGGGCCCTCCTAATTCTTTGCTCTCGAAGCTTTTGATGAATCAGAGGAATTGCATGTTCTTATTGAAAATGATATCACAACATCAAAATCCAAGATGGTCACCAAACTACGTTATCAAGATAACTCGCAAAATAAGTGGCTGACCCAAGGCAGGTCATTATTGAAGATGAGTGTGCTACGCCAAAATCCTTTCTAGTTTATCTTTTCCATATGGCTGCATCTATCTATCATCATCATCGTTGTCATCATCATCATAACAATTCACCATCACTCAATCAATGCAAATTTTATTCACCAAAGCATACTTCTACATAACACCTGTGCAGCGACGCAGGTTCAGTGACTTGGCACTTGTTATTAATGATTAAGGGAATTTTTGCCTGAGTAACAGTGAAAAACTCCCAGAAAATTGACAGAATTCAATAAAAACTTCTACACCACAAAGCAATGCCCATTGTGATCAAGCGCATTGAAATACCAGGCGTCAAAAAACTGCACATTTAGGAACATCACTGAGGTTACTTCGTTACAACACCTACCACGACATAGTCAGTCTGCACATTTTGACACAAAGTGGCCACCGTACCAAGATGGCGCAAGTTCCAGATTTAGCCAAACATCAGTCGAGTGTGCGCCGGAACAGAGGCGCACCGAATAATGCTGCGAATACTGTTGCTCAATAATAATAATAATAATAATAATAATAATAATAATAATGCTGTACGTTGCACTTTATTTGTACTTTGTTTGAACAGGGCTGTGGAGAGAAAAATTAAGTAGATTACTTCATGGCACGTGGAAAATGAACAACAAAAGATAAGGACAAACTGAGCTCAAAACCTGAATATTTTTCAAAATATTTAGAAAGCAATTACAGAGAGAGATGAAAAGGTGACTGTCAGTCAAAGATAAAGCCACGGTAAAAATCCATTTGGTTATTTCTGCAAGTGACCAACTTAAAAAGTCAATGATGTGGCGACATGAGAACGGACATTTCTGTCTAAAAGACAATATAAAAAAAAAAAAATAAAATGTATATAGAAACCCTGCTAAAATATTAAAGCTGGGTCGTGAAGCCATAGCAGTGGTTCTCGAGGAAGTGCTTATGGATGGTTTGGCATCAGAGAAATGAAATTCGCACCCTAGATACGCCCAAAACTGTCGACCACATTATGTCGCTATGCAATATTATTTCTTCCTTAAACCACCATTTGCAAAGCAATGGACAGCCAATTGTGTCGCTCAATCGCCCGATCAGGAAAGGGTGTTGGTTTGTTTCTACTGAATAGGCTGAGAGGTTAAGGAACTCGAAAGACTAAATTAAATTACCGTCTTGCATTGATAAATTATTGTGACACAGTTTAGATTGAGCAACTGTAAACATAGGGCAAATTTAAGAGCACACTGGAAAATAAGTTTTCTTTTCTTGGAAATACCAACATTTGTTATAAAAAGTATAATCGAACAATATTGTGGAGAACTCATTCCTCTTTGGCGTTAAGCAATTTAAGGTGCACGTAGAATTCTTGTTCGTCTTATTGCAGCTGCACGCCAAACTGGGCTGCAGGTGTTATTAGGAGTAAGTGTACGAGTTGGGGGTCATACTGCATTTCTCATGCAATGTGTACCCGCAGTGAGTCATCGTAGGGCTTACGCGCGCGTCCATGTGTCATTGGTCTGAGGCGCGCCGTGGGTGTTGTCTGCTTTTGGTGTGTGTGTGTGTGTGCGCGTGCGTGTGCGTAATAACAGTCGGGCTCTACGCTCCTCCTCTCATTACGTCAGAACACATAGGATTACAGCAGAACAGCTAGTGGGTATGCCGTTAGGACGCCCCAATCTTTAGGATCTGTTTTTAAACCTGCTCACTAACCGAGACAGAATACTCTCGCACCCCGGAACAGCTGAAATTAAAATGTCGGCCTTGGGTCTTACAGTAAATGACGGACACGCACAGCATCGACATGATTTCGAAGACATGGAGCACAACCGGAGAAGATATCACTCGCATTATGCAGCGAAACGTGCTGACGATCCAGCTGGGCAGGTGCGCCTCTTAACACTACTAATGCTGGGGGGCAGGCGATAACACCGATATCTGCAATCGATGTAAACAAAGGCGGTTTATTCTGTTCGAATTAATTGTTTATCGCGTGATGTTGAATTAGTGAGATGGTGACTTCCCCCACATAACGCTTGACGCTATACCTACAGCAAGCAACATGCTATTCTGTAACACTTTCACATCGCAATCTTAGGATCCAATGTCGGGTTTCCTTTGCAAACATTCAGGTTACGATCTGTGCGAGCACAGTCCTTTTAATGATTGTCATCCATTTTGAACAATAAAACTCGTTAAGTTTCAGAGTTGCCTGTACGTTCTGGTTTTTTTTTTCTCCAGTCAAGCACTGAAATGGTTCAATTATGCAAAGCAAGTGCAAGCGGGTAGCCGTGTGGAGAGCATTGGTTGTTCGACAAGAGAGGAGGCTTTTCTTCTTGGGGAGAAAAAAAAAAAAAGATCAGTGAGGTCTATGGAAAGGAACGCCGTTCCTGAATGTCTCAAAGTGTTGTTGATGGCAAATGAAAGATATTAGAGCCTTGTTGCCTGAACGTGCTTAAAAAAAAAAAAAAAAACTCAACCCAAGACACAGTGTGAAAATGCCCCTTCATTTATATCTGCGCATAACAATCGGTGTGTTTTTACACTCTGGAAACCCGACAATTAAATGTTATTTTTCCGTAAATTATGATTTATTTGATGGGAAAATAAGTATCCGGTATCTCTGATGGGAATTGCTTATAATTTTTACAATGGAGCATCATTGACATTATCTGTACACTTCTGGAGACTTACCAGTGTTGTTTCATGAAACGATGGTGGGGGGAAAAAATTTTATTTTTTTTTTTTTTTTTACGTGGATGCAAAACGGCTCGGGGTTGCAGTTATGAACTGCAATCAAAGACACGTCATAGTCCTAAAATTAATTGTCTAACTTCTCTTCTTTTCCCACTACAAACTGCAACAAAGTGACGTTTGCACCTGCATGTTTATGCCAATAGGTCTCTAAGGAAGCTGTAGTGCCTGTAGCTTGGTTTTTGTTTCAAGCTCTCTATTCAGTTAAAGTAGTATTTCTCCATTAGTTGCAGCATGTTGTATTCCCACTGCATGGGCATTGAGCAGGGATCACCAAATCTGAACCTCTAATCCAAATTCAGCCCTGGTTTTCTTTTCTGCCAGGTAATTAACTAATTAACTGAACAGTCCTACTGTTTGGCCAGGCTGTCTTAACACCCAATTCCCTGGTAAAGCTGGGGACACACTACAAGATTTTTGGCCAGATTTTACCCACGATTTGCAGTTGGGGCTAGTGTGCGCCAGTCAGCTCTAGTTGGGGACAGTCATCATGACAAGTGAGCGCAGAATCTGTTAGTGTTTGATGTGGTACAGACTGGAATCAGCAAGTGTGCGAGGTGAACAGACTCCACCCGACTTCAGTCGCCGAAATTCAAACATGTTTGAATTTTTTGAGCCGACTCTGGATGCAGTTGTGTAGTGTGTGCTCCCTCATCTGCTGCAGTCCTTAAATGTGTGCTCCCCAGTCTTTACAAGAATCTGCTGAAGCCAGTCGTGTAGTGTGTGCTCCAAGTCTTTTCAAAATCTGCAAAGACTGTGAAAATCTTGTAGTGTGTCCCCAGCTTAAAGGGAGGGTGGGAAACCAGCTCTCCGCAGACTTCAAGGACCATGATTTGATGTCCATCAGAAAAGACAAAACTCTTCTGTTCTTACAGGCTACAACCCGGGAGAGTACATCGGAATCAGACCCTCGGCCAGCCCCAATCGACGACTGCGAGAGACTGGGGACTCTGTTTGGCGAGCTGAACAAGTGCCTCAGGAATATCGGATTCACGCAGGTGTACTTCGGGGAGAAGATCGTTGAGCCAGTTGTCGTCGTGTTTTTCTGGGTGCTGTTGTGGTTTTTGGGAATTCAGGCGCTGGGATTGGTTGGTGCACTCTGCCTCGTCATCATATACATTCAGAAGTAACCTCTGGGTGGGTAGTGGCTGACATGGCGGAGAAAAGCATTCGGTCACAATGGGCAGCATTAAGGAAAGGGGAGCTCTCTGCGGAAATTCTTGCTTCCATTGTGCGTTCGATTACCCCGGTTTTCAGGGTATTGCGTATCAGGTCCCGTGACGTGGGGATGGCAGATTGTGAAATTGTCGGAACTTTCACCAATTTTAACCAGCCATAGTTCTTCAACGGATGGCAAAAGCTACGATTGATGGCTGACTCCGGCTATGTGCAAGTTTTGATCCCATGAAATCTGTCTAGCGTCAACAGTGTGAAGTGCCAAGCTGAATGTTATTTATATAAAGACAAACATATATGCGTTTTAGGTTAGATAGCTGGAATAATTTATTTAAATGATTGTAATGGAAAAAAAATATACATATCTTATCATATTTTAAGGATGAATTTCAGATTTGTTAGGTGCATGTATGATTCTTCCATTTGTAAAGACTGTATGCAGCAAATTGTTTTATTCGATTAATTTTCGGCGATATGTTTGTAATACGGTCGGAAATCCTCAGATTTATGAAATGAATGCAAAGATATGACTGCTGGTAGTGCCTTGTTTTTGGTTGAAGGTAAATTCAAGGGATCGCAATTAGATGTCCAAACCTTGCCAAAGGTGGCACTAGAATATTTGCGTTGTGATATACGCTTCTGGTGTCAGTCATAGACTGCATAGTCAATTGTTTTTGTGCGCAAAACTGGTTTCCCCTTTGCATGTTCATGCAACAAGTAACACAAGGGAGTTACAATTTTGGAATTGTTACTGTATTTTTTTTTTTTTTTTTTTTCAGGGACATAATTGTATATGTTTACGCCAAGCAAATAACGTTGCTCTATATCGTACACTGACCAGGCGTTGGGTTGCTTGCCGAAAGTATCGGTTGCTGTGTTCGCCGAAAGTGCACATTCAGGCATGGAGAACTGACCTCCTTTAACCTCCAGCGTGTCAGCCAATCACACGCAGGAATCTGGCGAGAATAGCAGTAGCACCACCGGCGGCAAAGTAAGGAAATTGAAAATTGCGATCCCTTGAATTGCAACTGTTGTAAAAGAGTCTCCCTACTACTGCATACCTTACTTCAGGGGTCTCCAACCCTGTTCCTGGAGAGCTATCATCCTGAAGGTTGTCACTCCAACCAAAGCAAACCACACCTGCTTTCCCAGTTACAGATCTTGACGAGCTGCTAATGAGCTGAATCAGGTATGTTGAATTAGGGTTGGTGTAGAAACCTACAGGATGGTAGCTCTCCAGGAACAGGGTTGGAGATCCCTGCTTTAGTTTGTAGCCGAAGCTTTCTGTACGAGTGTGTTAGTCTAATACAGGAATGGAGTGGAGAGGTTAGAGTTTTGGGGGTGGGGGTTGTAATAGTCCCAAAAAATACCCACTGGTTTTCCAGAGTAGGGGAGAGAACAATATGACAAAACCAATATCCAGAATGGAACTGTTAATTCCATTGGTTAAATTTTTATAGAAATATTGAATGGGAATTTCACTGAATTTATAACCTTTCCCATGGGTACCTACTCCTAATGCAAGACCAGCATCAGTCCATTTGGATGACCTTGCAAAGCGCAGATGTAAGCATGTTAAGGCTTCTCATTTCAAATCAATACAGTGTCCCATAAAAAAGTCCGCGCCAAACCAGGCAACCTGTGAATTTATAAATTCCCAGATCCTCAAAGGAGTCTTCATTTCATCAAAATCGGTCAAGCCCATCAAAAGTTGTGTCATTTTTTGTTAGGCAAGTCTCACCCTTCTTCACATAGTTTATCTGATTGGCAGTCACCGGCCAAAGTCAATTTCAGCCTGATTGCATAATTAATGTGTCCATCTAGGTCTACTTATTGAGGTGGGGAACTTCTTTGATAACATTTTGTCCATGTGTTTGCATAGTCAAGATGGTCGGCCAACAGTTCACAGCCAAGCAGCGTGTCTTCATGGTCCAAACGAAGGAAATGAACGGTAAATAATAATTGTTATTGCAAATTAAGCAAAGAGCAAAAAGAATAAAGACAAATAAAAAAAAGAAAGAATGCAAAAAAAAGTAAGTCAGTCACTCATATCTGATGGGCTGACCTTCTGCACCAAAACAGACCGATTTTGGTGAATTAAAGACAATTTTTCATGAAAGAAGATTCCATATAAGGATCCAGGGAAACATACATTCTGAGGTGGCCCAGTATGGCTCGGACATTTTTTTGGGACATGCTGTATATGGGTAATTCTCATCTTGTGTCATGCTGTCTGGTTTAAATAGCGCATTTTTTTGAGAGAAGAAGAAATAGCCAATGGTTTGCTTGGTAAGAGTAGCTAGTTTGAAACTGAAAACACCGTTGACACAAAATGAAAACAAAACTATCAAGAGTGAGAGGAAGCTCCCTGCTGTGTGAGAATGTTTCTCAGCAAACGCACTGGCTCACGATGCACAAAATATTTCCATACGTTCTGTCACCCAGAAACAGGGTTCATAGCGACTCTCGATAATATTCAGAAATGGAACAGCCCCATAAAAGGTCAGGTTTGAAAGCACTGAAGTTGCATCAGGCAGTTACTCAAGAGATGCATCTAACCGCCAAGTGTAAATGCAATGTGGTTAAATCCTATGCAGGTGCAAACTAGACAGAAATCACGTGAAATGGCCAGGTGTGAACGGGGGTCAGAATAGCTGGCTTTTTCTTCCCTGGTATGCAAAAGCAAGGTGTGTCCATCGTTTCAACCATTGGACTCCTTTGTTTCAGGTGTTAATATTTAACGGCCTCTCTTGCGCTTGCTCAATAGTTGGACCTGTAGCAGACTATTGACTCGATAAATGTTATCATGTAGGTTTCCACAGAACACTGCCTCTGACAGCGGCCCCCATATTTAGCCCTGTCACGGAGGTAGCTGACCCTGTTCCAAGTGATCTACTAACCGGTCCATTTTCATTTTTGCCCCAATTAGGACATGTCCGATTCTAATAGTTGGTTAATAGTTAGTTAATATTTTTAACCATAGAATGAAGCGCGCTTTCTCCGAGTTGTAGTGAAAATGTACAGGATGACGTTCAAGAACTGGGTCGGTTCCCTCAGTCTTATCGCACTTTATGGCATTCAGGTTTTTTGGACTTTGTTACCTGATGAAGAATGTGCAGTGAAAGAAGACGCATCACTTTTTTTTTTTTTTTCTCGATTCAGTGCCCGAGGGACACCAGCTCACTATTACTCAGCACTTGAGTGAGTACTGTTAAGTACCGTTTGTCAGCAGTTTTACAGTTACCTCAGTTCACCAGGGGACTCATTTACAAACCACGCTTACGATCAAAAAAGAAACGTGCGCCACTTTTACCTGCAGATTTGGGATTTGTAAAAACCAACTTGATTTACTAACATCCTCCATTAAAGCCCTTGTGTACATTTGCAAGAGTTAATTCAGATTTTTATTTATAAATTAATAACTGCCAGTGGCTTCATGTGCCAATGACTTTAGAATATTTTTGACAACATTTTCATTTCATATGTACGCAACATTTTAGTGTGGAAGCAATTTCATAAATGAGACCCCTGGTCACTAAACTCAAGGCTAGAAAAAAAACGGGTATTCTTCGCTGTAAAACAGCTCAGCTGAACACCTGTGGGTTAGCACAAAACAAAGCAATTAAATTAGCACTGAATTAAAACTAATCCCTCACTGAATGTAAGCAAAGCCGTAGGTTATCATTTGCCGTACTGATATCAAAGTGAAATGTTCTGTGGAGATTGTGTGTACTGCAGTGTAGGCTGTGCAAAAAGTGGACCGGAGGTAACAATTTGTGACTATTAACAGCGAAGGCCCAAAGACGTGTTCTTGAAGGAAAACTCCGCCTGCATTAAAAGTCCCATATCTTATCACCAGGTGCACAGCCATCATTAGCCATTTCAAAGTCTCTCCTTTGTGGCATCACAAGGGGGAGGGACCATCCAGAATAATTAACTGATTGGCTGATGACGATCAGTCCTTTTTGCCTCTTGGCTTGTGCTGGCTTATTGGCTGTGCACCTGGTGACATGATAAAAGTACCTTTGTTTACCGACAGGAAGGTTTGTGTGAGACTTGAGGTTATTTGTGGGTCAAAAATCTGTTTGTGAGATCTCAGGCTGCATTTACAGGACAACACAGTCTGCTCCTGCATCTTTCGCGCCCACAATTCGCGTATCCTCGACTGGGTTCATAAAGAGTGGGACAAGCCAGATTATCAGTAACGCGCTGCAGCGTCATTCCTTTTACATGGCCACTCCACATTTGGCACCAGTGTGTCACACCAGCTTTATCCAAACCGCAAGTCGACAATGCCAGATCTGGAGGGCCTGAGTTCAGAGGTGTTTTATTCAGTTTTAGCCGAGTCCGGCTCCAAGATAATTGGTAAATGAGGGAATTTCACTTTGTGAAAGAAAGCGTTGTTGGGCAGAGCTTTCTAAAGCCTGTTATGGTCACTTTTGGCTCCATGTAACCACATCGCAGAATCGCCAATACGCCAACTGCTGTGTCAGAATGCTGCCGTTTTGAGTTGGGCATGAAGAATGAATACATCGGAATTAATCCCATCAAAGAATTTCGTAATGCAAATCACTTAAAAAGAACTCATCCACATCTGTAATAATGGTGAATTTGAACAATGAAGAATAGTTAAATAAATAATTATGTTTTTAAGACATGTTTTGAATTCCAATCTTGTCTTTTGCCTTGTGGGTAATTTCCTGCTACATTCCTGCCATGACCACACCCCACGGTTGTGAGGAAGGCTGAGGATTGGTTAATGTAAGGGTTCCGGTGCTCTCAGGCATCTCTATAATGGCTCTGACAGCAACCAATGAAATCTATTCTGGACCCCTGGCGACACTGAGGGGCGTGGTTATGGCAGAAGTGAGCTGGCTGACACAATGTCGCCAGTTTCCTGGTTCCTATAACACGCGCGTACTGGGCAGGCAGCTGCATAGAAAGGACCATTAATTTTTCCTCCACATTCGATTTTTATTTGAGGCAGACTTCAACCAAAACCTCACAGAATGTTCAAAAGGGCAAAAAAAAAAAAAAAAAGACAGGACAGAAATGTTGAGACACAGCCACATTTTCCCAGAGAAAACACCCGAAGTACAGTACACTCATGTTCTCAGTATCTTTGAGAAATGGGTTTGGGGTGGAAGGTTTTTATCATGATACATTCGCTTTTCCTGGGTGCTGGGCTTCTCACATGAGCGGCCTTCAAGCGAGGCTCAATCATTCCTCTTCCTGCCCCATGCAAATCACCCCATGGTCTCAGCTACCCGACCCGACTCTGTCCCAGCGAGATGCGTCCCTATTTGAATATGCCATTCAAATTAAAAAAAAAAAAAAAAAAAAACAAACAAGGCTTTGCATAAAATCTGCCCAATATTGAGAAAAAAGGTTCACAATTCACAGCGTACGCACGCATCACACCCAGCTTTTCTTTGGTCGACCGGTTTGGATGCATAGGTTGTATCCAGAGTGAAATCCAGGTTCAGGGAATGGAAGTCCACTCCAGTATTTCGTTCCAACCAACATGGTTTGCCAGTTCCTCTCCGAGAGGGCTGAGCTGATTAGTGATATGAGCTGCCTCAGTTTATGGGTGTTTACAAAGACATGGTAGATTTCTACTCTCTAAGCACTGGTTTTCTCCCCAGGGGAAACCGTTACTTTCATTTGCAGCCAAAAAATGAGAGGCTCTCACTCTCTGATGCACCAAGTCAGTTACTGACTGGCAAACTGAGTTTCAGCCCCCGTTTTAACACAGATCTCAGTCTCAACTCCTGCAGGGCCACTGTGTATTCCAGCTTTCCATACTGTTACCACACTTAATCACTTAAGTCACCAATAGGCTTCAGAGTCTGCTCACCTCGTTTCCTACGGCCCAAACTCTGCGCTGATTGAACAGAAATCTGAAAAAACCTGGACTGGATTTTGACAGCCCAATTTACAGCCTCAGGCACCGGAGCAGGAATGAGCAAATCTGGCCCTTAAATCCGAATCAGATCCTGATTTTCTTTCCTACCGGGTAATTAACCAACTTCAACGATTAAAGCCACTGATTGGTTATACTGGTTTCCCACCATCCTCACAGGCTCTGGGAGGGTGGAAAATAAGCAGTTCTCAGCCCTGGATGGGTGGGATTTGAATATCCAGCCCCTGGAGTATAGAAACTCTTTGGAGCCCGAGGCCACTGATGTTTTTTTTTTTTTAAACCTGGTAAATTAGCAACTAATGCTAGCAATCAGCCAGAGATTTAACTCCCCGGGTGTCTCAGGATTAACCAAGTCCTGAATGGATGACAGGAATAAACCACAGCAGCCCTACAGGCCCAGAGGGTCACGTCTAAAACACACCACACTGAAGGGGGAATGGAATGGCCTCCTGCAATAGAAATATCTCACCACTAGAGGGCAAAGAGCCGAGTGCGGTCACGTGTGTCTTTACAGTCCATGGGCTGTACAAACATTGCTGCTGTACATCTTTTCTTCACAAAGGTGGAAAATCAAGGTATGAAAGAGTTAGTCCTGTGCTCCAATCACCTGTATTTGCTAGTTAGCGCAATTCTTCAGACAGGAGGTAGAACTGATGCCTTAAGCCAGCTGGGTTGAGTTCATGGATGGGGCACATTATAGGACCCGACTTTCTGACCCCCGAACTCTACACCTCTATGGTTTCTGAGTGCAAAAGCTTTCTGAAGGGGTCCTACGGAACGTCTCCCTTCATATCGGTGTGTCACCTTACAGGGCATTAAATGTAACCAGTTAGCTTACAATCAGGAATGTGTCTAATAAAGCAGCAATCAGGTAAGAATGGGGAAGATGGAGGAATTATTGGAATGCATCGCTCAATCCTGAAACTCTGTGTGCTTTAACTCTGGGCTCTTAACCACATTTCTTTAGAAAAACCGAGACAGAGCACTCATTCCGATAACTTTTTTTTCCCACAGTCTTCCTTCCTGTTCTTGCTTATAACGTCATCTATTGAGCAGACAAGGAAAGGAAGTAAAAAAAGAAAGGCAAGATGGAGGGATTGAGTAAATACAAAGGCGGATTCACGCTTCCTCATCCCTTCAAACTTCAGTTTTAAGTGACGTTTGCACCAGGAGTGGAAGATGCACACGGACAGAGGTCGATTCGCAGATCAATCATCTGTACGTCGTGAATTCCGGAAAATATACTCCCGCAAAGGATTGTCCCAAGTGTCGTAGCACAAGTTTCCTTCCTCATACTTCCTGTTCTGGAGTCTCCTTACACCCGATCCCTCTGGAGACCCACTACAGAACATCGTTATTATAAAACTCTTTTTGATTGACAAGACTTTATGTTGCATAACATGGTTACAGACAGTTTGGGCAAGTGACTGATGTTTTGAAAGTCTTAACTATCCAGGGTCTCAAATATAAGTTTATACATATGCCTACGACTCATTTCAACTTCAACCAAGTGCTCTGCTCGCTTGTTTGCAACCAGGCAAATTAGGGATTAAGAAAACTCGGGAGGGAAGGGGTTAATGAAGGCGAACCTTGATCAATTTTCCGATCAGGCGCAAGGAAGGAAAAACAGTGAGGAAAAACAGAATGGTGAAGGGAATGAGCCCAGAGAGATGGAGGAGTGAGAGGGAAGTGCTTCTAAAGGACAGAAGTGCAGAAATCAACAAACATCTGGAATTAAGAATAAGACTCTAAAACAAAAAACGTGGAAACGCAAGCACACACACACACGACAGCAAAGAGTAAGGAACACCTTATTCGTTACGGCACGAGCTCACACACACCTGCTAATATTCTCGAGTGCTCGTCACCAGTTTTGCGCCAATGCGAGAAAACACTCCCATTCAGCACGGTCCACTGCAATGAGACGGAGGCCCAGAGGGAAAGACTGGGGATCGGTGATCCATTGCTCTGGCCTGCATCAAGGCCACGACACCAGGCACTGGCCTCATTTTAAGATATCAAGACAAAATGAGATACTCTGTGTCCAGATGGCCTGTACACTTCTCAGGATCTGACTGGGGAGGGGAAAGGTTAGAGTACCTACATGGAGAGAGTAGTGACATTAGAGGTCCTGAAAAATGTTGGTCACGTGACACGCGGAGCCATTATGATTCCAGCACCGTATTGTGAATCAAAGTAATCTCACGAAATGACGGGTTGTTGTGCTTTTGGGTGCAGCAACAGAACGGAGAGAGGGCACAAGGCGTACAGGCTGCCTACACATCAACAAAGACAAGAGGTTTAGGGAAACAAAGTGAGCAGAGCGGGATGGAAACCAACTTCGTCATCCTGAAATTGCGAGCGGTAGCTTGCTAGCTAGCTGAAGAATACGGTAATGCTTGCTAGCTAGCCAGCTAATGTTTGCTCTGCGTTAACGAGCTAGCCAGCCAAGTTGGCTTCGGTTGTTGGAGAGATTAGCTAGCCAGCTCACTACATAAGCTAAACCTCAACGGCAAGCTTAGCAAAAAGTACAAAAAATTGTTAACTGACAAACTTCAACTTATTTGGCTCACCAAGCTGCTTGGTGAGCTAACATGGCAGTTTAAAGCCGACAGCAGTGATAGCCAACAAGCGAACGTTAACCAATCGTGAGTAGACTGAAGTTTCGAAATAGAGTAGTGAATCCGTGTTGATATCGAGGGGAGATCAGTGGGTCACACTGTCACCCCGCTTCTCATCGATGAACGAGAAGTGATTTCAGTTGGGCAGAGAGAGCAGCTGCAGGACTGGTTCAAAAATACGGAATTAAGTGCATCCCTTCTCTGTTCAATAAGAAACAAGTCTTTTAGCTTCCAAATACGGGACGATTCCGTATTTTACGGGCCAGTTGGCAACCCTAACGCATGCAGACACATACAAAGATGCAGCAGCGCTTGCTGGCCAAGGGATCAAAATGACGTCAATTTGTAAGTAGTTGCGACTCTCTTTATGTAAGTACTTTAGGTAAGGTGTTAGAATCTCGAGATAGATTCGCAACCACTCAAGAATGGGACCCATTTGGTTTCTATCGTGCAAACTGAGCGAATGCGCTCAATGAAAATAGTTAGCTTTATTGGTTCTTTCCTCAGACGGGGAACGCACTAATTTCAGGGGAAAAGCCATTAACAAGCTAGCAATGGTTTTGACAACCATAAGAGAGAAAAATATTTGGGCATGAGTTAAAAAAAAAAAAATTAAAAAATAGGACAAAACCTATTCATGGTGCCGGAGAATGCAATGGAAACAAAATGGCTCCATCATGTCACAACTCTCTCCATCTAAAGATGGTTGAAATGACTCAAGAGGGCGTTTGGTCAAGCCCCAGTGTAGCCACAGAGGAGATCAGTGCAGCCATTGGACCAGGTCCTTAACCCCACACTGCTGAAGTAGGGGATCGGCAGGCGCGATGTGCAGGAATTAAATGATTACATGAAAGCCTCGGCTAGCTGACAGTAATGCAAGATAACCTTAACTTAACACACAGCAAAAATGGTGGATCATTTCTCGCCTGTTTCTCTGGCAAACAATTGCACCATTTGGGAACGCGGGAAACTCCACAGCGAGTTGGCGGAGTCTATTAACGGCACAGAGCCGAGCTTCTCACGCAAAGCCCCAGACACCGCGGAGTGGGCCTCGGGTCTCCGACATCTTAACGAGCCGCTGCCCGACCCCGCCGCTTGTACAGAGGCTGCGTCACACACTGCTGAACTCACCGATAGATTCACAGACCAGATCAACCCACAGCCCTCCGCGCAGGAAGCGTGGACGATCAGCTACTGACACTAACCGACCGACAGAACACCGCGGCCATCAGTCCCATTAAAGCAACAGTACATGATTTGCATTCACATGAGTAATCAGTCATTTTGGGGCACTTGGAGCCATGAGCAGGCCCTATACCAGACCCTCCCACACGGGGCAGCTTGGAGGTGTGGGAGGCGTAAGGGATGAAAGCCTGGAAGACCTGCCCTGCTCAAGGAGGCGTGAGGTCCAGGGGTCAGGGAGCTGAGGCCCTGCCATACTGGTGTTCCTCCCTCAAACCCAGCCAGCTAATTCCACTAATTAGCTCCATTATCGAGCTAAAGGGCTAATTAACACTTTTTTTTATAGATAGCACTTATTAATTAGCATCCACTGAGAACATGTTTCCCTTCCACAAGGACGCCCTTGGAGGAATGCCAGAGAGAGCAGCTGTGAGCAGGAAAACAGTTTTAAGGTCCCCCATCATGCCACCAAGCACACAGCCAATTAGCTACAAGCCATTTCAAAATCTTTGTGACATCACAAGGGGGAGAGACTACCCAGTGCAGTGAAGGAACTGATTAGCTGATTGGCTGAAGTTGATCAGTCCTTTATGCCACTGAGCAGTTCTCTCACTGTGTGATGTCACGAAGAGGCAGATTTTGAAATGGCCAGTACCAGCTAATTGGCTGTGCAGCTGTTGACACGATAGGAGACCTTTAAGAGGAACTGGAGAACAGAAGAGGTTTTGGGGTTGAGGGCCTTGCTCAAGGGCTCAACAGCATAGTTCTTCCCAAGTTCACCTCTCCAGGTGCAGGTCAGAATTTCAGGCCTCACTGGGGTGAGTCGTCCAATCAGCATCTCTCATTTCTACACAAGTCAGTCGGGCAACCCACGACCAGGCCACTCCGCCTTATAGACTGGAGAGAAATCCTGACGATCCATGATTGGGGATTTCAGTCGTGAGCTTGGCCTGTACAGTCAGAATGCTGTCTGGAGTACATTGTGCAGGGCCGTCTGGGGAGCGAAACACAAGACGCTCTCACGAAGACACAGCCCAACATCCTACATCTCACACGGTCTGAGAACCACAGCCTCGAGAGCCTGGGAGGTTCCAGCAAGCAGACACACCTGGCAACCGTGTTCGTTGCTTAATATAGGCGTGACCAGGCCCGGTCAAGGGGAGTCACAGGTTGCCAGATTCTTTCCCCATTGTAATACCAGCACTCAACTTATACCCAGAGAAACCACAGGTAAAATTTGTAAACAGCTCGGATTTCAATTCTTTACTTAACTTCATTGTGCTGCTGTGTGAGCAGGAATGACACCAGAGCCTGCGGGTTTCTGGACCAGAGCTGGGGGGGGGGTATTGTGTTACAGCTCCGGAATGTGGATTTAAAAAACCTAAAACACACAGCCACTCGTTCCAACACCGACAACAACACCACGCTAGTATTTACAGAGACCGCGGTCTACCATTGCAAACGACCAAGAATCGCAACGACAATCGGAAAATATCAGTCACCTCTGCCAAAGCAGAAACAGTTAGTTTCCCTGAATTAACTACAAGAATGAAGAATCGAAACTAAGAGACAGAAGACCTTGGGCTTCTGGTGTGACTCTGTACACCGAGCGTGTCTTTGTCCATCTCACAACGGCCTGCACATCCAGACACACACACACACACACTTGAACAGAGCACTTTGTAAATTGCACTTGTTTCAGTGTAGCGCCTTCACACAGTACAGAACATTGTGTCCCATTTGAAGACGAGAGAAGGCTTCCAAACTAAGGCGAAATCCAGTGTGAACGCAAAAAGACGAAAATTGTGTCCATGGTAGGCGGCAAGTCAAAGCACTGGATGGAACTACCAACCATTCAAGAATAAACATCCCCTGTGCATAAGATTTTAGAAGGGTTTGTGTTGTTCACCCACTACATTCAAAGACAGCTGTTAATTTTCCTAAAGCGTGAATAAAATTAGATCTACAATCCACCCAAATAATAAAATGAGTACCGAATCAAGCAGAAGAGAGACTGGATAGAATTAGTAGCTAAAATACAGCCCTCAAAACATAAAAGTAACTCTAAGGGCCAGTTTCACAACCTCAGATTAAACTCAGTGCTGGACCAAACCAAGTGCTGCGGGGAAAATCTTGATTCCAAATGAGCCATAAATTTAGGACAATGATTAATCTGTGTCTTAGAAACTGACCCATCATGCCCAGGTTCCGATTCGCAGGCTGGTAAAAGTTTGGTTTGGTGAGATGGACATTCCGGGCTGTGACTTCAAACAGATGTGTGTGACTCCCTGCTGCCACTATCTGTTCTGTGTGTCGGAGATCGAAGTTTCCGCAGTGACCTCCGAGGGCGTGTCCGCCAGGGGGTTGACAAATCCGTCGCACTCGAAGTCGTCGTCGCCGTGGGCGCCCACGAAGTCATTCTCCCACTCCAGCGCGTTGGAGTCCTCCGAGGCGGAGGCCGGGCAACTCCCCCGTAAGCTCCGCCCTCTGGCCGCTGCAGCTGCCTTCAGGATATCCTCCTCCGTCCGCGAGCGTTCGGGCACCAGGACCGCCACCGACATTCCTGCAACCCGCCAGGGAACAGGGAACCAATCACAGCTCAGAACACACAACCAAACAGGACTCAGAGATTAATAGGCTGAAAACACAGAATCAGTCAGAGCACTGAACAGAGAACCAATCACAGCTCAGAACACAGAACCAATTAGGGCACAGAACAGGGAACCAATCACAGCTCAAAACACAGAACCAATCAGAGCTTGGAGAGTAATGTGCTCAAAACAGAATCAGTCAGGGCACAGAACACCGGACCAATCAGGACTCACAACGGAGCACTAATTACAGCTCGAAGAATACACAGTAAGAGCAGCTAACCAATCAGGGCCAACAGCAAACACAATAAGAGCAGATAACCAATCAGGGATAACAGAACTCACAAAAAGACTGCATACCCAATCCGGCTGACAGAATTCACAGCAAGTTGCGTCTCTGTACACTTTTAGTGCAATACCCTTAGAACCGGTATGTGACCTGTACAGACCGATACCTAAACCCTGGATCTGGTTTGTGTTACCATGGAGACAGTACTCTACGACATCGTCAAGGGTTGTTACCGGATCGTAATAGCCATGGCAACCCCTCATCCTTGTCAACATCAATGACGATTCTCTCTACACCAATCAACTAGCTGCAATGTTTCTAGTTCCACCTTATAGTACTAGATGAGTGTGCTTGGTACCCCAACAGAGGGGTAACAAAAGAACCGGACGGATTGGAACAGTATTTTTTAGCACCATCAACAACTTTTAATCATGGAAAAGCAATAACAACCATAAGTGAACTGGACCAGACAGCTTGGTGGAAATGAGCCCAAGAATTTCATAATCTGGGCCCAGAATAGTGGGGTAAAATCATGGAACCAATCAGGTCCCAGAAAATAATGGAATCAGAACACAAAACCAATCAGGGCCCAGAGAATAATGGAATCAGAACACAAAACCAATCAGGTCCCAGAAAATAATGGAATCAGAACACAAAACCAGTCAGGGACCTGAGAATAATGGAATCAGAACACAAAACCAATCAGGTCCCAGAAAATAATGGAATCAGAACACAAAACCAGTCAGGGACCTGAGAATAATGGAATCAGAACACAAAACCAGTCAGGGACCTGAGAATAATGGAATCAGAACACAAAACCAATCAGGTCCCAGAAAATAATGGAATCAGAACACAAAACCAGTCAGGGACCTGAGAATAATGGAATCAGAACACAAAACCAGTCAGGGACCTGAGAATAATGGAATCAGAACACAAAACCAATCAGGTCCCAGAAAATAATGGAATCAGAACACAAAACCAGTCAGGGACCTGAGAATAATGGAATCAGAACACAAAACCAATCAGGTCCCAGAAAATAATGGAATCAGAACACAAAACCAGTCAGGGACCTGAGAATAATGGAATCAGAACACAAAAACCAATCAGGTCCCAGAAAATAATGGAATCAGAACACAAAACCAGTCAGGGACCTGAGAATAATGGAATCAGAACACAAAACCAATCAGGGACCTGAGAATAATGGAATCAGAACACAAAACCAGTCAGGGACCTGAGAATAATGGAATCAGAACACAAAACCAATCAGGTCCCAGAAAATAATGGAATCAGAACACAAAACCAGTCAGGGACCTGAGAATAATGGGATCAGAACACAAAACCAATCAGGGACCTGAGAATAATGGAATCAGAACACAAAACCAATCAGGTCCCAGAAAATAATGGAATCAGAACACAAAACCAGTCAGGGACCTGAGAATAATGGAATCAGAACACAAAACCAATCAGGTCCCAGAAAATAATGGAATCAGAACACAAAACCAGTCAGGGACCTGAGAATAATGGAATCAGAACACAAAACCAATCAGGGACCTGAGAATAATGGAATCAGAACACAAAACCAATCAGGTCCCAGAAAATAATGGAATCAGAACACAAAACCAGTCAGGGACCTGAGAATAATGGAATCAGAACACAAAACCAATCAGGGCCCAGAGAATGAAGGAATCAGAACACTAAACCAATCAGGGCCCAGAGAATGATGGAATCAGAACACAAAATCAATCAGAGCCCAGAGAATAATGGGATCAGAAAACAGAACCAATCAGGGCCCAGAGAATAATGGGGTTAGAAAACAGAACCAATCAGGTCCAATAAGTGATAACAACGCATTCCTCTGAGTAGCCCCAGATTCCCTTGTTGTCTTCATAGGACTGTCTGCAATAAAAAAACCCCAGCGCTCGTGGGCATCGGCTAGAAGCATAAGGCCACAGCAGCCAGTGTCCACAGACAGACAGCATTAGGAACTCTTTCAAAGAAGCTGCCATTTCAGGACAGAGGAAGTGAGAAAAACCGTCTAGCGCTTCACAAACACAAGAGCCAATCGTCTTCTCACGCCCATTTCCTGGCATCATGCTGCCTGCCAGAACAACCAGGGACAGCTGTGGAGTAACTATAAGCTTAAAACCACAGGACCCATCCTTCCATTAAAAACACTGCATGTATAAAGCTGAACTGAAACAAACAGAGAAATAGAACAAAGTAGGTTCACAGCCTCACAGCACACAAAAAGACTGAGAACAAAACCCAGCCCCGTCAGCGAGTCCTTTCCTGTTCTGCAATGGAAATACCAGGGGAACAGCGTAAAGAAAACACAGGATCAACAGAGAGGCAAGAGTCTGGGTCATGGAGTCAAAGAAAATGAAAAAGCAAGTCAAATTCATTTATCATGAAATGTAAACTAACTAAATAAATACGTCTGAAGCGGACGTGCCATTTAAATATAGCTTAATTTGAAAACACAAGGCTACTCGAGCAATGACTTAAAGCACAACCAGATGAGTTATAAGTATGAAAATAGTATGTATTGTTTGCTATATTTAGATTGATTATGTTCTGGATTGATTGTTTCTTAGGAAGGGAAAAAAAACAGGAGAGAGTAGAAAATGAAGCTGTATGCCTGCCATCTCAGTGCTGATGTCACACACACACACACACACACACACACACACACACACACCACCTTTGTGTTACTGTGATGTGGTGATTGTGTGTTTTATGTAAATAAATAAATAAATAAAATAAAAATGTAAAAATATAAAAGACTAATTTAGCTGGCTAGCTGATTCTGACACGAGAAGAGGAAGCACTCTTAACGAGAATCCCAGCTCTGTTTTCCGGTCCTGCACAAACGAAGAGCACCAGATACACACTAATGAGTCCCGCCCACTCGCAGAGATGACAGGATGCTCATGTTACTCCCTCATATCTGCACACAGTGTATTCAGACTCATAGGAAATGCACTGGTTTTGGCCGCCCGCCCTCTACCAATCAGCTAAACGCAGATGGCTTCTCACATACGGTTCTCGCCAGCCTGTCCAGCAGATTAACCCTTTCTGCGCACCAGTTTCAGACTGACGCACAGAGAGGGGAGGCAGAACACTGCGGACCTCAATGCCAATCATTCCACAGACCCATCCTACAACTCAATGGCAGGGGTGTGAAGACAGGCAGGGGGCCGGGTCAGTCACAAGGGTGTGCGTGGGCGATCGTTTGCGTGCACGCTCCTGTGCATGAGCGCAGGAGTATGTAAACGTGTGCGTTTTTGTGCATGTGTGCACGTGAGTGTGTGAATTTCAGTGTGCGTGCACTGGCGTGTGTGCACACGCATGCGTGGGTTGGCCTGTCTATGTATGTGTGCATGTGTGTGTAGGAGTCATGTGTTAGGCTCTACGCAGCACAACCCTTAGTGCAGTTTTTGAAGAGCCGGTTATGTGAAAAAACTCTACTTCTGCTGCTTCCCAAAGTAGAAAATATTTCACCGACAGACACGACCGAGTATTAGAACATATAATACTGCAGAAATCCAGCCCGGACTGTCATGAAAAAAAACGCAGGCAGACCTGTCACTACCTGCAGGACACTGCAGCCCCTCTCCTCTACTAATCACAAGAACAGCACAAACCAATGAGAGGCCAGGAGAGGAGCTGCGAAAGAGTCCCCAGCTGTTTGCATGTACTTGTATGTTCAGCCATATTCAAGAGTGTCAATTCTGAAACAATCACAGTTTACAAAGCTCTGTGAAATTACTGAGGTGGACACGTGACACCGCAGTGAAGTCATAATAAACAACAGTGGTCTCCAATCCTGTTCCTGGAGATCTACCATCCAGCAGGTCCTCACACCTACTGTAGCTCAGCACAACTCCGGCAAGAGCAAAACACTCCGTTGAGCTGCTGACAGGTGGAGTCAGCTGAGCCAGATTAAAACTAGAATGTGTCTTTACTCGCAAAAACGGATGTCTGTCCCCCGGCCCCCTTCCCTGCCTAACCCACCGGATGGACGGACGGACGGACAGACAGGCACCAGTGCAGGACCTGAGTAGTAAGTATGCAAAGTTTCGTTAAGATCATGCAAACGGTTTTGGAGTAATGCTCTGGACAAAACTTGATTGCATCTGGACGGACAGACTGACTGACGGACGGTCAGGCACAGACCGAAAGGCACCACTGCAGGACCTGAGTAAAAAGTATGCAAAGTTTCGTTTAGATCACGCAAACGGTTTTGGAGTTACGCTCCGGAAATGCCAACGCGAACGGGAACGGTAACGGGAACCGAGCCTAAAACAGTATGTCTCCCCTCTCCCTCCTGGGTGGGTTGGGAGGAGACATAATTACACTGAAAAACTACAGGATGGTAGATCTTCAAACTGAAAGTTGTTCACCGCTGGAAGACAAACTTATGATTACTGTTATTATTATTCATGCGCAGGAAGCATGAGGCTCACCCTCCTCATCCTCCCACTCCAGGTCGAGAGACGTCCCATCTTCATTGGTCGAGCGAGTCTTGCTGGTGACATCATAGCTGCTCTCAGTGTTGGGAGTGGCCACATTGGTCTCAGAGGAAACCCCTATCAGGGGAGAGAGGGCGAAAGCAGCCCTTGAGCTTGTTCCAATCACTCATGTTCTTAAATCACTCATTTTAGCAGTAGGCTATACTTGAAAATATGCAAGACGAAATGAGGCCAGAAAACTCTGGCAAGCAAGCCCTGGAGCATCGTGTGCAGTTTACTCCGCGGGAACTGCTTTTCCAACTTTAGTTCAACTCTGGCCTCAGTAATGACATGAGCAGCCCTGTGACCTCACAACCAATCATGGACAGAGGGAGGTATCAGAAGCATAAAAGACACGAGACAAAGAACGATAAACATTGAGTTTTGAAAGACATCTTTTTTCCCCAAAAGTTCAACTCCATATGACGTACACCGCCTTGGGGACAGCTCTGTTCTTTTTCCTCTGCGAAACGGCATCTCCCTCATGACAGCTGGGGAGATTTCTGAGTCACAGACCAAGGAAGGAAAGTAAAGTCTGAAACATGAGCTGCGTGACATCGACTCTTCACTGAGGTTTCAGGCAGTGCGAGGTATATACTGCCCTCTGCTGGAGTTATACTGAAACTACACACCATTGCTATACCTGTACAAACGGGAAGTGGTCAAATCACTGCCATAAATCACAACTTTGTGAAGCTCACGAAGTACTGTTCTAAAAACCGGTTTAAATATGGATTGATTCAATTGCGCAGTGATTTTTGTAACTGTAGCTCTGTGGCTATAAGCAACTACTCAGCAAACAGTCTCTTTGCACCCATCTTACAGCTTCGACTTGATGCCATTTTTTTTCTAGTGATGATTTTGATGTTAGGCTTTACAGTACACTGTCGTAGTTTCCCGTGCCACCGCAAATAATTTTGCCGTCTTTGTAACCTATGCACCAGCGGAGGCCACACTTTGGCTGCCATTTTCCAATATTTGGATTTACCTCAGGGAAGATTAAAACCCATTTCTCCACTGTCAATATGTATGTATATTAATAACTGTCATGAGGGCAACGAGACAGAAAAATCAACCGGATGCGCTTAAAAAGAGTCTGAACCAAAAACAATGCAAAAGGAAAGTACAGCTTAACAGGCCCTCATTAAAAGTCCTCTTAACCCCTCCTCTACACACACACACACACACACACACTGTCCGGTAACCAAGGCGTAAAATCCAGGTTCAAGAAAGTAAAAGTCTTCCCCAGTATCCTGTTTCAACCGCCTGGATTCTTCGGTCAGGAGGTGCTACTAGCAAGTCAGATCAGCAGGATGATTTTGTGGTTGGAACAAAAACCAGGCAGGATTTTTACTGTCAGAGACCCGGACTCTCCGCCCCTCCCAGTGACTCACGGCTGCTCCGGGCAGTCCCTCCAGCTGGGGTCCTTGCGGTGGATGGGTGGGGGTCAACGTCCTCTCCCGCGGGCAGCCTGTAACAGGGGTACATCTTTTTTAGCACAAGTCAACGCCAGTAAGTCTTCAGGGCCCTTATTTATAAAAATTTGCATGGATTTCATACCTAATAATACGTACGCACAAAAAAATAAAAATGACATTTTGTGGAAAATAACCTAATTAATAATTCTATGGGTAAAATAAACTGCATGGAATTTTCATTTATTTAATCAGGATGGACTTGGAATTTATTGACATTGTGCATAATCTTAATAATTCCCCTTTTTTAATGTCAAGTTTGTTTTTATAAATCAGAAATCTGCAAAGAAAGTGACGCACGCATCTTTTTTGTGCCTACACACCGTTTATAAATGAGGCCCCAGGTTAGCTACAGGCACAACCACCAACAGTGTGCATAGGAGCACATACGCATCTTCTCACAGCAGCATTTAAGTATTTTAAAGACCTTTGATCTGCTTTTTTCCTTCTCCAAGTTGGGGAACACCACTGCTTCTAATCGCTATCGCTAACAGTTACAAAAGCATTAGATCGTTTGTTTGCTAACACTTATCACATACTTAGCTTCTTAAAGGGACCAGTGCTCACAGTTAGAACACCCCTCCAGTTACACACAGCTCTGCAATGTTGCGGACTGGTGTTTAAAAACGAAAAACTTACGTCTTCTGGAGTCCATTCCCGCCTCCATCTTCTGCCCTGGCCAAGGCTGCCTGCCTCTGTAAAGACCACACCCTCTCAGAAAATAAACTCCGCCTTTTAAAGAAACCACATCGTCTCATAAAATAAGCCCCGCCTTTTATAGACAGTGCATGTATATCTTTTGAAGAAAGAACACCCTCTCAGAAAACTAACTCCATCTCGTTGTAGAAACCACATCCTCTCACAAAATAAACTCCATCTTTTATAGAAACCACAACCATTCACAAAGCAATCCAATTGTTCTTGGAACCTCACTTTGTCATAGAATGATGGTTTATAAAAGCTATCTGCACTAGACGAAAAACCTGACCTTTTATAGACAATAACCTAAAATCAAATAACACCTTTTAGAGACCACGCCTTAGCGAGTAATGAAGCCCTCCTTTAAAGGACCAGTATGTGAGATCTAGAGCCATAAAGTGGTGAGATTATAGATTGCAACCAAATGATCATTCCCTTTCTCAGAGAACCTACGGTGGCCACAAAACTTGCAAAAACGCGAAAGGCGCGCTCCCGTGTCAGTGCTTTATTTAATTACTTTTTTCCCGTTCTGGGCTACCGTAGAAACATGGCGGTGCAAAATGGCAAGCTCCGTGGAAGAGGACCCGCTCTCTCTGTTGATATAAAGGGCTCATTCTGGATGAAAGAAAACACTATGATTCTTATTTTCAGGAAATAATTCACTGATGAAAATGTACTTTTGAATATTATATTCCATTCCTGCCAGTTATTCAGCCAGATTGTCCATCTAAATCCTACACACTGGTCCTTGAAGATAAACCCCACCTCTCACAAAACAAACCCCAGCTTTTGGAAAAACCACATCCCCCATTATAAACAAACACGCCTTTCAGAGAAGCCACATTCTCTCAGGAAATTAACCCCGCCTTTTGGAAATGACACTGAAAATGCACACTCCCAGAGCAGGGGTCTCACAGGTCATTCCTTGGACGGCTACTGTGTCAGCTGGTTTAAGGGATTTCTAATCAATCAGCAGCATATTTTGGCTGGGGGAAAAGGCTGTGCGGACTCTTTAGCCAATCAGTGACCAGAATTAAGAAATGACGGGCAGCGATCAATCAAAACCCGGCAGACACGTTCTGGCCAAGAAGTTAACTTGAGTTGTTTGGACCCTGACCCAAAGTACAGACCGTATACAGTCTATGAGGCACCAATTATCAGACTGCTAGTACAGACCCAGTTCAAAAGTTCAGCTAATCATAGGTAAATGGTGTGGCAAGACAACCTTCCCGTCAGACTATTGACCGGCAACCATGAAACAGAAAATATAATTAGTTAATGAGGTTAAGGACCTGAAATAAGGCAAAAAAAAAAAGCCAAACTGAAAAGGATAAAGGAAGCACAAGCAAATAGAGTGGCTAAGCAAACAGAAAGACAGATAAACAAAGCAAAACAAAGAAGGGAGGGAAGGGGAATAAATGAATAAGGATGTGTGTTATTTGTGCTCAGGTTGAGGGGGGGGTGGGCACTTTTTGCCAGAAGAGGCCCAGAAAAACTGCTTAATGCCTCCTCATGCTCAGGGCAGAGGAGACCCACCAACAGAAAGCCACGCATCCCAGATTAAATGTTCAGACCACAGACTGTATAAAAAGATGGACGAAGCGACCGTGACGTCACCCATTGGTTTCAGCATATCATTTAGGAAGCCTTGATTTTGGCAATTGAACAGCGCCGTTTTGTTATTTTGAAACCAAATGTGATTCCTATTGGACGAGAGCGTGAATTAAAGATTCAGGGAGGAGTAAGGGGTGGATCTACGGGTGGATCCGACCGTATCTGATGAGGACAAGAGGATAGCCACGCCCCTAAAGCATATTCTGGCTTTATCCTTTATTCTTGTCTATATGGGACCATAATTTACAAAAATGAACATCATGATGTATCGAAGGAGACTTGAAACGTGCAATAGATCCCATAAAACAATGTGGAAAATCATTATTGAAATAATAAATCTGGTGGGAAAGTAGGGTCTTTTTCTCATAGACTTCTATAGGATTGAACTTCTTTCTGCTACCACCAATGTCGCCATCTGCTGGCCATTAAATAGAATGCAATTTTCAGAGATTTCCGCATTGGCCTCACTTCTCAGACCCGGGTGATGCGTCCATCTATTTATATAGTCTACGGTTCAGATCAGTCACTTAACTACACTGCCCACAATGCACTACAGCAGAGAATAGGCAAATACATCATGTGGCCGTAGACCAAGGAACATTATTTTCATTCAGAAATGCCAAACTAATTAAATAACCAGTTTAGGAGCTTAGG
This sequence comes from Gymnothorax javanicus, assembly GCA_029692085.1. Lineage (NCBI taxonomy): Eukaryota > Metazoa > Chordata > Actinopteri > Anguilliformes > Muraenidae > Gymnothorax > Gymnothorax javanicus. The sequence goes on from CM056195.1 coordinate 175,330,817, forward strand.
AGTGCAATTCAAGAGCAAAGAGTCGCACTTATAATCTTCCCCTGCCCTCCTCACTTTCTCCATCTCACACTCTTTCTATCCCTCTCTTGCTCCCTTCCCCTACATCACTCATTCCCCCTCTCTCTGCAGGTATGAAGCCCAGGTGGGCATATGGGCGTGGTCAGAGGCAGCCGGAAAGGGGGCGGGACAGAGGGAGGGGCCTGCTGCCTCACCTCAGCGTTCATTCGCTCCCGCGCGGCCCTGGCCGCCTCCCTCTGGGCCGCATACTCCGCCTCCTCCTCCAACCGTAGCTCCTCCTCCCGAGCCGCCAGCTGGGGCAGAAACCAATCACAACAGAGGAGGCTGTTAGCCCCGCCTACTTTTCCACAACAGAGCCACAAGTCCACGCAGCAACTTAGGAGGACTGTAAAAGGGGGAAATTAAATTAAAACAGCAAAATATAAAAACATGACAAATGCAAAGGGAAAATGTACATGCAAACAAAACAAATATAATAACAAACAAACCAATAAAAATACTTATGTTCAAGGGAAAAAAGGTTGCCAGGGAAGCGAAGGACAGATTTTATTTCCTTGTCTATTGGCTTTGACAGTTGACGCACTAAAGGTAAATGAACTTCACTCCCCTGACAGGGTTTTGAAGCGACCCAATCAAATCACATCTATCATCCGTGCAATGCCATACTTGAAATACTAGGCATATGTCAAGGGCACCACAAAACACACACCGCATTGACGAAAACCTCAGGTCTGTGCTATTTTAAGCTAATGTCACACGCAGACAACGGAGTGAGAGCTAAAACGCTTTTCCTGTGATACCTCCCAGCAACCAGCTCCTTCTGTTCTTCAGAATTACCCTTCCACACCAGTCTGTATGAGAGCTGCTTCGCACAGAACTGCTGCAAAGACCCTAGTAACATAGGAGGACACCCGAGAAATTCAACAGTTTTATGAGGCGTTCTGCATTCTGTGGACCTTATCATCGCTAACTTCTGAGGCATGCAAGCTGAAAGACTTCCTCTCCATTCTCCACCAAAAAGAGTTTGCCGTCTCTCTTTTCCCAATACTTCAGCAAATGCAGCCTGAAGTGCTATAGCACTGTAAGAAAGGCCCATGTGAATAAGTGCGAAAATGGACGCAAAATTCCACACATCCTTAGTAAAACTCCACTCTTCATTAACGACACTTGGGCTTTTTGGCAGTATGTTTCCATAATGGGCGATATTTGTTCTTAAGCCGCCCCGTTTGGCGCAAATGGATCATTATACGAAGACGGAAACGCGAAAAGTTTCATACAAGTGCTCAGAGAGGAAACAGGGAGACATTCCAGTCTTCCAGAACTGTGTGGTTACTGAATACTGCCTCGAGTAAAGGGCAGCAATGATCCTTAACAAATACACAACATGTCATAAAAACAAATACTGTCGTTTACACGTGCATTCAGCTCCTGAAACATGGCCTATACACACACGTCCACCCGTACCGGTACCCAGGCTGCAAGGAGGAAACTTGGATGGTTGTTGCTTCAAGCCTCGTTGCTCGAGCTTAAAGGAGTTGTGTCACGATTACGGCACATGCTCACAACTTTGAACAAAGTAAATCTTCTCAACTGCAAGTCAAAATCTAGAGGACATTTTTTCTTCTATGATTATTGGCAATGACAACCAGCTTATATTCTTCGTATCCCTTGGCTAAAGCTTAAAATAGCACTTTGAATCCTTGCATTTCCTAGGAAAACACCTTCATCTAAAGAGCATAAAGCTGGAGAAACTAAAATTTATAAATGCAATGCAAAACGAAGACAAATCGGCAAGTATGAAATCAGATTATGACTTGCAGTCAAGCAGATTGAGATGTACATGCTGAGCATGATCAGTAATCGTGACACAGCTCCTTAAAGTGGGATCGCAGGTTCTCTGACACAAAACGCATAATCAGGGACTCAAACGAACACTCCCATAGCCTTGTGGAAAACAGACTAATGTTGGGACTGACCTCATGCGCACTCATGACCCATTCTGGTTCCCCACCCACAGGTTAAGAAACGCTGATCTAACACATTCAAGCCTTTTCATACCATAGCTTCAGATAAACAGGTTTAATGTAAAGCACCATGATAAACTGCTCCGGGCAAATAAGTCCATAATCTCTGCCTCCCTTTTTTGGAGCACGTTAAACAAGGGCTCATCTGCGATTACCTGGGCCTGCATTTTCTGGTCAACGAGCACCTGTTTGTCGCTAATGGCGGCATATTGCTGCTCCTTCAGGTGGGCGATCTCCTCCTCGCTGACCGGCCTGAAAAATGACAGCAATGACAACAGCTCTATGATCCACCCCTCCCATCCAGCTGATCTGGGTTCTAACAGCATTTCTTGTGGATTTGAACACTTTGTTTTTTTTCATTATAACTGGCTTCTCAAATCCCACCCAAATCTGTAACGTCAAATCAGCAAACTATTTAGCACACGCAACCCATGCAGCCAACTGGAGAGGGCAAGACCGTTCACGGTTCTCCCACGAAAAATGCGGCAGTCCGTCACCGCTGCTTTTCAGGTTCAACTTACACCGCCCCGCAAGAAATTTGCTGAGTAAGAGCTGATAACTGATTTTAGATAAGTTTGGGGCACTGAATCCAAATATCACATGAGTTTTTGGCTATCACGTCAGGTTTTGTCACAAATCACTGCCCTTGGTATAACGAGAATCCGGTTCAAGCATAGTAAGTCCCTGCTGTTTCTCATGAATTAAACACTCAAAATCACCACCACTAAGTATTGCATCATCATGGAAAATAACCACACCCCAAGTAGCCTATGCCAATCCCCTTTTCGCCTTTTGCCTGTTGCATGAGTTCTAAAAATAGCATTGGATGATGGACAAAGACAAATCTCAGCCTGTTGTCTGTATCAGTTGTCTGTATCACTTTTTGCCCACACGTTTGGATTACTTTCCACAAAACCTTGGTGCAGCCAGTGAGGAACAACCGGAAAGATTCCATCAAGACATCAAAACGATGGAAAAACGGTACCAAGGAAGATGGAGTACAAGTATGATGGCTGATTACTGTTGGTGCCTACAGAGAGACTGCCCTGAACTAAATTATTCTCGTACATCAAAGAAAAGAAAATTTGATCCTTAGGTGAGCTGCATTTTGTTTTATTACATCTTGCAGAATGCTTAAAATCTAACAGACATTTTGCTTTCATTCATCATTGCGTATTCTTATATATATAAATATGAAAAAAAGAATTTGCGATTTGTCAAAAAAACTGACGTGATACACAAAGTTTTAGGGCAAATTTGAAATCAGCACTTACGAATTATATAGAATCAACACAGTTTATCAAATCAGCAGAGAAAAAGTTTCAAAATGCAGGGCGGTGTTATGGCTGTGCCACACCCCCTGATGGCCATCATGTGTATTACACTAGCACAGACTAGTTGGTCAGACACGTTTGAGGAATAAATGTAGCAGGCAAACACTCATCGCAGTAAACAATTAGTTTTGGCTAACCGTAAAAAGTAATAAAAACGTTTTTTGGATGGCATATTATGCTTATTCCAGCAAGTATTTAACTGACAGCCTTATCACTAAAGTCAATTTAAACAATTCAAATCATTCTAATAATGCTCATTTAGGCTAAGACCTGAAATTAACGGGCTGTTTCAAGTCAAGTCAAGTTTAGAGTCAGTCAGCAGCGGAGGAGAGTTTGAGTCTGTGAAATATGGTGTGAGGAATAAAGCGTTTATCGTTTCACGGCTGGGACAGACCTGGGACTGCTGCCGGGAGTCTCTCCCTTAAGAGAAAGAGAAGAAGTGATCAGGTAATGTGCGATAGAGAAGAGATACTCAAACAAGCAGGCGCACTGGCTACAGGGCTTCAGCTTACAAACAAAGAAATGGCCATTACAGATGATGGACATTTATGATAAAGCTCACTGCTGAGATGGTCTCCACTGATGATGCCATCAAGGATAATGCTAAACTCATGTACAGTTCACACTCAATGTTTATCACTGTTAAAGGTGCTCCACGTCTTGTTACGCGGTTTCTAAGCTAGAACATTTTTTGTCCCATATGGCAAACATCTCCTCACGATCCGCTAGCTGCCTGTCCCCTGAATATGCCGTAAAAAAAAAAAAACAGGGTCCCCGTGCACAACCCAGGTTCCAAAAACTGCAACAAAAACAACCTGGTCCAGCCTGGATTATCCAGCCAATCACTGACAAGAGGGATGGGGGGTTGGGGTTTGGGTTTTTTTTTTTTTTTTTTTTGGGTTCGGGGTTAGTGCACGCTCATGACAGTTTCAGGAAGCACGGGAGGGAGAGAGGGGCAGGGAGGGGGAGAGAGGGGCAAGCTAGCTCACTGCTTTATTTGATAATACTTCAAACATTAACAGAAGTGACGTCACCCAACCGTGCTTAGAGCACCTTTAATGATAGTAGTACCTGCCATCAATAATGATCACTACAAGTCATTATCATAAATGACAGCAGTTCACTGCTAAAAATGGCCATCAAATATCATGAGCATCAGAGGAACATTTAACTCTGATAAAGGTCATTTGGGAAAATGGCTTTCAATGATAATGGTTTTTAATGTTATGACAGTTAACAATCGAGCAGCCTAACTATCATCACTCATAAACACACTACTGTCGATGATTATCAGTGATAATCATCAGTAACTAACAATTGTCACCTGATCACGGGCATGACTGATAACAGTAACCAGTCATCATTCACGCTGGGCATCAGTGATAATGGTCATCACTGATAACGTACTTAACGGACAATACCTATAGCTCAAAGTGAATCAATGATGATCATCATCACTGATAATGACCACCAACAGCAGTTATTACTGATAATGGGCATCACTGATGACAATATCTACTGACAATGGTTACCGTTCATAATGGGAGTCAGTGGCAATTATCATCACTGATAGCGATTATATAGCAGCAAGGCGATCATCGATAAAGAGTAACACTGATTAACACAGATATGGTTTAGAGTTAACCACTAAAACCACAGAATGTAAATACCGCCACCGCAAATACAAGACAGCATGCTGAAAATTCCCGCTGCTCACCTCATCGCTCTCAACCAGGTTCTCAAACTGAAAAACAAAACACATCAAATTACAGAGAGAACTGCAAGCCATTTCGGAGCATCACGGCCAACTCCCTTTCTAAACGAGACATTCAAACACTGCAAACTGCGCAGCGTAAAACTAACTGATATACTGTTTTCACGCAAGCAGTGTACACAGTGTCGACCAAAGTGGAATCATTTACGTAATTATTTTGGACTCAAATACTTCCCTTAATTACACTTTGCAGGGCTTGACATTAACTTTTTGAGGCACTTGTCCTGTGGACAAGTAAATTTACCTTTCACTCGTCCTGGCTCAAAAGTCACTTGTCCGGGTACTGACAAGAATGTACTTTTTATGCCCTCGGAATCGAAGATTTGAGGGCATATTGTTTTTGGCCTGTCTGTTTGTCCGTTTGCCTATTTACTATTAAATTACATTTTGAATGCAAGTTATTTCTCAAGATGACGGTATTACTATCACTAAATTAATTAAATACTTTTTTCCAACCAATTATTAGTGCACAGGTGACTGCAGGCCTAACTACATAGTAAAAATTGGTATGTTTGGGTTGCTGCCTCTGCATGTCATTTAAAATTTAAATGACATAACCTAACAATTCAACTACCAATTTGCAGACTGATAGACCTGGGCAGTGAGGTTCCAGAGGTGAAATCCCGGAATGATATTAAGTGACTAGGATTTTGATTATCAGCCATAATGTCATAAACATCGGGGGCAGACTGACCACGGGCTAGGAGACTGTAAAACAATGATATTTGCACCTGTAGAAACTACAAGTCCGCATGAAATCAACCTTTTTTTGGGGAAAGAAAGAAAAAAAAAGTACTACATTACCCACAATCCTACGCTGTTACCTCGGAAACGTTTAATAAACCCGCGAATGTCTCCGTCAACTCGTAAGTTAGGTCAGTAACGAACAAAGCACTGGCGATGTCACTAAATACAAACAATATGAAACACTAAATATACTCACGACACAAACTAAAATATGCAACAACGATAAATTAAACAAGCAGCCAAACTATTGATGCTGCAGCAAGGTGGCATTGATTCACGCCTCACTCACTCGCTGTCTCTCATCGCACCGGTGCCATTAGGTTTTTCATTCATCGCATAGACCAAGTCTCACGTCGCACGTGCGACATAAATGTCGCATTGTACAGCCCTGCTGTGTGTGTTTGTGTGTGTGTTCGAGTTTTTTTTTAAAGTTAATATAAGCTGAAATTAAATGGGCAGTCTCTGCGCCATGATTCGTGAATACAGTGTTGCTAACAGCTGGCATCACTGACTTGTCAGCCAAGTTGGGATGTGTCGGGCAGATGTAACAGAACATTACACCTCCCTTGTACTGCACCCAGTCGAATTCCTCCCTCCAGCTCTCTACAAATTACCTCTCCCTTTTCGATTCGTATAGCTCAGGTGCAGTTGCTGTTTTCCTTCGTGGGGTTTTTCCTGGAGCTTGCCCGGACTGCGGAGCTTTGAGAAACATCGCTGCTCCTCTGATGGAAGCGGTTCCTACTGTATATGTGTGCGCGCACGTATGTCCGTACCTGTGTATCTGATCGGTCAATCGAAGCATTCGAGTTGGACGCTGGTTAGACGTGTAGTGGGGAAAAAACGCTTTTGTTTCAAATCTGTATTCTGAATGTATTCATTTAGCGAATTGAATTCAGGGGCACATAAAGTAAAGACACGGTATTTTTTCAGCAACTTTTAACTTGTCCGGTGGGGCATGCAAATATCTCTTACACTTGTCCGACAATAAAATCTACTTGTCCCGGACAAGCGGACAAGCGTTAATGTCGAGCCCTGCTTTGCTTCATTTATCTTGTCTGGTGCAACAGCACCAACGAAGACGACCAGAAGAAAGGGTTTGCACTAATTGAGAAAATGTTAAAGGTTCTATTACAACAAACAAGCTCAGTAAAGAACAGAAAAGCATTAGAATCTAAAACAATGATGTAATGGACCTGGGTCCGGTTCTGGAGTACTTTATAGGGGTTCAGGCAGTGTTAAGGCATTTTATATAAATTTCTGGCCCACACAGATTAAAAAGCTGCTCTTGGGATTGAAGCCTGGAACTGATTGATGCTGCTATACTGTTCCTGAAATCATTGCAGTGAGTACTGTCAATCAAGATGACGTCACAGCTTGCTTCTTACCAAGGCTGGGCGATGTGGACAAAATCCAACACCACAATATTTTCGACTGATTACCTCAATGTTGATAAGGCAGAGATGTAATAAAAAAATATACACCTGAGATTTTTTATAAATAGTCACTGGTGATGTGGAGATGATGACCAGGGAAGTAGAAGAAAAACAGAACAGCAAGAACAAACCGGAACAAACAGAAAATTGTATCCCTTTACTGAAATACAGCCTTTACACCAGACAAAGACAACACTTACGCCATACACACAATGTAACGATATCCAAAATTTCTAAGGATATCCAGCCTAATATCACAATATCGATATTGAATCGATATATTATTGTCTAGCCCTATGTCCACCTAAAACAGTCCTGTAATGGAAAAACACTTAATCATCGCCCTCCTTGTCAAAAATTAATAATAAAAAACGGAGGTAATAGACCCAGGTCAGTGCAACCCACTGAACCCTAAAAGGTCGGTCAATTTAGCCCCAATTCTGTTCGCAAAGAAAGAGAAAGTCAATTAACACACCTCTATGGTGTAATGCTCTCCCCTGGTGCTGCTCCTGAAATACTTTGACCTGTCAAGAAATAATAAAACACTTTATAACAAGTATGTTAGAATGCATGTAGATATCATCCGGATTTCAATGTAGATCTTGGCAATGTAGATCTTGTCAAATAATTATCAGGAATGATTGAGGTCTGACATGCCTAAGCCTTTTAATAAAATTCAAAAATGAACAGCGCCAGCCAAGGAAACAAGAATACTTGATTTTAAGAGCTAAAGTCCAAGCAAGCATTTCAATCTAACCCTTTGGAAATAAGGCATGAGGCCAGAATTTGGATAGCATCAATTTTATTTATTTATTTATTTTTGGACAACCACAGTGAAACAACATGAGGGATGTCTAAAAAAAAAAAAAGGCACATCAATTTTATACTAAACACACACAATACTTGGTTGATATGTTATGGACTATGTTATGGAATAAGAGGACTGCCCACTTTAGTCATATTTCTGGAGGTTGGCCAGTGGCTTTCCTCATTGTAGATACTAAGTTGTAGTACAAGGTAAAACTAGTCCGTGTCACAATTACCATTCACTTATACAGTGGACCGACCAAGCGGTTAGTCAATGGCAGAAAGAGGGCTGAATCTTTAAGTGGTGGCTTGGAGCTCTAGTCACTGGCTGTCTGACAGCAATAGTTGGAAAACTGCAGGTAACATTGCGCACTATTAAGGAGACCACAGAATCGTTTTTGAGGTGCTGGATCAATCTCTAAGGAGAGCCCTCAGTATCAGCACATAGAAGAAACGACCAATTCCGTAAAACCTTCCATCCTGTTCTAAGGGCTAAGGGCAGTCCTGCTACTTTAGCACTTAGCTCCACCCATCAGTAGACAAGGAACAAGAGGAAAAAAGACGAGGTGCGGGGATCAAGGAAACGACAAATGGAAAGTTCTTGCTCCCTCGAACGTCAACTCGAAGACACGTCACGAACAGACAAACATTTCAGATAGGAAGATATCAACTGATAGATCCATCCACATCACTTTTTGAAATGATAACGTCTATTTCGGGGCTGAGCCTGAACGAACATTCTTTTTTTTTTTTTGAAGGATTTGAGCCTTAAATGTGCTTAAAAAGTTCTCATGGCGATGTTCACTGTTTACAAACAATGACGTCAAACTTGTACATGCGCAGTTTGGCGGTTGGCAGAAAGCGTAATCAGGGCATAAATAAAATGGCAAGTAGCCTCTTTGGTTCTTCGCTTAAAATCCTCAAAAACGTGATTCCTGAACCCTTAGCGAACCTGTTGATGCAGCCTATAACACAACAACTGACTGGCATAGCTATTTTAGATGTTTTATTAAGTACATATAGAGACGGATATCCAGTAGTGCAATATGCGCCTTTTTGCCAACCACGTATCAAAACATTGACGTCATCGTGAGCATCGCTATTTTTTTCGGTTTAGAGATCTGTCTGAAACCATCGGTTTTCATTTTTTATCGTGAATAGTATTTAACAATTTTAGCGACTGATAAAGCACTCCCACGAACATTATAGTTTACTGATGACGACGAGTCTTTCCACTCTATTAGCTCAACAGAAGCTCCTCACTTCAACACTCATTCTCAGGCTTTATGAGCTAGTTTCACAGACAGGGATTAAGTGTAGTCCAGGACTAAACTGAGTTTTGCATAGAGATTTTCCATTGAAAATTGAATTTAGTCCAGGATTAAGCTTAATCTGCGTCTGGGAAACTGGCCCAAAATGTTCTCAACATGTTCTTAATTTTGTGGCATTTTTTCAGCCTCAACGTTCCTATAAAAATGAGTGTATACATCACTAATTCTGGACAACATACAGTACAGGGCAAAAGTTTGGACACACCTTCTCATTCAATGCGTTTCCTTTATTTTCATGACTATTTACATTGTAGATTCTCACTGAAGGCATCAAAACTATGAATGAACACGTGGAATTATGTACTTATCAAAAAAGTGTGAAATACCTGTAACTGAAAACATGTCTTATATTCTAGTTTCTTCAAAGTAGCCACCCTTTTGCTCTGATTACTGCTTTGCACACTCTTGGCATTCTCTTGATGAGCTTCAAGAGGTAGTCACCTGAAATGGTTTTCACTTCACAGGTGTGCCTTTGTCAGGGGGTTACTTAGTGGAATTTCTTGCCTTATCAATGGGGTTGGGACCATCAGTTGTGTTGTGCAGGAGTCAGGTTGATACACAGCCGACAGCCCTATTGGACAACTGTTAGATACGTACATACATAATTCCACATGAGTTCATTCATAGTTTTGATGCGTTCAGTGAGAATCGACAATGTAAATAGTCATGAAAATAAAGGAAACGCATTGAATGAGAAGGTGTGTCCAAACTTTTGGCCTGTACTGTACTTCCAAAGGCAGGGTCTCAACATTCCTTGCTCAGACTACGATTTTATTTTTCCACATTTATTTCATCGATTAAAATATTTTCGGTGATGATAACATAACCGTGTCAGGCGCCAGTGAGGGAGCGAAGGAGTGATAAGTGGTGATATCATTTTTAGAAATGATGAAATTGATGCTCGCTACCCGTAAATAAGCTTAAAAAAAAAAAAACATTAGATTTACCCCGTTCTGGACAGCGGGAGTCCTATAAGGCCGCTATACAATCACCATGGCAGGACCAAAGTAGTCGATTATCATTGCACAAAGATTACTAGAGAGCTAAATCGCCACAGATGATTTCGTGGATGCGAGTTTTAAATTATAGCAAGGAAAACCTAGTACAATCCTGCGCTCCTTCAAGATCAGGGTTTCGGACCTCTCCACTGCAGTGGAACCAGACTGACTGGCTGCCTTATTAAAAAGCTGGCGAGACTAGCATGAAGCAGCTGGCTACAGCTGCTCTGATATTCCCGCAGATAACTCATAATTCGAAGACCACGTATAAAACAAACGCAATGGACGCTAAATTAGACTAAAATGTACGCAAAACCTAGACAGGGCATCTAACGCTATTGTAGTAATAGATACTCACCCAGCCAAACGAAGGTAAAACTGTTCAATCAGCAGCCATCACAAATATCTGCAAGTAACCATTAACGCTCGACTTACCCACCACCTCGCTGGATCCTGCTCGCCTCCCTCCTGAACAACCCACAGCACTGAGTCCAGCAGTTACCCATGGCATTCTGTTAAAAGAGCTCTTTGACACCCTGAAGTTTGATAGCTAGCTAGAGTTAGCAGTCCAGCTGCAATCCTTAGTGTGCCACCACCCCGGTCAGTCAAAACTCATTACGCAAAAAGTGGGCATTTTTGGTGCATGCGAATCGAAATTTTTATCTAGATTTAATTAAGGCGATTCATTTTCACATACATAAGCGACTGAGCAGGGATAAGCTGAGCCTTTAACATCGCAATACGCCGAGTTTCACACAAAACCACAGCTTGCTTCTAGCAAGTATTGTCCTCAGTGTGGTGAGGCTCTTCCGAGTACATCTGTCCATGTGATGTAATTATTACGGAAGCCCGTTTGGTTAAACCTTGGCGACAAAATGGAAACCGTTAACTTACTGGAGTGCGTTTCCCGAAAGCACAGATGCTAACTTTCATAGTTGGAACCGATGACAGTGAATGGACAAACTATGTAAGTTGCTAACTTAGTTAGCAACTATGGTTTTGGGAAACGCACCCCTGAATGGGAGTATGCGAATGTGTATTCCATCCATAAGTTATACCACTTCTTCCTCTCTATGGTCTAAAGAGAGCTGGAGCCTATCCCAGCTAATTATGGGCAAAAGGCAGGAACACACACTGGACAGCTCATCAATCCATCACAGGGAGCTCACAGCATTCATGCACCGTTCACTCTCTCACTCATATCAACAGGCAATTTAGGGTCTCCAGTTTGCCTGACATTCATGTCTTTGAACTGTGGGAGGAATCCAGAGAACTCACGGGAAACTCACGCGAGCACGGGAAAGCATGCAAACTTCACACAGAAAGGCCACAGGCCAGATTTGAACTCAGCCTCCTTGCTGCAAGGTGGCAATGCTACCCACTGAGCCACCGCCCAAATATTTATTCATCATTCACTCAATTTTCTCAAACCTATAGCAATACATATTCATTTCAGACTCCGTTTACACCATGAATAGAAGGTATGGTGAAAAAAAAATTTGAGAATTACCTTCATACATTAGCCTCAAGGGCCATCACTAAGAAACAAAACAAGAATAATGGATTAAAGGTCCCCTATTATGCCACCAGGTGCATAGCTAATTGGCCATTATGAGCCAGTTCAAAATTTCCCCTTTCTGACTTCACAAGGGGGAGTGACCACCCAGAATAATGAAATCTGATTGACTGCTTGTCTGAAGCTGATCAGTTCTTCTTGCCAGTTGGTTACTTCCCCATGTGATGTCAAGAGGGGAAAGATTTTGAAATGGCTTGTAATAACTAATTGAGTCATTCCACATGAAGTCAACCAAGGCACCCATGGGCAAAGTCACGGATTTTCTTCAAACTTTGAAAGAATGTTGCTTTGGGTGCCGAATGAAGACATACAAAGTTTTCGCCCAATCGACCCTGTAGTTCTGATTTTCTGGGGGGTCAAAAAAGTGGGCATGGCACCCCGGTTGGCGAAATTAGCATTTTTTCCATTTTTAACAGGCTGCAACTCTGAAAGTAATAAAGCTAACCCCATGATTTTTTCAGAACTCTCTTCACACTGTACTACACCCTTCATTGCAAATCAAAGTAGTTTTAACCCTTTTATTTTGGTTTTATAGGCTCTCAAAAATGCTACTTTTACAAACCGGTATCAAAGCATACATATATAAGGGTCCCATTTTCACACCCATCTGATGACATATATGTATTTGTGGCAATATCAGCGATTAGTTATGGTCAAGAACTTTCTATAACCACCAATTAATATCCTGTAGCATTTATAGTTCTTCAGTAATATTGACCCTTATTTTAGCCACCTGTGGGGGGTGACCCTTTTCGACCCTTTTTTTCAGGATGTGGGTATCCTTCAATTTTAATGAAACCCATAATTTTGAAAGCTCTTGATGTGCACTGCCACCAAAATGAATTTTATTATGGAAGTAGCATACCTTCATTAAAAAAAAGTTGAGTCATTTTCTTCAATTTTCATCATAAAATTAATCCCTTTTCAGAGGTTGTTCAAAATTCTCAACATTTTCACGTGTTCAAAAGTACTTTTTTTCCAGATCCTCCTCCCACAAAAAATGTACTGTAAAAATATTCAATTTTATCTCAATATTTCCTCTTTTTAAGTGTAAGAAATGTACACAGATAATCCCACCCCACCCCTGTGATGTTGAAAATTGTGAATGGCCCCTTATCTGCCTTGCAGACAGCCTTTGCTTCCTTTCAGCACTCACTTCTAGTGCTTAAATTAGTTTTGAATGTGGCAAAAAAATTAAATGTGTGCTTTTCTCTAGATCTTGTTCATTGAAGGAAAATAAATTTAGAATTTGCACCTTGGATGGCACTGAAACTGAACGAATGCTATTATGTAAGTACCTTGGGATATTTGTCAATGAAAAGCTGCCTTTTAAAATACACTGATGAATTGATGAGGAAGTTTAGGCGTAAAACTGGTTTCCTTAGTACAACCCCAATTCTGAAATAGTTGGGACGAAGTGTAAATTGTGAATAAAATCAAAATGCTATGACTTTCAGATCACATGAGCCAATATATTATTTACAATAGAACATAGATAAAATTTCAAATGTTGAAACTGAGACATTTTACATTTTTATCAACAAAATGAGCTTATTTCAAATTTTCTGGCCGCAACAGGTCTCAAAAAAGTTGGGACACAGGCAAAAAAAAAAAAAAAAAAAAAAAAAAAAAAAAGCAATTAATATATAAGAGAATCAGCTGAAAGAACATTTAGCAAGTAATTAAGTTAACTGGCATCAGGTGTGTAACATGATTGGCTATAAAAGGGATGTCTTAGAGAGGCTGAGTCTCTCAGAAGTAAAGATGGCCAAGGCTCCCCCAACCTGTGAAGGCTTGTGTAAAAAATTGTGGAATACTTTAAAAACAATGTTCCTCAATGTCAAATTGCAAAGGCTTTGAAGGTCTCATCATCGACAGTGCATAACATCATCAAAAGATTCAGAAAAACTGGAAAAATCTCTGTGCTTAAGGGACAAGGCTGAAGACCTTTACTGGATGCCCATAATCTTCGGGCCCTCAGACACCACTGCATCACTCACCGGCGTGATTCTGTCATTGACATTACTAAATGGGCCCAGGAATACTTCAAGAAACCACTGTCTGTAAACACAGTCCACCGTGCCATTCACAGATGCCACCTAAAACTCTATCATGCAAAAAGGAAGCCATTGTTGAGCATGATCCAGAAGCGCTGCCGTGTTCTGTGGGCTAAGGCTCATTTAAAATGGACTGTAGCAAAGTGGCAAAGTGTCCTGTGGTCAGACAAGTCCAAATTTGACATTCTTGTTGGAAGTCATGGGTGTTGTGTCCTCCGGGCTGAAGAGGAGAAAGACCACCCCTCCTGTTATTAGCGTTCAGTTCATAAGCCAGCATCTCAGATGGTATGGGGATGCATTAGTGCATATGGTGTGGGACACTTGCATGTTTTAAAAAGCACCATGAATGCTGAAAGGTATATAAAGGTTTTAGAGCAACATACACTCCCCTCCAGACGACATCTATTCCAGGGAAGGCCTTGTGTATTTCAGCAGGACAATGCAAAAGCACATACTGCAGCTATTAGAACAGCATGGCTTTATAGTAGAAGAGTACGTGTGCTGAACTGGCCTGCCTGCAGTCCTGATCTTTCACCGATTGAGAACATTTGGCGCGTAATGAAATGAAAAGTCTGTCAAAGGAGACCCAAAACTCTCCAGCAGCTGGAAGCCTGTATTAAACAAGAGTGGGATCAAATTCCAATGGCTAAACTCAAGAAACTTGTCTCCTCAATGCCCAGACGCCTCCACTCTATGCTGAAAAGAAGAGGGGATGCTACACCATGGTACACAGGCCTCTGTCCCAACTTTTTTGAGACCTGCAGCATCCATCAAATTTGAAATGAGCTCATTTTGTGGATAACATTGTAAAATTTCTCAGTTTCAACGTTTGCTACGTTATCTCTGTTCTATTGTGAATAAAATACTGGCTGGTGTGATTTGAAAGTCATTGCATTTTGATTTTATTCACAATTTACACTTTGTCCCAACTATTTCAGAATTGGGGTTGTAGAAATAGATAGTGTTTCTCACGTGATAACAGGAACCTTTTAATTCTGTCTACCTTCTTGTCCGTGCTTGACTATGGTGATATTATCTACATGCATGCTGCATCTAACACTTTGAAAAGCTTGATATGGTCTATCATGCAGCACTAAGGTTTATTATGGGGGATTATTTCAGAACCCTTCACTGTTCTCTTTATAAGGCTGTGGGTTGGTGATCCTTCCTCTTAGGAGAAAGCAGCATTGGCTCACTTTCATTTACAAAGCAATTCTACAAAGATTACCAAATTATGTTACATCTTTCATCAAATGGCATTCTCGCCACTACCAAGACAGATCTCAGGACTGGTTGGTTCTCGAGGTCCCCCGCATTAAAACTGAAATCGGACAAACTGCTTTCTGCTACTGTGTTCCAAGGACATGGAATGAGTTTCAAGAGTCCTTTAAATTGAATAAATTAATTTCACGGCAGAAATTGATGAAGGATTTTAAGGTGGTGGTCTGTGATTGTTCTGATTAATGTTGCCATAAATTGTACTTTACTATGATGATTTTATGGTTAATATTTTTGTTGTCCATGTTTTATTATGTTTTGTTTTCTGTTGTAAACGGGGAACCATTGCAAATGAGGCTGATGTCTCCGTGAATTTCCTTCAAAAATAAATGAATAATATGCATTATTTATTCAAAATAGAAGAACCCCTTGCTAGGAATGTTTTATTTTCGTAAAATATCGCAAGGTAATAGGGCACCTATAGCGTTGCAAGAACATATACGGCAATATGGCAATATTCAGAGGGCAATCTGTTCCAAGCTACATTTTGTCACGTATATTGGTTATACCTATTGCGGGAGTAAGTGGAAGGGCTTGGTTGTACCTTCTCAAAAAGGAAATTATTTATTACTTGGTGCAGCGCGGTTTTCCTAGTTTTCCTATTTGGGAACGGCCACTGAGGCCGCACACCACTTGTGCAAAATGTTTCCTGATGAAATAGTCTTGTGACCACTAGATGGTGATCTTGCTTCCATTGTTGAAACCACAAAACTCAGAGGAGCTTGCAGACTTTATACACAATAATACACTTCAAGCTAATTAAACTTAAAAGCGAAAATTCCCAGGCTCCATGAAAAATGTGAGTCGACTCAATTGAATGTGAGTAAACTGAACTTGAAGATAAGCATTGTTTCAACTCAGAGTTGTCAAGACAATGGATAACTATAAGTTTAACTTCTGAAAACTCAGAACTTGAGGACAGTATCTAAAGCTTGCCGCGTTTCCACCAAACGCGAAACGAAATTCCTCCTCGCTTTATTCGCGGGATGTAGCTAGACTGCGGGATCATTTAAATATTTTTTTTCGCTTTGAGGATTGGTCGCCCTGTTCGCGCCAAGATCACATTCACTTCTGTGGAAAAACAACTTGGTAGAGGATTGGCACGTAAATTCATACCGCCGACCAATAGCAATGGCAGTTGAGCCTTGTTAACATTCAAAGGGCAGTACTTCCTACAATCTCCAAAAATCATCAACAAGGACGATAATGCTAGCGTCACAAACATTTAACTTTATGAACATTGTGCCTGCTTGAGAATAAAAAATATTAACAAAACTGATGATGTTGTCACATCCAATGTGGAGCTAGACCAGAGGTCCCCAATCTTCCCCAGACAGGGCCATTTTGGGTGCAGGCTTTCATTGCAACCAAGCAATTACACACCTGATACTACTAATCAACCTGTGGACTCTAATAAGATTGATTAGTAGAATTAACCCAGCAGACATCCAGATCTTTGGTCAGGGATCCATCCATATTTTGCTGTATATTTTCATCTTTAATGTTCTCTGTGACCCATCCCAAAATACAGCCTACGGCCCTGAGAGGTGCAACTCGAATGATGCCCCCCCCAATTTAACAAGGGAGAGGGAAAAAAAAATCATCACACCTCTCTTACATTATGGAATTATTTACACAGCTATACCTGACAAATACGGTCTATCAACAGCCATGTTGCAATCTCGTGTCAAAAAAAAAAACACACATCTGAAGATCTAAAACTGATCTGACGCGAGAAATTGCTTCATAATCAGAATCTATTCACACTAAATAGCAACACACAAAAAAACCTCTTTTGATACAAAGCAGTGGCATGCCCCTACAGACGTTACAGTGCGTTCAGCAAATAACATTAAATACAGGGTGGAGGAGACTAGTCATACACTGGACAGGCTATATATAGACTTGAGAGCAGAGAGAGGCAAAACTTGATGGCATGGTCTGTGCATTACACAGCTGTATAGAGGTAGCCAGGAGATCACATTATTCCCTTGTTTGAAGGGTAGTGAAAGCGCCAGGTAAAATGCAAAGATAGGAAAAATTATAAGCAGAATTATTCAGATACACAGGGTCAAAATTTTGCAGTTGAAGCCAGAAGTTTACATACACTTAGGTTGAAGTCATTAAATGTCTTTTTTGTCATTCTACAGATTTCATGTTGAACCATGAAATGGCTGGTTAATGGTTAATGGCTGGTGAAATTGAGAGGCAAAGTGCAGCAGCCAGGGAGAGAACGAGCAGTACGGACTCAGTACAAACACAGAGAATTATACAGACCACCAGAAAGTACTCGCGCTTCCAAAGGATGTATAATAGTCCGAAAAAACAGAAGCAACGCGAGAGAGAACAAAAGTAGAAAAGGGAAAATTCCTAAAGAGGAAGGAACTCCAAAAATAACCGGAAGATATAAAGTCACAGAAATCCTGACCAGAGATATCTTCAGCAATAGTGCTTAGCTACAAACAGACACTCTAGCAAAGGAGGTGTGGCGGACTTCCAGCTTATGTAGAGTCCGGGGAAGCACCGCCCCAGTTCAATCAGCCAGCTGGGAAAAAAATCCGATTGAAAAGGAATTCGATCTCGTCCCGGGACGAAAGCCACAAACAAAATTCCAAAACACACGCACGCCTCACAAACCATGACAATGGTTTTGTCAAGACAGTGAGAATATGTGGAGTTTGTCTCCAAAACACAATATATCCATTTTACTCATTATAGAGGCATCAAACTCTGACCATGTAAAAAATACACATTATAGTGTGAATTTCTAAATACAGATTTTTGCACCATAAGAAGCACAGGGCTATTGCACTATGATATTATCTAAATTTTGTCATTTTTGCATTTTGGAAACAAAGTCTTCAATATCAACTCTGTGCATGACAAGTAATTTTTCCTTCAATTGTTTAGATAGATTGTTTCACTATATTATGTCAGGAATTGCATAATATCAGAGATCAGATATTTTTGGCTAAGGTGTATGCAAACGTCTGACTTCATCAGCATACATTTTTGCGACAAATCATTTTTATGAATAAGAATTGCCTTTATTTCTTCTGCAGATAATAGACCCTGGGTGCTACGCAAATGCAAAAAACCCATTGTTCTGAAACTAGAGGACATTAACCCTTGTTGTTCCCCATCGCCATAAACTAAGTCCCTAACATATGCCTCACACAGACATGTCAAAGCTGGGGAAGATTAAGAGGGCTCCGAGGTCACAGCAGGGACAGATGCAGAGGATCCAAGATCACCGGAGGGAAAACTGCGGAAATTGCTTGGCCCAACTGTAAAGCTGCTTTCACACAGGACGCTAAAACGAATTTTTTCAAGACGACAGATTACATTGAAGTCAATGCAAAGACGCGAATACACGCGTTTCACGTGTATTCGCGGCGTCTTTGCATTGACTTTGAATGTAGGGGAGAGCCGGTGCAAAAGTAACGTGGGAAGAAAGTAATACGGCGATTTACTCTCAGCCATCCGCGCCTTCGATCGTCATATTGGGTCAGCACGCAGCTCGCGACACTCTCCAGACCCGCGAGGTTTGAGGTTTCCCAGCTGAACAAGACCGGGAAGACTGTTTTCCACAGTGGTGAGTAAATTCAGACAAATGGTAAACTTTTTTGACTTAAAGATTGTCTTTATCGCTCCATGTGTCATATTTATGATGAAGTGATTGGTCATTTAGTTTTGTAACATATCCTGAAGTTTGAAATGTCAGACTTTTTCCACTTTAGAAGCAATCCTGGTTCTAATGTCTGGAGTCACTGTCGGGCGGAAGTAGCAACGGTTACGTTCGTCCCTCTCTGAGAATGCGGGCCGAATTTTCTTGTGTTATATTTTACAGACAGAAAATGCCAAGAGTTAGGGTCAGAACTACCCAGAGAGGAGAGGTTGACCAGCAGGTTTACGGAAGGGCCTTTCTTGATGTCTGAAGAGGCGAGAGTATAAGGAGGGCAGCAGAGGTGCATGGCATTTGTCATGTCACCCTGTTCAGGTACTGCAAGAGGAGGGCAGAGGCAGGAGGGCAGCAGGCCAGAGCCCCGGGGTACAGGGCTCACAACAAAGTCTTCACAGAAGAACAGGAGAAGAGACTGCAGGCATATATAAAGAGAGCAGCTGATATATATTTTGGCCTGAGTCCTAAAGAGGTTGGAGTAACACTGCAGACAGAGCTACACCACTATCGCCATTTGCCTAAGATAGCAAGCACCTCAGCTCCGGATCTGCCCTGGCTCTGAGGCGCTTGCTATCTGGGAATTAACCTCTTTTTCATGCTGTTTTAGGTGCGAAAGTTTGCATATGAGCTGGTCGAAAATATTGGCCTCAAAACTCCATGTTCATGGGAGAAAAACCAGATGGCAGGGAAGGACTGGCTCACCTCCTTCCTCGAGCGCAACAAAACCCTGTCCATCCGTCGACCTCAAGCCACCAGCATGTCCCGTTCCACCAGCTTCAACAAGACCAACGTGACAGCGTTTTTTAAAAACCTAAAGACTGTCCTCACCTGCTATAATTTTTGAAGCAAAGGACATCTGGAACATGGATGAAACAGGTAAAAATTTATATTTAGATAAATTAAAAAAGCAACAGTGATTTGCAACAGCAATAATTCATTTCATTTATTTCAGGTACCACAACGGTTCAAGTGCCAGACAAAATCATTGCCTCCAAGGGGCAGTGCCAGGTCGGTGCTGTGACCTCTGGGGAAAGAGGGACATTGGTGACTGTTGCCTTTCCTGCCAACGCACAAGGCAACTTTTTTCCCCTTACTTTATCTTCCCAAGGAAGAAGTTCCAGCACCACTTCATCCGGGATGGCCCCTTGGCTGCACTGGTTCTGCCAATGGATTGGGGTGGATGCAGGAGGCCGATTTCTTGGCATTTTACAGCATTTTGCAAGGCACACCCAGCGTGACCCCAGAGTCAAAGTTGCTGCTACTCTTAGACAATCATCCATCACACCTCTCTGTGGTAGCTATTGACTTTTGCAAGTCACACGGCATTGTACTCCTGTCTTTTCCCCCCCACTGCTCCCACCGTCTTCAGCCGCTAGACCGAAGCGTTTTTGGTCCTCTGAAGCACTATATTAACAGTGCAGCAGACAATTGGATGCAAATGAACCCTGGAAGAACTTACAACATCCCAAGTCTTGTGGCTAAAGCTCTGCCTCAAGCTGCAACAGCAAGCAGCATTTCAGCTGGGTTCGAGTGTACCGGTATCTGGCCCTTGAATCCAGATATTTTCAGTGAGACAGACTTTGCTCCAGCTTTTTTGACCGACTGTCCTGCACCTGCATCAGCACCAGCTCCATCCCCAATGCCAGCTCCATCATCAGAGCCCTCTTCATCACCAATGTCCGCCAGCTCCATCACCAGTCCGCCCATCACCCGCCCGACACCAGACAACCTACCCAGAGCCCATTTGAGCTGCATCCCCATGAGTCTGCCATTCCTCTAGATGGTGAGAGTTTGTGTCTGTGTGTGTCTTTTAAATGTGCATGTTGAGCCTTGCCAAGCATTTATTATTTTTTTGAAATATGATCTATCCAGGTATGATTGTGGTTCCAGGAACATCTAGTGGCATGCCAATACAGAGGTTCAGCCCAGAAAAGGTTCGCCCATATCCAAAGGCTGGCTCGAGGAAAGAAAATAAAAGAAGAGGCAGAAAGAGGTGAGCAGAGTGTCGTTTTTAACTTGTCTTGATTTTCTTGCTTGTATAAAAACAAGCTGATTCCGACTATCATCTCATTGAATGTTGCAGGTCAACAGCAATACTGACCGACACCCCAGTAAAAGCTGCCTTGGAGGAAGAGACTCGGCGGAGGGGCCAGAAGAAACAGTCCTCTTCAAAACACCCAAAGACAACGTTGTTAAGCGGATAAACTGCAACCACTGTTTCTCGTGGCAATGAGGAGGAATGTCTTGTTTGTGGGGAGACATTTTCCTCATCTTTGCCTGGAGAAGTGTGGGTGCGGTGCATCTTTTGTCTGCTGTGGTCACATGAGGCATGCACTGAGGGTGCAGCTCATTATATCTTTCACAACTGTGATAAAAATGTTTAAAACAAATGTGTGATTGTTTTTGCTTCTGTTTTAATGTCATTTTTATGATTGAATTGAATAAATGAGTGCATTGTATATTTACAATTGCATGTTAGCAAAGACATTGTTTGATTTTTTTTTTTCAATGAAAAACGACAATAATTCAAAAGATTCCAGTTAATTTGATCAGGTTACTTTTGTCCCGCCCGTGCGCTACTTTCATCCCGACTGGAGGGGTCGAAAGTAGCAATGCGCAACTTCCATTGGACGGCAAACTATGCCAAAGTCAATATATATTGGGATGATTTAGCACCTGATATTGACAGAGCACACACAAAAGTAATTAATCGCTCCGAATTTTTTTTTCGGTCTGTGATGTTATCTTTTAAAATGACGTTTATGTGAAAAATGTTACTTTTGTACCAGCTCTCCCCTAACCTGTCATGCGAAAAATTAGTTTCGCGTCCAGTGTGAAAGCGGCTTAATGCTTGTCCCTGTCAACTCAGTCCTGCATGGAAACAAACTCCAGCGGATTAATTTGTCAAAACGACACATGGGTTTAATACACAATTGAAATAATAAAACATAAAATCCAATTGTAAAGTTTCGACCAGTTCAGTTCCAGTATTCAAGGTCAAGTTGATAGATACATTTTCTCCAATTTAAAAACATTTCGCCTGAAGTACAATTGAAGAAAGATGAAGCAACAAACTGACAAAAGCAGATTAAAAATTTTAACATTCGAAATAAAATACGGGTTAATGGAAAACTCGGCTTTTAGGCAACATTTGAACATTTCAGAGTTGGAATGCAAAAGCCAAAAGTCCACTCAACCTCTTTTGTTTTAAATTGGGTTTTTTTTTTTTACTCAGCATAAGTATAAAAAAAAAAAAAACTCAATTTAAAACAAAAGAGGTTGAGTGGACTTTGTGGCTTTTGCATTCCAACTCTTCATTTACTTCCAACACTCAGAAAGCACCTTGGCAGGAGAAACTGCAAATAAAGGATGCAATCAGTGAACTTGTGCCTGTGAAGAACGGAAGTGCCAGCCCAGTGAAAACTGGTCTATTTATTAATCTATAACAAACCATGCTCTTCAGCATATCCACACAGCCAGATATAATAATCTTTCACTCGCATGCAAGGCACATAAACTCATATTCCAAGTCTCATTATGTAGGTTGATAGTGACAACACACTGGAGGTCCCCTGGATGAGGTCACCCAATTCGCTGCAACCAGATACTCTTGCCAATAACAGACACTTTTATTACCGTCACCATCCCTCCCCTCTGATTAGCTCCGCCCACAGAACTGAATCTCATCCAAACCTCACCTGAGCACTCACTCTGGTGGCCCCGCCCACCACAGCACAGTTATACAGTCCTGCTCTGTTTGTTCTCAGTGGAATTGTTTTAAATACAGCCCAAGACATCAGAGAGTGATTCCATTCAATTGCTTGTCTCCTTCTCAAGCACTTTAAACATCCAGCATTATCAACGTACATAATGAGACATGGAATATGTTTTTATGTACTGTGCATGCGAATGAAAGAGTAATATTAATTTTATCCTCCACCACAAAGTTGAGTTGCCACGCTGAGTTTGAAAATGGTTATTTTTTTACAGAGTTATGGCCCTTGATCTTGGTGGGGGATAGTGATGACACTGTCATCTTTTTTATTCATTTATTTTTTAGATCAATCATTAACCAGAGACTAATTGGCCTGATATAACCCTCCTGCAGGGTAAATCGTCTGGCACTTGTGCAGCGTGAAGACATGGCGACTGAGGGAAAGGTAATGTATCGTCAAGAGAACATTTGAATCGGCTAAAATTTATCATTGATGTGGGAAACAGAGGGCGAGAGGTTCCCCTGCCGCTGAAGAGAGGCATGGGGTTATCTTCTGTTTTTCTCTCTGTCAGCCAGAAAAGATTTGGCAGACAGAGGAAGCATGTCTCTTGCCTGTCTGCTTGGACACACGGTTGTTTGTTTTACTGCAAGTTCTATCTTGTTTGAGGGTTTGCGTCAGCCTTGCGTCTAACCTGGAGGAAAATGTTGCCTTGTGTTTTATCGCATGAAAAAAGCAGCATTAAAACTAACGTTTGTGAGATGTTTTGATCGGTGTCTGTCTCCTGTTTCTCATGGATCCATAAATCACTCTGAAAATCACTGTGAACACTGAGGTTGTTATGTAAGTACTATCTGCTAGCCCTACTAAAAACAGGTGAAAGGTAACAGGCAGCATGACTCTGTCTGACCTGCTCTGTGGCAGGTGATCAGGTGTAATGCAGCGGTGGCGTGGGAGTCGGGTAAACCCCTCTCATTGGAGGAGGTGGAGGTAGCACCGCCCAAAGCCCACGAGGTCCGCATCAAGGTAAGGTTCATACCTGAGTGCTGCCAGAGTCCTGTGCCTGAGTGTGTGTGTGTGTGTGTGTTTATGAGTGAGTGCATCTGTGTTTGTTACGACCTGCGTCACAAATCGCAACATAAAGGACACAACACACAAAATTGTTGAGGGTTATTTATTAAATGAAAGAACAAACACAAGAGGCGAGAAATGAGAACATAAAGCGTCTAGAACATAAACATGAATGGATTCGCTCCCAAACTAGTGTGATGGTTGCCTCCAGAAGATCGCGATCTCTCCACTCTAGGTAGGCTGCCCACAGTTCTTTCATTGGTGCATTTTAGGGAAGGCACAGGTGTGAAACCATAGGCCTTCTACTAGTAGGTATAAGTGTAGCAGGAGGAGAGGGCCGATGTGAGTGTGTGTATGTGTGTGTGTGTGTGTGTGTGTTTGCATGTACAGTGCTTAACAAATTTATTAAACCACCTGTCATAAAAAACAAGAAAACACAAATACTTAAGAGATTTGTCAAAAACTTCTTTAAAACTAAAAACTATTTTGTTATTTCTTTGGCAAATCATGAACTGAAACCACTAAATAGTCCTTATTCACACATTAAAAAAAAAAAATATATATATATATATATATATATATATATATATATATATAGTATGGCCTCCTTTGGCCTTGATAACAGCTTGTATTATTGCATTCAACCACTAACACTACTTTTTATGTTCAGGAATGCAAAAAAAATAACTGTTATTTGGCATTTTATTAAAAAAAACTAATGTCCTTAACTATTTTTTTTGTGCTTTTTTGTAAAACGGTAAATTCGAAAATTCATGGATAACAACAATAATTATATTTTAGCATTAAAAATATCATTTCAATTAAAGAGCTTGCGCATACTGGTGGATTAACCATTACAGAAACATGAAAATTATTTTGGTAATTACCAATGCTGCTAATTTAGCGCAGCTGTGGCATTAACGTTACATTGGGTGGTGGTCTAATACATTTGTTAAGCACTGTATGTGTGTGTACATGGGTATAAGTTTGTAAGTAAATGTGTGTGTGTGTGTGTGTGTGTGTGTGTGTGTGCTTACATGTTGGTCATTCAGACTGACTGCAGGGCTGTTGTGTGATTTCTGGGGGCAGATCGTGGCCACTGGGGTGTGCCACACTGACTTGGCAAAGCTAACACCAAGCTTACACCAAGGTGAAACCCAGTACTTTCCCATAATCCTGGGTCATGAGGGAGCCGGCATCGTGGAAAGTGTGGGTCCTGGAGTCACCGAATTCGTCAAAGGTGATGCTCTGCTGCATTTTCAATCCCGTGCAGCATTCAGCACATACATATTTACTCAGACAATTTCCAAGATGCTTTTTTGTTCGCATGTTTCATTCAGCAACATTGCATGGCCAAAAGTGTGCAGACACCTGCTCATCCAACATATCATTTCATTCCAGGAGTTAGTCCCTTAAGGTGAGGAGCTCAGACATCTAGGAGAGGCTCAGAGCAGAACCGCTGTTCGTTCTCGTTATGAGAAATTAGTTGAGATGGTTTGGGCATCTGGTCCGGATGCCGCCTGGACGCCTCCCTTTAGAGGTTTTTGGGCATGTCCAACCGGCCAACCAGGGTACATCTTGGGATCCCCAAGGCGGAGTTGGAGGAAGTAGCTGGGGTGGGGGGCACCTGGGCCAATTTGATTAGTCTGCTACCCCCACGACCCGGCCCCAGATAAGTGGCTGAAAATTGATGGATGAATGGATGGATGGAGTTGGTCCCTCTCCTGATTTTCTTATGCTGCCGGCCCAGCGGCTCTTCTGCTGATGTGAGTTGCACATCTTTGATGCCCCTGGCAAGCGAATGTAAATTCCTGTCGATCAGCTAGAGAGCTGCAAACTTGCCTCCAACTTGGGCTTGGAAAATCTCGAAGACTTTGAGCCCTTAAGCTTTTCAAGGTCAAACCAGATTCGGAAGCTCAGTGGACATCGCATGGCTTTCAGCTCCAACGCAAAATTTTCCATGACATGGTCGTGGCCACTGCCGATGCTAGCCCCAGGGAACGCTCTTGTGTTCACCTTAATGATGCTGAATTTGAAGCACTGCGGAGCAAGTATGAAGTCAATTTGGTTGTGGAACTGCCCATTGGGTGAGGACTAGGTTAAAGCTCTTGACAGCTTGTGTGGATGGAGGGTGTTGGTGAGGGTGAGTTCAGTGGCCTTGGGCAAACTCCATTGTTTTCCCCATCGCCAAAGTGTTCCACTGTTTCAGCCCAGTTCTAGTGTGAATCTGGGCCTACCTTTCCATTCCAGTCCCCATGGACTTCCAGGAAGACTTTCTTAGGGACTTTCATAACAAGCACAAAATACTCAGGACCCCCGCTACGGGATGGCTGATGTCTGGCCTGGAAACAAACCACAGTGGAGGGACAGACAGATGAACTGTTGGACAGAATAAACAATGAAAAGGCACTTCGATAATATAAGATGTATATATCAATCTATTCAATTTTGTTGAGAAAAATTGAATGGATTTGGAGTTTTGGGCTGGAAAAGACTGGGATAGCTGGTATCTGGCCTGGAAACAAAATTCAGTGGAGGAACAGACAGACCAACGGCAGGACCAATGGAAGCATGGAACGGCACATTGTCACAATAAGGCGTATCCATATGTTGAATTTAGTAGAGAAATATCAAACTGTTTAGGAGTTCTGGCTCAGACAAGAAGCGGACGAATACGCGCCGCACTCCTATATCCTCATCCAGTCTGTGGTGGAGGATAGTAATGGAGTCCAGTAGTTCATAGAACTTCTCAACTTCCCTCTTCCTGCATAGTCTGAGGTTGGAGGATATGCCTGAATGGTGGTTATGTTGTGGGGTCTGAAAGAGATGCAGATGGAGATGAGTCTGCTGGAGATGTGTGTGCAGCTGATGGACACTGTGGGCACTGTCTTTCCAGAAAATAATTGCCACCCTATACAGGTGTTACAGCTCGTCTCCAGAGAACTAAATCTTGTTCTAGTTCATTTGTTGGTGCTTCTCCAAATCCTGTCCACCGGACTTTGCAGAGTCCTGTGCTATCTCAATAGTATTGTGTCAGTTCATGGGTAAGCTCATGAGTACTGCCGCAGACACAGAGATTGTGAACGTTCCATGTTCCGATACTAGTGCCTTCCATCAGTAGCTAAGCTTCATAGTGTCACTCCAGGAACCAGTAGCGGTCTGTCAGCAGTAACAAAGACCTTCAGAAACCTCACCTTTCAATGCTTAATTACCTTAACCTCTTTTTACTTTAAGTTTACTTTTCCTGATTAGCAACAGTTGCTCAGACTAATTGATAGAGTATTGAGCAAATTAATTGGATAAAGCAGGCTGGAGTGGGGAAAAAAAAAACACTTTTTATTACTTTAATAGCGACTACATACAGTACTCAGTACAAGATGTGTCCTCCACGGTTCTTGATAAGCTGTTTCACCCAGTTTGGCATGGAGCTGACCAGGTTTTTGCAGGTTGCCTTGATTTCTTCGTTGTGATGCCACACCTGGACAACTGCATCGATGACTTTATCTTTTGTGGTGCAGTCCTTTTGCTGCAGCCTTGACTTGATGATGGACCAGAGATTCTCAATGGGATTGAGGTCAGGTGAATTACCAGGCCAGTCCAACACAGTTACAGTACTGTGCTGATGATGCAATCACATTAGTGGCAAAGTCAACAAAATTAATGAAACATGGCTAAAAGGTACTATGCAGTGATCTTTGAGGTTATTATGTATAATTCCATCACTAGGCACTCTATCACTATTTGCCCTCCATGCAGCTCAATCAATTGACAAGCACCTTTATCCAATTAATTTGCACAAGACTGTAGAACTAGCAATGGTCTAATTTATTTTCCATTGCATTTTTATACATTGCGCCACAAAATTATGAGGTGTTTTCTCTGCACATAAATAACAACGCAAAATACCAATGTCTTTATCATTTCTGCGCTCGTGTAGCTCGTGAAACAGCACAGATTTATGTAAATTAGTTTGCGAGGCTCATTCAGCAATAAGCAACGAGAATCTGTTCTATATTCTGAATGTAGTCATGGCTAAAGGGCATTGTAAGGCACCATGCACAGCTGAGTGACAATTCTAAGGATGGCGAAAATAAATGTTGCAAAGTCAGCGAAATTTTTGGATTTTTGCATTTACTATATATGTGTGCAGGACTAGGAAAAGGGGTCACTTGGGTCATTTATGAAAATTGAGATTTTCAACAAAATCAAAGAGTGATCCAAGTTTTTCATTTTGAGAAACAAATTGGGTGAATTTGTGCACAGCAAAGTGTTGTAAATTGACAGTACAGTAGTGCTGGGATATCACTAGCACTGGGATATCATTGAGATACCCCGTTAATCTCAGAATGGAAAAAAATCCCAAGTGACCCCTTTTCCTAGTCCTGCATGCATGTATTGCCATCCTTACAATGCCATATCAATTATATAAATATAGGCAATAGACATTCACTTTTTCATTAACATTTCTTATTAAAGGTCATGTATTTGTCTTGGTTGTTCAGTCAATACATTTTTTGATCGTTAACTAGGAGAACTTAAATGAGAACAGCTTGATAGCAATCAAGCAGTAAAGGGTGAGGTTACTGAATTCCCTCTGAACATCTGACGGCACGCCTCTGCCAGCGGCACACTTAGCACGCCCATCCTAATGTGAGCCAATGGGACATCCTGTCATTGTTAATCTGGGTCTCAGCTGATCCGGCGTGACGATCTGTCCCTTCTTCCTCATGCCCTTTCTGCAGGCTTCATTTCAGCATTTCATTTCACCCGGTTTATCTCCAAAATCTTGACCGACAGACAAAAACAGCAGGATAAGGAGAGGTTCGCCCTCAGTCTCGTACATTTGGTCATTGAGTCCATCTTGGGATCCTTGCGCATAGGCCGGTGGCTGGCAGCAGAGCTCATTTGCTCAGTGTTGCAGTGTAAATACCACCCTCTCGCGTGTTTTAGCCCATCTGCTGAAGTGGTTTACTGGAGTTTGGTATTTAGAAATAAAATTTCAATCAGTAGAGACTCGAGTGAAAGCAGGAAATATTTATTATTCGTTGAGCATAAGTGGAAGTAACACATGCTTAGAATAAGACAAGTCTTTGGTGCTTGGACTCTTCGGGAAGACTCGTAGAGCAGGAGCACGACTCAGAGCAGCAGCAGGAAAATCCCCCGCAGAGTCCAGACACTGGTGGCGGTGATGGCTGAAGGCTGATGAAGCTGGACCGGCAGTACAGAAGGTCTGACGAGAGCTGGGTGGCGTTGGGGAGGAGGAGGGCCCGCGAACGGCAGCATGAGCGAACTAAGGCAGAGAGAAATTACATTTTTTAACAAGACAGCAGCAGAACGATTGGCTAGCGATGCGACTGTGGTGTGCCACGGTTGGATAGAGGAGATCAGCTGCTACACCAGCTGACAGCTCAATCGACAGCCCCAGACATGACTGCGGAGATTTACGAGTGAGCATACAAGTGAATGATAGGAAAATAAACGGAGTTGAAGTGCACAAGAGAGTCTTCCTGATTGAACTTTCGCTAAGCTTCATGTGAGAGATTTAGAGGATGGAAGATTCCCAGAGGCCCTTTATCCAAACGCTCTACACCAGTGACGGCTGGTGAACTGGCGATAGGGGAGGCTCAAACCCATCCCTTGAAAATAATGATTGGTCATGACCTGTTTTCAATCATTCATTTGAATTACCATTACAAAAGCTCCGAAAACTCTCAACATTACCAGCTGTGGTCAGTTTTCATTAATAACGCACACCTGTCAACTCTCACGCATGAGAGTTTCCGCGTGAGTTTTAGTGGTATATTTACATTCCCCTGCTGTAGTCAGCACTTATTCAATCAACGCATATGTAAGAGATTCTCGCACAGAATTGAAGTCCTTGTGCATGGAGGTTTATCAGTTTCACATGCGTTATTACTCCGGACTTCTCACACTTTTCTTTACTCAGGGGCTGGAAGCAATGCATGTGTTTCATTATCGTTTAAATAGTTTAAATGAAATAAGATCATTTGAAACGTCTTTATGCAATTCCATTGATTCCAATGATCTTAAAACAGTTTAAAGGATCATGAAACACACAGATTGCTTCCAGCCCCTGAGTAAAGAAAAGTGTGGAAGTCCAGAGTCATAATCGGTATGCGTTATAAATGAAAACTGGCCACACCTGATAATGTTGAGAGTTTTCGGAGTTTCTGTAATGGTAATTTAGATGAATGATTGAAAACAGGTCGTGACCAATCATTCTTTTTAAGGGACTGTTTGAGCCTCCGCTGTCGCCAGTTCACCAGCCGCCACTGCCCCACACCCCTACCTATCAAGTTCTGAGTTATCAAGAAGGCATTAATTATCAACCATCCAGTGCAGCACTGAAAAATCCTTAAAAATCAAAACGTGTTTTGAAATCAGGCAGAAAGTTGAACTTATTAATTATCTCCATATGGGATACTGTATGCCCGCAGTGCTGTGGTATAGAAGATTACCTCTCCCTTTTCATACTGTAAACAATATCTCATAGAGGGAGGGCTGAGCAGGCTCACCATTTTAATATGCACTGTACACATCATCCTTGGTCAACTACTTCTATTAGTTTCACTAATAATGGGACCAGGATCACACAATCATTGACTAAGTATCAAGTTACATGATTTCTAAATTATCCCAAAGTTCTGCACTTCACTGGTCGAGAGCTGTGTCGCATGATGCCTGGTCTCACGTTTCCTCCCTTTTCTCTCTCTCTCCGTCTCGTTTATCCCACAGGTGACCATGTCATCCCTTTTGCTGGGCCTCAATGCAAGAAGTGTGACTTTTGCTTGAACCCAAAAACCAACTTCTGCCGAGCAAACCGGTTCGGAGCCATATTGTACTTTATCTCTCTCTAATTTCAGTCTCTTGCTTGCTTAAATGGCACAAGTGCCTTTTTTGCAAATCATTTAAATCGCCCACATCTTTTCATACATAATGCCTTTTGTAATGGCCCCAGCCTAGGCCGCCACAAGGAGACGAGTGTGAGTCAATATTTTATTTAACAACAACGTCTTGAAGAACAAAACACGGTCGAATGGGAGAACCCGGCACAAAGCATAGCAGGCAGGCGAACTGCGTGAGCTCTGCGTGTAAAAAGCGAACCATTCCCCCCGTAGTCGAGACAGGTGGAGCCTTGTATTGCTGCCGTCATACACCTGCACAGGCAGTCAGTAGCTAGCCAATCCTGAGCTCCGCCCCGTAGACTTGCCTGCTTAGATAGAAATCATTAGATTGAAAATGAGCATAAAGGACAATAGGCCTACCGGCCGTCACACTTGTCTGGTGATTCAACATCAGTCGCCCCCGAATGCCTCCATGCATTACTACTATGGAGCGCATAGTAGTTCAGAGGACTGATGGTAAAACAAGTTAAGTGGTGGTTCTTCACCTGACAAAATTTCCAGTTCTCTATAAAATTAACACACTGGTTTAAAAGGGAATGACAGCAGCTAATCTGATTTCCCTTAATGGATCTAAGCCCCCACTGCACCCACCGGCAATGAATTCATCCAACGATTTTGACAAAAGGGCCACAGCTGTGCTATTGCCTCCTGTTACTATATTACCGAAATGCGGTTCTGATCTTCGATACGGTTTGTGCTTGCCTTTACCGAATTTCTTGCTTCGCCTTTTGCGTTTTAGCTGTTGATTTTTCTGCGATTGCTTTTGCTAGCCTGCCACCTATGATTTTAAAATTGTATGCAAGATGCTGCAAATTACATAGGGAGATGTGGTTAGCATTTTAGCACAGATGCAGTCAGGCACTGTAGACCAGATGTCACCAACCCTGTTCCTGGGGATCTATCATCAACAAGGCTTTCTCTCCCACCATAGTGAAACACACCTCTTGTAGAAGCTGGGATCCTGTTTGACAGATTCTGGTTACAAAGACAATGTCTTCAGGACTGTAGATCTCCAGGATCATGGATTCTGACCATTGCTATAGACTGCAACAATGATAACGACTCTTTTAAGGCTGACTAAGGTTTTTTCACGAGTAGTTCCCTGGCCAGATTCTCAGTGGTTATTTGCTCCCCGTAGTAATTTCATCAAATTATATCCCTTAATATCTCACCCTTGCATCCTGAAGTTGCAGTAAAAAGCACTGTGAAAAGAAAAATAAACATTTTAGGACCAGGCCCGTTAGTATAAATAAACAATATAATTCATTGGGCAGTGACACGTTGTTATTTTGGTTCTGCACTGAATTACAGACTGTCAGCTTTAATGTGAGGTTGTTAGTATTGTTATGGCGTCAATTTTTTATGACGTCACGGACAGCAAGGGATGACAGACAAAATTCTTAAACTTTAACAGATTTAATTAAACAAACACTTAGAACTAATCTACAATCTACCCTACTGACCAAGATTGAAATAAAAAAAAAAGATAGTTACAGTCCCTTGGTAATTGAGATGGGCTGCTGTGTTGCGATGTCCTGGGACAGGAAAATGCTCCAACACAGGCAAAAATCCACAAAAAGTTTCACAGGTCTTGAAAAGAGTGACAGGTCTGGTCAAATGTATCCTTCCACAATTTCTCCTTGCAATTTCTCCTACTACTACACTCTCTCGATTTTTCTCCTTATATAGTCTTTTCCAGCCCCCTCTGAGGCATGCCCGGGACATGCCCTAAACCTAGCTCCAGACTGCTTAACAAAAAAAATGTCAATACTGCCATCTAGTGGCTTTTTTTTTTTTTTTTCCCACATTACAGTATCCATATCATGTGAACTGTTTAGATGCTTGGCAGCATCTAATGAAGGTGTAAGAAACCATGGTCCTAAAGGGCCTTGGGAAGTGCTGTTTTTTTACGAGCCACTTTAGACACAAGAAACCAGCTGTGGGCAGATAACACTGTAACTTTAATTCTCCTGGACACAGATGGCTGCTCTAGCCGGCAGGGGCACTGCAGGCAGCCCTTTTCACACTCTCTTATCGATCGACCTCCTCCATTAATTAGTTCTGGTCAATTGACCGCCTTGCTTATGACATCTCTCGGGAATGGATATCGGTGAAGTTTCTTTGCTCTGTATGGGAAGCGCATTCCATAACCCCCCAGTGACATAACATTTTTACAAGTGTAATGAAACCAATATCCAGTTATATTCTACGTGAAATAGTTCAGAAAACATTCGCCTGGCCATTAATACAACATGCATTTATAACCCGCCAACCGGAAGTGTGCTTTCCCTCGGATTACCCACAACGCAAAGCATACTGTTGGGGAGGACCCCTGGCAGACTGCAATGACAGGATCTTGAATTGGTTTTATTGCTCAATTAAGCTCAGAGTGACATGAAAACCCAGCAGACACCGTGGCAGTCCAGGATCAGGGTGATCTCTGTTCGAGGGGGATGTCAGTCCCCAGTCTCGTGATCACGCCTTTGTTTTCCCCACAGGGATGAAATACAGAAGGGTGTAATGTCAGACGGGACGATTCGGACCTCAAGCCGGGGGAAACAGCTGCACGTGCTCTACGGCCTGGGCACCTTCTCTGAGTACATTGTGGTCTCTGATATCGCGCTAACCAAAATCCGGCCAGATGCACCTCTGGAGAAAGTTTGCCTGCTGGCATGTGGAGTCACGACGGGATATGGGGCCGCCATCAACACTGCAAAGGTTTGGCACATTTTCGCCCAAGATTCCAGGGGGCTCATTTTAAATGTTTATTTCTGCATCGCAATTCTTAATTTTCCTTGGTTCAGACACCAAAATCGATTGAAGTTTACCATCATCAAGTAGATTACGTTATGAGTCCTTAAGGAGTCTGGAATTGGAATTTGGAATTTTGGAACATCCAGTGAATTTGCGATTATTTTAGGTCTTGGAGGGAGTGTGTGGTTGATCTCTAAACCTATCAGGGACATAGGCCCTGTCCACATAGACACGTGAAAACGTAGCTCTTTCTATGCATTTTGGTGTCTTATCCAGATGCATACTGTGTTTTAGGTCACTAACTCAGAGATTTTTAAAAACGTCTTCTGAAGGGAATTTTTTTTTTTAAATTCTTGTTTCTTTTTCTCTCTTTTTTTTTTTTAGAAATGCAAAATGGAGTGGTTGGGAAACAATGACGTCACAACTCAATTCGCACATGCCCACTGTTACTCCATGTAATGCTCTTCTCTGGTATTAGACATTTATTACGTTGAGGTTACTGCAGCTTACTGGAGCGATATACTTTATTTAACCCTTTCAGCGCCGTGGGCGACTATAGTTGCCCACTGATGTAAGATATCAAAGTCAGATGCTGTTGAAAACCTATCATGTGTCAACTTGTTTAAAAGAGTTGACACAAGTTGACACATGATAGGTTTTCAACAGCTCAGGATAATTACATTCTTAATTCCTTGAAAATGTATACGGCACTCAAAGGGTTAAGCGTTTGTCCTTGTTTTTGTGTTCTCGTGAGTACGGAGATATTTTTTGGAACATGGTCATTTGGACAGAATTTTTTTTTTTTTTTAAACGGAGGCAGAAAAATATCTGCATTTGTGTTAACAAGGTCTTAAATTAAGCACTTGGAACGCAGGAATATTTTACAAAAAGACCAGACACTGACCCCTCATTGTATCAGTTTGAGATCTTAGGCCTTCTTCTTAACCTCCCCTTACTCGCCCCGCAGGTTGGGCCTGGCTCTACCTGCGCGGTGTTCGGTTTGGGGGCCGTGGGTTTGGCGGCTGTGATGGGGTGTAAAGCAGCAGGAGCCGCAAGAATCTTCGCAGTGGACATCAACAAGGACAAGTTTCCCAAGGCCAAAGTTTGCGGGGCGACCGACTTTGTGAACCCCAAGGATTACGACAAGCCAATCAGCAAGGTGCTGGCCGAGATGACCAATGGAGGAGTGGACTTCGCCTTGGAGTGTGTCGGCAACGTGGTTGTGATGGTGAGCTTGATGATGAAATACAGTCTTTCTCAGCAATCCAACGCCTATCATCTGCACAGGCTAAAATGTGAAATGTGATTTTGCTGAATTGCGTTAGGGAAAGGCAACTGCTGAAAGGTTAATTTGCAAAATGGAAATAGCACTGTAAATTGTACAATGTACTTACATTATGCTGAGGGTCTCAAGTCTACTCCTTGGAGGTCTCCTACATCAGATGTTACAACCACCGCAAAAGACAATGGTAATTTAATAATGATCATATTCGATCACAACTGATAAAACTAATTAGAAAAGTGCACATTTGAGGCAAGCTGGAGGCTGCTGAACACGTGAGGTTAAAGGTGCACTATGCAAGTTTGTTTACTTTCACTTCTGTTGACATTCGAATTCAAACAAAACAGAAGTAGCTCGCCCCTCCCTCCCATAGTTCCCTCCCTCCCATGCTTCCGTAACTGTCAACTCTTGTCGGTGATTGGCCAGGACGGTTTGTTATGTTATGGGGCACAGCCTGTGCCCCTTGTGTTTATTTGCAGTTTGTGACACCTGTGCAGTCTCCAGAGCCCGGGTTTTTTTTACAGTGAATTCAGGGGCAGGCAGCTAGCGGATCGTGGAGAGATGTCGGCGAATTGAGACAAAAATATAATCGCGCAGAAAACAAACTTGCATAGTGCACCTTTAATGCTGCAGAAAATCACAGTTAATGACAATGACAGCAGGATTTTTTTATATAGATTAACAGTGAAAAAAATAATCCTAAAACTTTCAAAGGCGTGTGAATGCTGAGGTTGAACAGTAAGAGCTGCTGAAGGTTTTGAAGTAGTGCTGGTTTATGGTGCAGTTTGTTTTGACATGACACCACACCCAAGTTTCACAATAACCAATGCAGGCAATAAGATGAGAAATTTTTGTAATTGGGCAACTGATGAAGTACAAATAATGAGGAAGCCCCAGCCAGCCCTACAGTTGAAATGGGACCAGTAATAAACTGATACATATGTGAACGCATCAAGTAAAGCTGACATTTCATGACACTTTGTGATTTTGAGATAAAGGGGTTTACATCTTCATGATTCCATTGAAACTAATTGATGAATCACTCCAATTTTTTTGACATCAAATGCTTTATATGTACATACAACAAACTATAGGAAAACCTCAAAAAAGTTTAAGAGTCATAAAATGTGAATTTTTACTTGATGCGTTCACTTATACCCACAGTGTCCTGTTGATTTGCACAGTGGATGCCATTAGGCATACGACCTGCGTGTTTCTAAACATTTTTCAAACTCAGCACTTGACTCGAGGGAAAAAAGCCCTTCGTGATGGTAATCTGCGTTAGCTCTACGCTCAAAGCAATTTTTACACTAGCATTCCTCAGCCATCGGCTAATTTAAAGCCTGACCTTACTGCAGCACAAAGCTGAGGTTAGCTTTGGTTCACACTTATGTGCATGAACCCAGTTACTTACGGTTAGACTAGGGTTAAGGCTTGGCCCTGAAAATTAAAACCCCAGGTCAATGTCTTCATGACACTTATACCACAATTCTGATTGAACAAAAACATCTTCCTTCCCAAAAGTACTGTATTATATTGCTTCTGTTGTAGCACAAGTATTATATTGCCATGATTCTCAACTCAATACACTCTAAAGGCTTTAATCCCAACTTTCTGGGGATGTCCCCTGAGATTCAGGGGTAACCCTGCTTGTGGGGCAGAGTTCAGTAAGCTCTGGGTCAAGGGTGGGGTCTGCCCTATCCCAAATTCTAAGTTACAAGTTGAAATGACTGGTTGCCCAGGGCTAATGAGGCTCTGAGTTCTGGGTTAAGTGAAGTGTGAAAAGGACGATTGTTGGCTGTAGTAAAATTTTAATGTTGCTGTCATGGAAATGGATTTTGTGTTCTCAGCGAATAGTGTAGAGACTCAGAGGGTAACAACTTTCAAGACTGCCAGCACTATGTTGGCTTTATCTTTACTTTTTCTTGTTTTAGCGTCTCACACTCTAAATGAATGCCAGTTTCCATGATGGTGAGGGCAGGGCAATATTTCAACATTATTCTAATGGTGTGCAATGAGACAACTTACGAGTACACAGGCAAAAGCAGATATCTCCATTTGTATTAATTTCTATTTACCATATTTTCCCAGTTAATAGCCATCAAAAAATCACTGGTAGGGAATTACATAGGCAACGTGCAATAAAATTTTGGATTTGAATTCAGAAAGTATTTTATGTGAAGCATACAAACAGTTTTTTTTCCCTCACAGGAATGGCGTTTATCTGTTTTTGCAAATAAACTCTTCATATAACTTGTGTTGTAGCCATTTTCTACACATATAATTACTCGGGCCGGTAGGCCACGAGTCTTAGTTTCGGCTCCGGGTCTTCTTTTTTTTGGGGGGGGTTGTCGCGATTGTCCTGCTCTTGCGCGCACGCGGTTTCGCCATTGGCCCATAGATGTATGTATAGAACACTACATTGCTATCAGGGTATGCGCAAGTGAAGCATGTGTCCTAGGAGCGTACACTCCCATTCATTTTTGCCTATATTTTCAAAAACACTTGCGTGCGAGTCGGGGTGATTTTGGTATCGCTGTGCTCAGCAACATTTTCTCTCCCTGAGTATGTGCTTTTTTGGAGGGTGGAAAGCGGCACGCTTACTAATGGGAAGATCGAAATGTGACTCGGCGTCAATGTTAAAGTGCGAGCAGAAAAGTTAACATGACGAGGCTTTTAATTACCCTCAGATAACATCACTGCTTAGAAGTTCTTGCCGTTTCAGAAACATCGATGAATGTCCGTATACGTTATCAAATTACTCTCTGGTTTCCTCACTTTATTGTACCCTGGTTGAGCATATTTGCCGTTGACCGAATTGTTCATACTGAATCATATGGCTAGTGCCAACGTTGTTAAAAGGAAGCGCTACTTAACTCTGGCTACTCCTTCACTAAGCGTCATCTTCGCCCCTGTCCCATAATAACACTGCATCACTGCACAGCACGGATCAAGGGGATAGAGAAAGGTTTTTTTTTTTCCTGACTTCTAACAGCCCAGCCTTTTTCCCCTCCTTGTCTTTTGGAACTCTGTTTAAACAGACAAAGCGACTTGTCCATTGTTTTAAATATCATGCAGGTCAGAAATACTGTCCTTGGATGTCAATTACAAGTAGCTAGCTTTTTAGCCACCTTGTTCATTTTATTGACTGCTTAGTGAATGCAGTCCCCGCGACGGTAAGGGTACCAAGGTGGCACGTTGGACACCGTTATCGATCGCTAGCGTTTGCCTTATTTAGCGGTCTATTTAAGTCAATGGGACGGCTAATTAGCTAGCTAGCAAGCGAACGCGATTTTTTCTATTATAGTGACAAATTTGCACTTCTACGTTAACTTACACATGAAACGTTTTATTGCAGCCCTTCAAATGACTATTGCTGCAAAAGGCAGCCGCACATCTCGGCATTTTAATGCTTATATTGACTTATTTGAAACTGGCCTCATATGTAACCATTCATTTTTATTAAGAAGTTGGATGAATTAATATGGCGGCCGGGTGCTTCACTCTGGATAATGTAAATATGACATCATCAGCAATCTAGTGTTCTAAATATATGGATTGGCCCAGGCCTAGACCCGGCCCGAGTATAGGCTCTGAGGAGCCTCTTGTTTAAGATGATTTGAATCAATATTCTGTTTGAGATGTTTGTATTTTCTGTTCCGTGCTGTAATGTGGAATGAAGGTTTGGCCAGTGACTAATGACGCGATAGAATGGTGTTTTCTCATTGGCTGCTGTGAAACGGCAGAAGCCACTGGACCTTGATGCAACACGGTCTTTTGACCAGCGCACTAATTTCGGTTAGTTTACTAAGAAAAGTCTAAAGTCTATTATTTTTCTATTTGGAAGATTTCAGTTTTGTAATCAAGATACTAAAAGAAGAATTTAACTTCAAGACTTTTGCTTTCCGATGTCAGTGTGTTGCGTGCAAAAACTTTGAGGTCCGGAGCTAGTGAGGCAGCCAGCTGCTGCACCCACAACTTGGGATAATATCTCATATCATATTTTCAGTATCATAAATGCCAGCAATTATTGCTGGCTTTTCCTTCTTTAAAAGGCTGCAATACAGTTAAGAGAAGCAATTTTCTGAACGCGTACTGTTATATAACTTCTGAACTTATACTGTCATTTTGTGATGTACTGTAAAAGACAATGGCTAAATGATACATGTATTGTGTATCATATGAAATCAATCAACATGCCATTCAAACTATTAACCCGTTCAGTGCCACGCCCGAGTAAACTCGGGGTAGAAGATTATTGTCTCAGTGCCATGCCTGAGTTAACTTGGGTTTTGATAGTTCCAATTTTTAACACTAGGTGGCAGCAGCTCCTTAGGCTTAGCACAAATGGGACGCTTTCATCAGTAAGTGGGTCACCCAGACCTTCTTTTCTAAACTGAATTACGTCAATACAGGGTTTCCGCCACATGTAATTGATCGTGGCGCACCGCCATGGCAAAATAAAAGCCGCCATGCCTATATAAAATGACTTTACATAAACTCCAAAAATCCTAAGGACAATTAGGTGTCGCCAGTTCTCCTTGTTAAGTTAAAATGAGCGCTAAATGATCTCTTGACCTGTTGTCAGTCATTTTGCTTGATGAACATGTTTTCCAATGAATTAAAATTAGCCATCGGCAGTAAAACGTGGTGCTTTCTTCTTAATGCAATGTGTGCAACGATTAGAGAAAAATATTTTGTTCACTTTGCAAAACGATAAACTTGGCACTGAACGGGTTAGAAAGTGTCATAAGAGTAGAGACACATACAGTCATGAGAAAAAGAAAGTACACCCTCTTTCAGTTCTATAGTTTTACGTATCAGGGCATGAAAAAAAATCAGCTAGTCCTTATCTGGTCTTAAAATTAGATAAAACTGACCTCAGGTGTAAAACAACACACAGCAGATTCCAGCATGCTATTATTTATTACACCAAAATTCAGCCAAAGTGCAGAAGTCATCTGTGAAAAACTAAGCACACCCCATGATTAAATAGCTTGTAGAGCCACCTTTAGTGGCAATAACTTGAACTAATCATTTTTTGTATGATTGTGTCAGCCTCTCACATCGTGGTGGAGGAGTTTAGCCCACTCTTCTTTGCAACATTTGCAAAGGCATTTGTTTATGCACAGCTCGCTTAAGGTCCCGCAGCAGCATTTCAATAGGATTGAGGTCTGGACTTTGATTTGGCCATTGCAACACCTTGATTTTTTTCCATTTTCCAGCCATTCTGTTGAGGATTTGCTGGTGTGCTTGGGATCATTGACCTGTTGCATGACCCAACTGCGGCCAAGCTTTAGTGGTCGGACAGATGGTTTCACATTTGACTGTAGAATACTTTGGTTTTAGAGGAGTATATAGTCAACTCCACGACTGCAAGGTGCCCCTGTCATGGTTTTCACTGTGTTTGTGGTTTTTAGACTCTCTTTGCGGCTCTTTTCGGAACCACTTCTGTTCTTTTAATTTTCGGATTCCTTCCAGCTGTTTTGTCAGGCGTGGGCGGCACCTTCCTCTGGGTCTATATAAGTCAGATGTCCGCCACCCCTCCCTCGCTGGAGTGTCTAATTTTAGCTAACACAACAGCCTGAAGATATCTATAGTCAGGAATTGTTGGCGAAATACCTTCGCTTTACTTTTGTGGTTCCGATCTCTCTAGGGAAATTCCCTTTTCTCCCTTTCCGTCTCTACCTTTGTGTTGCACCATTTTAGGTGCTTTGTTTTCTCGGTTCCCGAGATACTTCCTCTTTCTCTCTCTCTTTCGCTTTGCTTCCTTGTTGCGGATGGTTGGGCGTCCTTTTGGAAGCGCGAGAGCTGTCCCTGTTGTTTGGTCTGTATCTCTCTCTGTGAGTGTTTTAAGTCCGTGCTGCTCTGGTTTTCTCCTACCGCTGCACTTGGCCTCTCGATTCTATCGGGCTTTACAGCCCAAGTCCCGTGGCTGCAAAGCAAGCGCAAATCATCAGCCCTCTGCCACCATGCTTGAGAGTATGAGGTGTTTTTGTTGATGCACTGCGTTGGGTTTGCACCAAATGTGGCACTGTGCATTATGGCCAAACAACTCCACTTAGGTCTCACCTGTCCAAAGGACATTGTTCCAGAAGGCTTGTGGTTTATTCAGATGCGGCTTTGCAAACCTATGCCATGCTGCCATGTTCTTTTGGGAGAGAAGAGGCTTTCTCCTGACAACCATACAAACAAGCCATACTTGTTCAGTCTTTTTAGAATTGTACTGTCATGAATGTTGAAAGGTCGAGTCCCATTAAGAGCGTTTTCTGGCCCAAACCACCGATTTTTAAAATAATGTTCAGCATCGATAAACCACCCCATGGGGTTCATGAATCCACCAGAGAAACCTGCGATATCAATTTTCTTTATGACAAAAAATGATATTTTTAACATTTTATGATTTTTGGGAGGGGCCACCCATTCTGAGGCCCCACAAAGTGTCACCAATGATTATAATCAGGTGCTTATCAATGCACATTGTAGCTGATATATTTTCCTAATGAATGGAAAAAGAATTTTAATGAAATTAGTGTCATACTGCCAAGATAGGAAGATATTTGTTCAAAAAATATGTTCTGAAATGGAGATTTCCAACAGCCACGTGTGTAAACAACAGTACATTTCACAAAGTTCCCGGCCATGACACACTAAGGGAATTTGCTGAAATTTGCCCTGGGGTATGGCCAACATTCAATGAAAAAACCAGAATGAGTCGACACCGGTAATATCTTCATCCGAACACTAGCATCTACCGACCTTTGTAAACCCTAAAATGGGGTGTGTTGTTACGAAACGGATTGCGTGAGTATGGCTCTCACTTAATTCTTCTAGTTCTAGTTTTTTCAGTGATATCGTTATTAACTACGACCCTTACGATGTTTATGCTTAAAATTATTGCCTATTCTTCGACCTTAAAACTGAAGGAGCCTCTAGGCCACGACAAGCTGCAAGTTTCTGGTTAAAATCCGGACAGCTTCTGTAATGAAGAGAGAGAGAGAGAGAGAGAGAGAGAGAGAGAGAGAGAGAGAGACCATGCCACTGCCTGTGTGTGCGTAACATTGCCGTGTGCCTCCCGTTATAGAATATAAACACGCAGATGCTGACTCTGGTATGAGTGACTTCCTTCAACGCCGCCGCAAGCAACTATCTCAGGCCGGCTACACTGGGATACAACATGTCCTCTCTGTATTGCACTCAAGTGTAACCATTGATACCCTTCCATCTGTCTGTCACCAGCTATTTCATTTTGCACAAATGCAGCCACTTCTTCTAAGTTTGTGTGCTTTCTCCTACTGAAGAAATGCAATTTTCTGCAATCGCTTCAAAGTCTTAATACTTATTACCACGCCGCGTTTATGCACTAAAAGAGAAAGAATTTCTATGTTACAAAAACCAATTCTGGAGTACAAAATCACTTATTCATCTGCGTTAGGCATTTTGTTGAAGCAGTGATACGCGCTAACGTTTGTTTGATTTCAAGTTCGACTTAAATCTTGAAGTGTCAGCTTCATTTTTGTCATGCCGCGCCTCCAGCGCTCCCAATCACTAGTCTATTAAGATCTGGCCTTCACTCCATGCTCCACCCTGATTACCCGCATCTGCTTCCAATTGTCCTTGTGTCATTAGTCTGTGTTTACAAACACGAGCTCCACACTCTTACAGTGCGAAGTCTCGTAAGTCTGTTGTTGAACTCTAGTCTTGTGTAGCCACTGTAACCGTATAATAACGTATTTTTAAATACCTTACTAGAGCCGCTGTTACTATTGTATTTGTTCGGTGCATAATTGATATTATATTTGAAACAACTTTTCCTGTTTGTTTTTGCCTTTTTGGCTTTTCTGTCTTTCCTGTGCTACAGAAAAGAACAACACAAAAACACTCCGTCGTACAATTCTAGCGGTGATGTCATACACTGAAAGACTAAACAGGACTTCTCATAGACCTCCACTGTAAAAACAAATCGTGTAAAGAAATAAAAGTAAAGAAGTTTTAAAGTTACAAAAGGTGAAATAAAATTTACCAGGTGAGCTGAACACTATGCAGTTGTAGTTTAAAGTGCAACGCAGTAAAAAAAATAGTGACGACTACCGTGCGGGTTTGATCCCCGGTCATACCAACCAGCAGCGGTGTAACGTTAAAACGTAGAATACAATGATTTGAATCCTTTTCAACTTATATTCAATTGAATACACTGCAAAGACAAGATGTTTAATGTTTGAGCTTTTTCAGAACAGCGCCATCGATTGGCCCCGCTAAAAGCGCTGTAGGGATGCAAATTGGGAAGGGACTGCTGGGAAGGAAATTAAAAATGATTGCCTTGTTCGTTTGCTCAAAACCTGCGCCTCCTGTTGGCCAGCCGGGCGCCGTCAGTGAGATTCTAAGCTTGCTCATGTTCGGGAACACTATCCTCCGCCCTCATTCTGAACTTTTAAACGATAGTTTTAACTTTGCACCAATGAGTGTAAAGATGCAGGAGATGACAGGCGCGTGCTTCAGAAGAGAGCTGCGAGCTGTGTCTTTCTCCTGAGCTGGCCGCAGGAGGTTGCATTCAAGCAAGTCCTGTACATAGTTCTGGGATTGAGCATATCCAGATTCGGGTGGGATTTGGGATGCCAAATTTATACAAACAAACAAACAAAAATAGTTAAAACTACTGTATTTTCAACATTTTGGACCATCGTTTCCTGCGTAGGTGAAGCTGAATTAATAAAAAAAAGTATACAAGATTTCAAAAAAATTGTAATGTGTAATCACGCAACCTACTTCAAAACAAGCAGAATTTAAAAAAAAATTCAAATGAAATTTTTTGTTTGAAGTATGACTAAGTACAGTGTAGTTTGGGAGCACAAAACATGCAGAAAAGGGAAAGGAAAAGAAATAGAGGGAAGAGCATGAGTGTGTGCGCTAGAAACTGGCCCACTAATACTACAATTATTGCATGTAATGATAGCAATAATAAACACAGTACACTTTTATATTAGATGCATCATAAAGTACTTAACTGAATGAAAGAGAAACAACATAGCGGAAAGGATGAACCGGCCATTGATGGGCAGAAAGGCAAAGATGCTTTTGTTGTGACTGAGAGAACCTGTGCTCTTCTGCTTTCCAGAGGGAAGCTTTGGACTCCTGCCGTATGGCGCTGGGCACCTGCGTGGTCATGGGGTACGTTCTAGGGGAAGACATACCTGTGCCACCCCTGAGTCTGTTGATGGGCCGGACTCTAAAGGGAACGTCCCTCGGTGGTAAGTGAAATCAGAAGTGTAAGGTGGGATCTACTGTACTAATACTACTACTATATTTACTATATACTTCTACTATATTTATTCATTCACAAAAAAATTATGGATTTAGATTTTTCTCACACCCACCGCTTTTATTAGTATAAAAGTATTATAAATCAGGGGTACCGAGCCTTGTACTTGGTGATCAACTGTCCTAAGGGCCATCATTCCAATGCTAAGGCCTCTATCTTACACCCAGCATAAGGCGTAACCCACGTGTTTTTGCTACTTTCTGACTGACGCAGATACCATTATCCCATCCAGCGTTCAATCTGCCCAAGTAAGGAATGCATTTGTGCCAAATTGAGCACCAATGGGCGTGTTGGTCTTAAAATGAAGTGTGGCTTAGATTGTGAAAATAGGGCCCCAACAAAGCACACTTCATTCAAAAGCTAGAGATCCCCTAAAGCTATAGAGTACTGAAGTGACTATGTCATAGCCACTAAGCCTCTGGTGTCGGAAGTAGCGGAAGGTGCTGTAGCGCTGTTCGTTGGTGTTCATTCTGCTTGAGTTGAGACAGAGGAAGACGTGTGGGATCGAATCTGAAGTTTTACTCTTGTTTAAACGGAGTTATCTGAAACTAATTTGTGTGTTCAGGCTCAA
Organism: Gymnothorax javanicus; assembly: GCA_029692085.1. Lineage (NCBI taxonomy): Eukaryota > Metazoa > Chordata > Actinopteri > Anguilliformes > Muraenidae > Gymnothorax > Gymnothorax javanicus. The sequence continues at coordinate 175,375,512 of CM056195.1, forward strand.
ACAGTATTAGAGATTAGACAATTTGCTCCCGAGGTATAACCTTTCTCGCATTAGGGGCAGGGAGAATCTTCCTCCATCTTTTTTTCCCCTTTTTCCCCCTTTAACAACTCGGTGAGCAAACAGCCAAATTAAGTCGCTAATCTGGTCAAACAAAGGCGACAGGGGTTTTTGGGGTTTTTTTGAGGGGTTTCAGTCTCCCGGGAGCAAAGTAAGGCAAAGTATAATAAATTTAAACGCTAAATTTAAAGAATAAACTAAACGCGAAGTAATTGTCTAACTTAGTGAATTGTGTGATATAAAAAAGTAAGTCAGAGTTGTTTTCAAGGACTGAGGTACACTGTCGCCTGCTTTTTTCTGTAGCTGATTTAGCTAACGAACTATTGTAAGCTCTCAACGCCAGGAATATATCAAATTACCGGGATATCTAACTATCTGGCTTGGTTTCCTACTTGGTCGCTTGCCTTTCATACAGTCTTCTAGCCAATAAATATTGACGTTCACCGGGGTTTTTAGTCCCCTTCGTTCTCTATCCTGACCGCATTACGCATAAACGCATTGCTAAGCTTGAATATTAACGCTAACCGGGTTTTTGTCTTTTTTCGCATTTTATTATCATCGAAGGGCTCTTCTGATTAAACACATTGCAAATTACGTTATCTTTGTATTTTCCTCCGGTTGCGGTGCCTTGATCAGCTGATTAAAGTTTAACTGCTTGTTTGAGTGCTCAGCGACAGCTTGTTGGGGAGATACCGTGTATAGTTCGCTCACGGCAGTAAACGACTTGTTTATTCGGTCCGTTTTAATTAAAGGAACCGAGGCTTAACTCTTATCTCGGTTACTCTTGGTTGTATTGGTGGCTGGCTAGCTAGATAGTTACTGTTTGCTTTTTGGCTGGGGATCTGAGATTTAGTATTTAGTCAACAGGACAGCAGTCACTTTAGTTGTCCGCTCGGTTACCTTTGAATTTAAACGAAAAGCTTTACCGAGTGCTCCGCCTCCTCCCTCCTCCAGTTTCTCCTGGGCGTAGTATAGCCAGTCTTTTATCTGGGTTCTCAGCTAAGCCCTGTGAGACTTTTTAGGTTAGTATATTCATCGTACCGGGTCTAGATAAATTCAAGTTGGCTTATTAGCAGTGCTTATTATCGATAGAGTTTCTCAATTTGGTATTTCATTTCTGTTCACTAAAACTAAGCCCCTGTTAAGAGAGGCTTATTATCCATTCACATAGTTTCCCCACGGTTTCTATTGTGACTGCTGCTTAGGGCTTCTTAGGTTAATTAATTAATAAATTGTGGTTCCTGAGCTTCTGTCTCGGCATTAGTAATTTTCTTTGTTATCTAGGGTGAGCGAGGTCATTAGGTAGGGGGTTCAAAATGTGGCCAAAACTATGTGACGGTTGCAGGATGATCGCACTTTTGGAAAGAGATTTCCAGGGTGGGTTTGTCTGTCACCGGTGCCAGCTAATTGAGCATCTGGAGAGCAAGATCCTTGTTCTTCAGGGCCAGTTAGCGGCACGACATAGTTCGGTAATCAGTAGAGTTCCTAGAGGAACTAAGTAGTATGTCGTTTAGAGAAATAGTCTGTACGCCAAAGCAGGGTGGTGTGGGGACCCCAGAGCAGGCAGGGAGAGAAAGTTGGGTGACGGTAGGACGTCAGCGCAGGAAAGGGCGTGCACACCGTGCAGCGACAGCTCCTCCAGTGGTTGAGGTGTCCAACTGATTCCGCCCCTTGCAGGAACTCGAATTGGCCCCTGACCCTGAGAGTGAGGGGACTGATGAGCAGCAGGGCACCCTGTTGGCCTCTACCCCTCAGAAAAGAGAGTTATTGATAGTGGGGGACTCAATACTTAGAGGAATAGACAGTTTAGTCTGTTCGCGACAAGGAGTCTCGTGACGGTGTGTTGCCTGCCTGGTGCCCAGGTAGGAGACCTCCTGAGCGTCTTGGACAAGCTCCTGGCCAGAGCGGGGAGGGATCCAGTTGTCATGGTCCATGTTGGGACTAATGACATAGGTAAGGGTAGGTTTGAGGTTCTGCAAAGCAAATTTGTTGAATTAGCTGAAAAGCTTAGGAGCAGATCCTCCACGGTAGTGTTCTCCGGGATTCTACCGTACCACGTGCAAGCAGAGGGAAGCAGAATTTTATCTGGAGGTTTAACACGTGGCTACGAACCTGGTGTAGGAAAGAGGGGTATAGGTTTATGGGGCACTGGAACTACTTCTGGGACAGGGGTGACCTGTTCAAGCCGGATGGGCTACACCTGAACCGGAGGGGTACCTTTGCACTGGGTCAGCGTATGTTGAGGGTAGCAGAGAGTTATTTAAACTAGGGACTTGGGGGGCAGGGAGGTTAGAGAGTGTTACACAGAGGGAAATGCAGACTGCCCTGATGGAGGCTGACAGCGTTACATGCACTATTGATGATATATTTTTAAAGCAAAAAAGTATGGTGAGGGGCTTTGAGCAGCAGGCACATGGGAATTCGAAGGGGAAGAGCGTTCATGATAACCTGAAATGTTTTTATCTAAATGCAAGAAGCATTAAAAATAAATTTCGAGAACTTGAGGCCGTTATGATTAGTGAAGGCTATGACATAGTTGGGATTACAGAGACATGGCTTAGTGAAGAGGATGGAGATGAATATAATGTAGAAGGTTATAAGCTCTTTAGGAAGGATAGATGTAATAGGCGAGGAGGGGGTGTAGCACTCCATGTGAACGAAAACATAAATGTGCAGGAAATTCCTGAAATTGAATATTCTGTGCCTTGTGAAGATATCTGGGTCAGGCTCACTGGCAAACACGAGACTGGTTTAAACATAGGTGTATGCTATCGACCACCAGCTTTGGACAGTACAGTCAATGAAATGCTCCTTAAGAGGATTACACAAGCTTGTAGCGGAGGAGGGACTATTATTATGGGAGACTTAAATTATCCTGGTATTGATTGGGAAATGGTGAAAGGACAGGGTAGGGGGGAGGAAGAATTTCTAGATGTCATAAATGATAATGTTTTGGTGCAGTATGTTAATAAACCTACAAGAGAGAAGGCAATTTTAGATTTGCTGCTCTGTAATGACCCAGATAGAATTAGCAATGTTGAGGTACTGGAGCCACTTGGGACAAGTGATCACTCTACTATTAATTTTGAGGTTTCATGGGAAGTTAAAAAGGTGTCTCCAAAAACAAAAATTTTTAATTTTAGGCGAGCAAACTTTGACAGGATGCGCTCATATCTAAGTGAAACAAAATGGGAGACACTCCTGGACTGTGAGTCTGTAAATGAGATGTGGGAAAGATTTAAGGGGGTTTTACTTGATTCACAATGTAAATTCATTCCAAAGGTGTCCAAAAGTAAGCTGAAAAAGCAGAATCCTCAGTGGATGACAGCAGCTATTCGTAGGAGTTTGAGGGAAAAGAGGAATCTTTATAAGATGTACATAGAGGATAACAATGAGATTACTAAGGCCGAATTCTGTAAAATGCGGGCTGTGGTCAAAAAAGAGCTGAGGAATGCTAGAGGACTGTATGAAAGCCAAATTGCAGAGGGGGCAAAAACTAACCCTAAGCGCTTCTTTCAGTACTGTAGCAGAAAAAGGAAAGTCAAAGAGCAGGTTAAGTGCATAAAGAATAAAAATGGATCGCTGCTATATGATAATAAGGATATTGCAGACACCTTAAACGGTTACTTTGTTGAGAATTTTACCTTAGAGCGGGTCTTTATTCGGCCAGAGGGCTTGTCCAATGCTCAAGATTATTTAGCGGAAATTGAGGTTAGGGATAATGTAGTATTAGACAAGTTGCATCAACTAAAGGCAGATAAGGCGGCGGGTCCTGATGGCTTATATCCTAGAGTGCTCAGGGAAGTTAGTGAGATCATCTTTAAGCCGCTATCCGCCATCTTTAGACGGTCTTTAGAAACTGGAGAAATACCAAATGATTGGAAACAGGGCAATATAATACCAATATATAAAAAAAGGGACCGTATTGAGCCAGGTAATTACAGGCCAGTCAGTTTAACTTGCATTTCGTGCAAAAATATTGGAATTTATCATAAAAGATGAGCTGGACTTATTTCTTGAACGTAACAATATCTTGAGGGATAGCCAACATGGTTTTCAGAAGGAAGGTCATGCCTGACAAACCTTCTGGAATTTTTTGAAGAGGCCACCAAGACTTATGACCAGAGCAGGGCTTATGATATCATATATTTGGATTTTCAGAAAGCATTTGACACAGTACCGCATAAGAGACTAATTTTTAAAATGAGCTCCATTGGAGTTACAGGTGGTATTCTGAAGTGGATTCATAACTGGTTGCAGGACAGAACACAAAGAGTGGTGGTCAGTGGTATATCATCTGAGCTAGGTAGGGTGGGGAGTGGCGCCCCCAGGGATCAGTGTTGGGACCCCTGCTGTTCCTCATCTACATTAATGACCTTGATAGGAATATTGAGAGCAGATTAGTGAAATTTGCAGATGATACTAAATTGGGGGGCTTGGCAAATAGTTTAGAGTCCACTAAAGTGATTCAGGATGATTTGCATAGAATCCAGAATTGGGCAGAAATGTGGCAAATGAAATTTAATGTAGCGAAATGTAAAGTAGTACATGTAGGTAATAAAAACATTAGACGGGATTACTTCATGGGAGGTTTTAAACTGGAATGTGCTCCACAAGAGAAAGATCTGGGAGTGATTGTTGACCAAACCCTCACAGGCTCTCGCCATTGTGCCGTAGCTGTTAAAAAAGCCAATCGGATGCTGGGATACATTGCCAAAAGTATTGAGTTCAAATCCAAGGAGGTGATGCTTCTTTTGTACAACACATTCGTCAGACCACATCTAGAGTATTGTATACAGTTCTGGGGACCATACTTTAAGAAAGACATAGAGGCTTTAGAGAAAGTTCAGAGAAGAGCCACGGCTAATTCCGGGTATTAAAGATGAAAGCTATGAGAAAAGGCTGAAGATCCTTAATCTCTTTAGTCTTAGGAAAAGGAGACTAAGGGGTGATTTGATTGAGGTCTTTAAATATGTTAAAGGGATTAACAAAGTGAATTATGTAGGATTCCTTCGACCAAGTGTTGTTAGCAGAACTCGGGGTCACAAATGGAAGCTGACTAAAGGTAAATTTAGCACTGATATTCGGAAATATTTCTTCACCCAAAGAGTAATTTCGGTGTGGAACAGCTTGCCTGACCATATTGTTGAGGCAGAGACCTTGGGAGTTTTCAAGAGCAGACTTGACTTAAAGCTAGATACCATTGAGTCATTGAGTATCTGAAGTGATATATTCACGATGGTACAAAGAAACTGGTGAGCCTAGTTGGGCTGAACGGCCTGTTCTCTCCATTCATTTATGTTATGTTATGTTATGTTAAGTAAAATCTCTATGGAAATTTATAATGGGGTTTGGATACTTTCAGCATTGCTCTCACTCATATTAATATTATGAGCCACCTCGCTCCGGGATTAGCTCCAGTTTTTAGTCCACTTTTGCAAACAACACGTCCACTACACAACCGGGCAAGTACCCCATGATTTGTTCACGGCCAATGGGGAACCTCAGTTTCAGCAAACGTTCACAATGTAACTCAGCGGAAGCTGATGAGTGACCTTTATTGCCGTTGGCTATCTTCTTGCAATGGTTACTACACAGCGGGCCTCTTTTAGCTAGCTGCATACCTAGAAATGAATGGATAACAGTGAATAGCTATTATTTTGCCATTTAGCTAGCTAGCTAGCATTTATTGGCAACAAATTTGACTAGCTACGCCTGTGAACTACCTAACTAGTAAGCTAATGACATTTTGTGCGCATAGCTAAATGCATAGAAAAGGTTAATGGTTAGTTTTCTGTCACTTACTGTTATTTAGCAAGCTAGCTAGCATTAAAATTCACCAAATATAACCAGCTAAGCTAGTGAAATGGCTAGCTAACCAGTTCCCCTGCCTAGCTAGTGAACTGGTTAAGTCAATAAAAACAGTGAATAGCCATTATTTGGCTACTTGGCTAGCGTTGAGCCGCGAGAAATTGGCAAGCTGGCATTTACATGCACCAAAAACAACATTAGCCAATTATCGAAGTCTGTAAACTAGCTCGCTGGCTAAGTTAGCCAAATACAAATTAGTTTGCTTGCTCAGCCAGCCTTACTTAGTGAAATAAATCTCTAGAAACAGTAAATAGCAATTATCTCAGGACTTAACTGGCATTAGATGAGTAAGTAGGCATGAATTGGCTATGTAGCTAGATCAGTTATGTGTTGACAAGGTTGATTAGCTTGTTCGCTAGCTGCCAAGTTTTTAAGCAAACAATTGTTGGCCAATGATGCTTAGCTATTAAAGTAAATTGGCGCTAGTTGCAAAACATGCAAAGTAAGCATGACTAATTAGAATGTAAAGTGGCTAACTAATTAGTATAGTCTCACCAGGCTAAGCAAACAAATAGCTATGGCAAGGTGCTGGAAATTTCTAATGCATAATTAACTCGTTCTACCCAGGAATTAGGAGGATCATGGGAGTCTAAAAACTACAGAGAGGATTAGTGTGGTGGCAAAAAATTAAAATGATTTAAATTATAGCTGATTCCAGTCAAGAAAAACGACATTTGTTGTTACTCGGAAACATGACGCAAAATCTCGAAATCAATGGAGGCTTGAAAACAACCGGAAGTGCTTCAAGTACTTCCGTCACCAGTGTGATGTCATCACTTCAGTTCTCTATTATGTGGCAGAGCCAGATTAGGGTTGGAGTGAAAACCAACAGGATGACAGTTGTGCAGCCCTGTTTTTCATCTTTGCTGTCGTACCGTATTGCATATGTGAAATCTTAATACAAGGATGTAAATTCCTTCCCCCCAGCTTTTGTTATCTCACTGTTTTTCAGTTATGTTTTGGGATGCATGCTCGTCTTACGGCTAAACATTCTTTCTCTCAACACTGTTTGTGAGTTGCATTGCAGTTTTTGGGCTCAGAGTTGCTTTATTTCAACAATGTTTTACCAACGCACCGCAAAATACTGAAAAGTTCTTCCTTCTCAGTGCTGTTTGAATTATATATTTTATTCCCTCAGGGTGGAAATGTGTTGACAGCGTGCCCAAGCTGGTCAATGACTACATGAACAAAAGGCTGCTGCTGGACGAGTTTATAACACATAACCTTCCCCTGGAGAAGATTAATGAGGCCTTTGACCTCATGAAAAGTGGTGAAAGGTGAAATTTGTGTGAGAGTGTGTGTGTGTCTCTTCACGACTGGGTAACAGAAGTGTGACCATCAAACAAGTGAGAGAACACAAGTTCATATTTAATTTCTAAAGTTGTCATCACTGCTTATGGGTAACGTCAACTGTACAATTAATTCATGCGATATTTTATAGGAAAACGTTATTCTGAAGCATGACTTTCATCACGATGTATTACGGTGGACGACAAATGGGTGCAAATGAATCTGTCACTGTATGATAAGAAATCGCGTTACTATCCCAAAATATGAAATAAATAACGCAAATTATGCGGGAAAGTCATGAAAATAGCAGTTAGTAACGCCTTACCTTGCGGGAGAATGGCCAATTGCTGAACAACGATCGAGATTAAGGATGGATTCAGACGATGTTTATCATAATTCCCTTTTCACTTAACATTCGTAGCTGCATACAAAATTGAGGATACGAAAGATATGGTGGTCAAATGTCAAGGTCACCGTGACCTTGTGCCTGTCTCATTGTTGTGAAAGCTATGTCTCTGGAACGGCCCAAAGGAATTCCTTTCTTAAGTTTGACAAAAATGTGAACTGAGACTGAAGCATGGACTGATATTTTGGTATTCAACAGTCAACATTCAAGGTGACATCACAGTCGTCCCATGCTCAATCCCCATGAACGTTTAATGGGCCATTTATTAAATCTGCTCATAATCTCACATTTTCACAGCTAGAAACATCAAACTTGCTGTGCAGCTTCATGTTGGGTCAGATTTGTCATTTTTTAAGTTTTCATGATAATTTATCTCATCCATTTTTCCTTTTTCATCTTTTTTTTCAGCTCAGTAGACTTCCATTTTTTCTCAAAAGCCCTCACACTCCAATATAATGGCTGGAGTCTTCAAAATGTCTTAACAGTGTCAAACTGGCCCAATAGATGCATGTTGATGTTCCTGTTGCCCTGCTCCCTCTTTTTAGCTGGCTTGGCCTTCAGGCTAATGTCCTGCTGAAAATATGAAGAACTATTCATGAACAGTTCACGCACAGATCATGATATAAGTTCATGAATTATTCATGAATTGTTCCTGAACCCTGAATGGCCGTTCACGAACTTTGTGCATGAAAAACATTCATGAATTGTTCACAAACTTATTCTCAAAAAAATCGTGCATAGTTCAGGTATAAATTTACACCTGTAAGTTTCACAAATTTTTTTGAGGCAGCTAAAAGCTAGTAATTATCATCACGCCAAGGACATTCGTTTATCAACTTTCTTTACTCAAGGATACTGTGGGTGTTACCATTTCCATAGTAGATCACCTTAGCGGGGTTTGAAGCAGCAACTTGTCAATCATAAGGAAAGGATTATACTATTAGGCTACGGTGCCACTTCAATGTATTCATGGCAGTGGTTTCAATTAATAGCTGAAACTCATGCTCACCAGCGATGTTAAAGCCGGGGAAAAGTGTACTTGTCAACTTTGTTGGCATTCCCGTAATTTATTCGAATTTTTTTTTAATCAGAGCCTACAAACGTACAAATAAAGTTATACAGATTTTTTATTTGAAAAAAAAAAAAAAAAACTTTATTCAAAATATGAATAATCTGAAACAATTCATTTTCACAACGACAAAAAAGCACACGAATACTCTGCAACAAAAAAACAGCGGGATGCTTCTTTTCGTAGCACAAAACAAATTGCCGTCGGCCATAGACGACCACCTTTTGGAGCTTCTGCTGAACATACGTACGTATGATGAACTGCATAAAACAAGGTAGTGTCTGCACGATCGCAGTAGTATCAGTTGCAAACGTACAAACGCAACACAAAATATCAAGAAGAGCTTGGTTTCTGAGGCTGTACAGCATTGGCTGCTACTGTCGCCCTTCTGCCTCATGATTGACGAGTGGAATGATAAGAATATAAGAGACTGGTCAGGATTTTCACTAAATGGAGCGAAATCGAGGATCCTTGGCATGGCCTTGTGTAACATCAGCACGAGCGCGATAATGTTCTCTGTCCTGCATGAGGCTATGAGGTCTGTAATTTACATATTTGAATTGAGGGCTTTTTTTAAAACCTTTTAAAAAATATTTTGGTCACATTTTCACACTCCATTTATAATTTCATAAATGAAAAATACTTTTTAAAAATCTTATGGATTTTTAGAGGATGTCACTGGTCATTACTGTAGGTAATACAGGTGGGAACCCAAAGGGGTTGACATGTATGGAAAAGGCCTGTTGTTCACTCCAGTGTGGCGCGTTTAAATATGTGTAATCGACCCGTTTTACACATATGGTTTGGAATTTGCTTCATTTCACGTTTTTACATGTTAATTACAAGTACCTTATGACGTGTAAAAAAAACACCAGTTTCGCACATGACTTACACATGGAAGAAACGTGCAGTGTTTGCTGGGGAACAGTTCGTGAACATCTACATTCATGAAAACAAGTTCATAAACTTTTTGAGAACATTGTTCAAGTTCATGAACACTTGAAGAACATGTGAGGAACGTTTTTGGTAATTGACAAACTGTCTATGAACTACAAACAGTTTTTGAACTATTTTCGCCGGGAGGTGGCATCTGGTCGGTGCTTAACCCTGGTCTCTGTAGCATGAAGCAACTAGGAGCACTGCAGCTCCCTCTGGATGGGATGCTAGTCCATTGCAGGTAATACCCCCCAGCTCTTAGTCAAGTTTCCCCAACCATTTGCTGGTACCCAATTGCATGAAGTTAATTAACATTCCTGAACAGTTCATGAACTTATACATTCATGAAAATAAGCTCATGAACTTTTCGAGAACATTCTTGAAGAACATGTGAGGAACTTTTTGCGGTAATTGGTGGACTGCTCGTGATCTATTCATGAACTGCAAATAGTTTATGAATTATTTTCACTGGGGTGGAGCTTATGCTGTAGTTAGATGCCTTCGTGGTGGTCTGTTGTGCGTCCGAAAACCTTTTGCCTTGTCAGCGCTCTAGCGCCTTCGGTTTTTGACGGATCCTTTTCATATTTTATATGCGTGAATATAGGATGAAATTCTAGGCCAAGTTTGAATTTGGCCATGTTCCGATTGGCCAAGCGGGCGCAGTGGCTTTGCCACTAATTTTTCTTTTTCTGTCGCGCCATCTTCCATTAAACCTTACTCATTTACCAAGTTATGCAACTTTTCAGCTAGTGTCTAAAAACTTGCTTCACACGTTCCAAAAGGATTGATTTTGTTGTCTCTGCCCCCACACCATACACATCCACACAGAAGTACAGAGCATTCTTTTCCTTTTTTCATTCCTCCATCCCCAAATGGACAATCTTTGATTTCGAACTGTTGTGAACTGTCTGTCATAGAGAGTTTGGGACTGGGTTGTTGGACTCAGGAAAGGATCACATTAAATGGTGAAGCGCTACTTCCTTTCCTGATTGGCCGATAATGATTTCATTCCGAAAGAGAAATTTTGTGCATTTAAACCTAGCTGCGTTGATGCGGCATGATGGCGCCAGCATGTTTGGCAGCTTGTCGGTCGCGTCAAACGCTGCTGAGTTTTTTGTTTGCTATTGCTCTGTTCATCTGTGTCTGCTGTCCGAATGTTTCGACTCTATTTATGTATGATCACCAAACTTTTCTCAACATCCGAGCTTCTGCTGAGGTGGAATTGTGCAGACATGATCTGGCGGACTGGACTGCAAGCCTCCCTCCCCTGCTGGCGGAGATCCCAGCTCACCTGCGCCGTACACCTTGCGCCCCTCCCTGGAAGAAGCGGCGAAGAATACGTGGGAAACGAGGCGGTGTGCTGGTGAAAATCAAGGCTTACCTGTCGTCTGCCCGTGTGTCTGATCCTCACCTCCGACGTGAGAGTTTTTGCTTTTACTCTGCCGTTAGATGTTCGCTGCAGCTCCGGGGACCTTGGATTCGAGCTGTAGCTCCCAACCCTCTGCTGGTGCCTCCGGGCTGATGTCTTCTCCCGGCCCGCGAATGGTCTCTGTACCTCTGAGCCTGGTGCCGCCGCAGCCTCCTGCCTTCCATGGCCTGCCGACGGCGCTTCTTCCTGGATTCCTCCGAGCGCGCAGAGGCGGCGTTGCGCACACAAACCTTCACCCACTGAGAGGTGCCGCGGCCTCGGTCACTGCGACTCCCCAAGTCACACTGAAGATGGCTTTGATAAATGCTAGATCGCTAGCAAATAAAACGTTCCTGTTAAATGACTTTTTCACATCCCGTGAGCTGGATTTTATGTGTCTGACGGAAACGTGGATAAATGCTGGTGAGTCCATAGCTTTTTCAGAAATTCTCCCTCCTGGCTGTACTTTTCTTAGCTCCCTGCGGACCACTGGAGAGGATGGTGGAGTAGCCTGTGTGTATAAATCCAGCTTCCACTGTCGGCTGATTCCATCAATCACCTTCTCCAGTTTTGAGCTGCAGCTCTTTGAACTCAATTGCTCTCCTCTCATGTTGTTTGCAGTGGTGTATCGCCCACTGAAATACAATAAGGAGTTCATACAGGATTTCAAAAATTTCCTGTCTGGTGTTATGGTTGATAAGAGCATTTTTTAATCCTAGGTGATCTAAACATCCATGTATGTTGTGAGTCCAGACCTCTGGTAAAGGACTTCTTGTTTCTGATTGATTCTTTTAACCTGACCCAGTGGGTTTCTGGCCCAACACACGAAAAGGGTGACACGTTAGACTTGATGCTGTCTCATGGGGTGCCTATCTCTGTAGACGAGGTCTGTAGCAGCACTTGCACTTCTGATCACCTGCCCGTTCTGTTCACTGCTACTGTCCCCTGCTCTGTTGTTGCAACTCATCCTGCTGCTCGTCGTTACCGTGTTATAAACGCGGACACTACACTGATGTTTTCCATGGCTTTCGATGAGTTTGTAAATTCATCTATGGATGAGTTTGGTTATCTTTGTCCTGAAGAGCTTGTAGCTCTCTTTGTCTCAAAATGTACCAGCATCCTGGACTCTATCGCTCCTATGAGGGACAAGTCCTCCAAGGCTCCTTCTGAACCGTGGATAAATGACTCTATTCGAGCTCTCCGGAGCTCCTGTAGGCGTGCTGAGAGGAGGTGGAAGAAGGACAAGTTACATGTGTCTTTTGGAATATTGCGGGACTGTCTACTGGAATACCAGAATGCTGTAAAAGCTGCCAAAGCTGGCTACTTTTCTAATCTGGTCTCAAACAACAACGATAGGCTAAAGGTTTTGTTCAATGTTCTGGACTCCCTTGTAAACCCATGTAAACCTGCTCTTTGTAATGATTTTCTTGACTTCTTTGTCAACAAAATCTCTGCTCTGCGGTCAGTACCGCCTCCTGTTGCCTTTGACCCCTCTGGCCCCCCTGATGTGCCCAGCTGTTTTTGACCAGTTTAAACCCATATCATTGTCTCAGCTGTTGGATGTAGTGCAGAAACTACGCCCCACAACTGCCTTTCCGATAGCATTCCCTCTAGTCTTCTTAAAAAGGTTTTTAATTCTGTCGGCTCATTCATTCTATTATTGTTTCATGCTTGTTTTAGCTCAGCCTGTTTTCCAGCTATTTTTAAGCATGCCATAGTGCAACCAGTAATCAAAAAGCCTGGCCTTGACCCATCTATCCTCTCTAACTTTCGGCCTATCTCTAAACTCCCCTGTCTGTCCAAGGTGTTAGAGAAAGTAATGGCCACCCAGCTGCTATCATTTCTAGAGAGAAATGATATTTTTGAAAAGTTCCAGTCTGGTTTTAGGCCACGACATAGCACAGAATCTGCTCTTTTAAGAGTGTTTAATGATCTTATTTTAACTGTTGATTCTGGGTGTGCTGCTATATGGTGACATTAGATTTAACAGCTGCTTTCGACACGGTCGATCACAGGACCCTGCTGTCACACTTGGAGCAGTATGTTGGTATCAAGGGTGCTGCTCTCATGCTGCTCCAGTCCTACTTGACTGACAGGAGTTTCTCAGTTCATTTGGGATTTTTTCTTCAAGTGTGACCCCTCTTACTTGTGGGGTGCCTCAAGGGTCTATTTTGGGCCCTTTATTGTTTTTATTGTACATGTTGCCCTTTGGATCCATTCTCCGCAAACATAATGTGTCATTTCATTGCTCTGCTGATGATGTCCAGATTTATCTCCCCTTACAAATGAATTGTAAAGACTCTGTACAAACTCTGCTTGCCTACATAACTGACATCAAGATTTGGATGAGTCTCAGTTTCCTAAATTTAAATGACAATAGACAGAAGTCACAGTGTTTGGGCATCATGAACGCTACAGTGATTGTGTTGATGCTCTGCCCCCCTCTCTGGGTTCAAAAAACTGCTCTGTCATTAAGAGCCTTGGTGTCATGTTTGACAGTGAGTTTAAATTTGACAGGCAAATTGGCTCTGTAGTCAAAAGTGCCTTTTTCCAGCTGCGACTTCTGGCGAAGGTAAAATCATATCTCTCTCCTAGTGACCTGGAGAAGGTTATCCATGCCTTTATTTCTTCGAGGCTGGATTACTGTAAATCATTGTATATAGGTTTAGACCAGTGCTCGTTGCGACGTCTGCAGCTTGTGCAGAATGCAGCTGCTTGTCTTCTGACAGGCACAAAGAAACGGGAGCATATAACCCCAGTTCTGGCCTCTCTACATTGGCTTCCTGTCCGGTTCAGAATTGATTTTAAGATCTTGATGTTTGTTTTCTAAATTTTAAACGGTATGGCCCCCGTGTACTTGTCTGAACTCTTATATGTTCACAGACCAATCAGAGCTCTGAAGTCTGCAAATGAGCTGAACCTCGATGTGCCTAAATGCAGGCTAAAAAGGAGAGGCGATCGAGCATTTGCAGCTCAAAATTGTTTTTTGAAATGTATCATTGTATTTTATTGTTAATTATTTTATGTAAAGCACCTCGGTCAACCTAGTTTGTTTATAAGGTGCTTTATAAATAAACGTGACCTAGCCACTGTTTGTTGAAACTTTGGTCTGTTTGCTATTGATGGTGATGAAAGCTGATTCCTAATTTCACTCCGTCAAAACTGATTTCACACAAATACAACTGACTTCACTCGTCAAAACTGATTTCATTGGTCAAACCTGATTTCACTTGCTTACGACTGAATGTACTTGCCCAAAATGTGTTTCACTCACTCAGAATTGTTTTCACTGAATTAAATCTGATTTCACTTGGAGCAAACTGAATCATTGCTGAATCAATACTGATTTAAATTAATGCGACTCTCTCACTTGCTCTCTCTCTCTCTCTCTCTGTCTCTCTCCAGCATTCGATCAATCATCAAAATGGACTGAAAAAGATTAAGTGGAAGGTTGAGTACAGAGGCATAACTCCCCGAACACCCCCCTACTCCCACCCTAAAGACACCAACATGAAGCAACTTAAATTGTGAGGTCAAACAGCAGTTCGGACATTCAACTCAAAATGATTAGGCCATAAGTATTGCTTACATTGTTCAGACGATTAATGCCAATTCATTGCTAGTTTGAAATGAATTATTTTGGCAATTTGAATGAATAAGAGATTTGTGGAGAATTCCATTCAGGATGAAGCCTTTTAAGCAGATCTGGGTCCAGTAATGCTGAAAAATCGAGCGGGTCATCCATATTTCTTCTTGCTTAGACAATAGTAGTTCACTTTATTCTAGGCTGAGCCAAAAAAACTATTTCACACCTTTAGCTTGTACAAAATGCAGCTGCTCTGTTTTAACAAACACCAGGAGGCAAGATCACATTTCCCCCATTTTAGCCTCTCTTCACTGGTTACTAATCAGTTTTATAATTGATTTTAAGGTTTTACTGATGACTTTTAATGCACTTCATGGTTGAGCCCTCAGCTGCATTGCTGACTTGCTCCTCTGTGAGCCAGAGCGTAGCCTCAGATCTTTGAGCAAGACTCTGCTGACTGTTCCTGGCTCCCGGCTCAAGGCTAAAGGCGACTGGGTCTTAGCGGTCAGGGCCCCTCAGCTCTGGAACTCCCTGCCTGAGGATCTGATGCTCGCCGAATCAGAAACATCTCTTCAATCACTTCTTAATAAAAAGCTTTTTTTAAAGAGATATATCTTAAGTCCTGCATGCTTTCTTACTGCCAACATGTCTTATTTATTTTGTTAATTTTTTGCTCTATTATCTTATCTGTTTTACTATTGGCGCTGATTTTTGAGGAGGGTTTTTTCACATTTTATTTCATATTATCTTAATAGCCTGTTTTTATGTCTGTTTTTATGAATCTGTTGTATCCGGGTTCAGTTGTGAAGCACTTTGTAACTCTGTTTTGAAAGGTTCTGCATAAATAAAGTTAATTGTAATACGTTGTAGAAGTGGGTATAGAGAATGGATGGATGGATGATTATTATTATTATTATTATTATTATCATCGTAGTTGTAGGGGTTGTGCTTCGCACACTGATGATGTGCACAGATGACAGGAAGTTGAGGACTGGACTCAGGAGCAAGAATGGCCATGGTTGTATTCATTATGCCCTCTGCGCAGCAGGGAGGCACACTTGAAGTAATACCAAATAAATAGGAAATAAGGTTGCTTAATAACGCTATTAGTAATACAAACAGTGGACCTGAGCTACAGTAACAATGTATTACTAAAACAGAACAAGGAAATAGGAAACGCAGTTCCTTAAATATAAAGTTAAAGTGCTGATATCAACAATAAACAGCACTAAGTTAAAAAGCTAGAATATATACCTGCGATACGCAGAGAATAAGTCTATACAAGACTAGGAATACAACTGATGCATATGGCTTATGAGACTGCGCAAAGACTAAGTGCGAGTGTAAATAGCACAATACTGCCACACAGTGGAAATGAACAACAGGTGCATGCGATGATTGTGGGCCTGAAGAATGCAGTCTGGGTCTTAACAGAGCGGTGAGCCTGAAGGCTGGAGGTGTGGCCTTACAATTATTGTTGTTGTCGACACTGCCGCCTCACATCAAGAAGGTTGCGGGTTTGCAGCCGGCCTGGGGCCTTTCTGTATGGAGTTTGCATGTTCTTCAGGTGGGTTTCTTCCAGGTACTCCGGTTTCCTCCCAGTCCAAAGATATGCATGTCAGGCTAATTGGAGACGCTAAATTGCCCATTGGTATGAGTGTGTGAGTGAATGGTGTCTGCGCCCTGTGATGGATTGGTAAGCTGTCCAGGATGGGTCCCTGCCTTTCGCCCAGAGTCAGCTGGGACAGGCTCAAACTCCCCCGCCACCCCAGTGAGGAAGAAGCGGTATAGAGAATGGATGGATTATTACTATTATTTTAAAATACATGAAACCCACATAATTCAACCATTAAAGAACCCTGGTAACAAAATCCATTAATTGTGCACTGTCAAAATTAAAAGGTTGACTAAACTTCAAAAATTAATTAAAACTTCATTTTTGAGTTTGGAAGGGTGAGAGGGTTGTGGGTGTGATTCCAGGCTGGGGTCTTTCTGTGGGGAAGTTTTGTCCAGATACACTGGTTTCCTCCCACAGTCTAAAGACATGCATAACAGGTTAATTGTGGACTCTAAATTGCCCATTGGCATAAGTGCATGAGTGAATCATGTGTGTATCGTGTGTGCGCCCTGTGATGGATTGGTGCGCGGTCCAGAGTGTGTTCCTGCCTTCACCCATAGTCAGCTGGGATAGTCCAGCTCCCCCAGCGACCTAGTGAGGAAGAAATGGTATAGAGAATGGATGGGGGAAGAAAATAAATAAATAGATTAAAATGTCTTTGAAATAAATTAATATAGCTATGAAATAAATCCCGAGATGACAAAACAAATAAGGCAATAAATATATAAATATATAGTCATATAAATATACAAAGTAGTGTCCATTTATGAGGAATGAGGAATGAAGATCAGCACCTCCAAATCTGAGACCATGGCTCTGTCCCGGAAAACGGTGGATTGTCCCCTTCAGGTGGGGGATGAGTTGTTACCCTCAAGTGGAGGAGTTCGAGTATCTTGGGGTCTTGTTCAGGAGTGAGAGTAGAATGGAGCGTGAGACTGGCAGACGGATCGCTGCAGTATCTGCAGTGAGGTGGGCGTTGTAACCGGTCCGTTGTGGTGAAGAAGAAGCTGATTGTAAAGGTAAAGCTCTCGATTTACTGGTCGATCTATGTTCCAACCCTCACCTATGGTCACAAGCTTTGGGTAGTGATCAAAATAATAAGATCGCGAAAACAAGCGGCCGAAATGAGCTTTCTCCACAGGGTGGCTGGGCTGACCCTTAGGGATAGGGTGAGGAGCTCGGACATCCAGGAGAGGCTCAGAGCAGAACCGCTGCTCCTCGGTGTTGAGAGGAGTCAGTTGAGGTGGTTCGGGCATCTGGTTCGGATGCCTCCTGGAAGCGTCCCTTAAGAGGTGTTCTGGGCATGTCAAACTGGGCAGAGACTCCGAGGCCGACCCAGGACACGCTGGAGGGATTATATCTCCCGGCTGGCTGGGGAATGACTTGGGGTCCCGCAGGAGGGGGTCTGGGGCCTCTCTGCTAAGTCTGCTACCCCCGCGACCCAGCCCCGGATAAAGCGGAAGAGGATGGATGGATGGATGGATGGATGGATGGTGTCCATTTATTTGATAAATAAATAATAGGTTTTTATTCAAAAATTGAAATTTGTTAAATAACTACTTTTATTTATTTCAGCTAACATTTATTTAGAATAAATTGAAGCATTAAATATTGTATTTTAAATAATTTATACCAGATGGTAGTTGTGGATCCAATTCAAGGCTCTAATTCCTTTTGATGGTTCTCTTTGGTTACTGTATGTTGTTTATGTTTTATGTATATGTATGTATGTATGTATTGCTTTACTTTGAATTTGTCTATATAGTGATTGTGATACTGTATGTATTTATGTTGGGACCCCTTGAAAACAAGGTGATACACCTCAAGGGGTTTATCCTAATAAAGGTATTTATTCTAACATTTATTTCATAATATCATATTTATTTCAGGAGATTTTTACTGCATAGCATTAGATTTAGTGCTCAGCTCTTTTCATTTCCTTCTGTTAAATTCAAATGATGAGGCGTGGTTATCTCAGATTTAGACCAAAGCAACAGATCACTGAATCTAAAAGAAGGCTGCAAAAATTTCTGGCAGATGCAGTTGGAAGAACAGTGGGCTACATGGATGTGGTTCATTGTTCATGTGCGTGTGAATTGGGTGGTGAATCGAGAGTGCACGGTATTGTGAAGTGGTGCCAACCTGGATAAATGCATTTCTAAATCTTTCCCCAGAAGTATAAAATGAGGGAACTTTTTTTTTTTTTTTTTTACCATTTTCAAATTTTGGGGCTGCAGTGTTTTTTTCCAAAGATTAATATCATATTTTCAAACTTTAAACAAAAAAGATCTTAGATGTGTCACTTACTAACAGATTTTTCCTGGTAAATAAACGTTATTTCCCATTTTGCAGTGCTATGCTTGACACAGGAAATGCTTAAACACAGATCCTGTCAAACAGTGTGACTTACTGGCCACCCCACATCCTAAGACAGGGTCAGACAGGCTCAGTTCACTCTGAATGGGTAACAGATGCACTAATGGTGTCCAGTATGGAGTATTTTTCCCCAGAACGCCCTAAAAATGTGGTACTTAACCTGAACGTGATGCTTTAGGTCTAGAGTCACACGCAAGGTTGTGTAACTGATGCGCCTCCCGTCTGCTCCACAGGTATTCAGGGTCTTTACATTTTGAATAAGCAAGCAAAACCGTCATCTAAAAAGCTGTTTATTAATCACATTTTTTGTTTTAACTCCAAAATTAAACCCACTGGGACACCTCAAGCCTAATCAGAACTTCCAACGGAGATGATCATTTTATTTTCAGTGATCATCGATTGTCAAAATAATGTATTAAATATAATTTAATTATAATTATTATTTTAATTATTATATTAAATCATATTAAAACCACGAGAACAAAATGCAGAGCTAATCAGAGGTTTACCTAGTTTCCGGACACTATATGGCCTTTGAGGGTTAGCAAGCTAAATCATGGTCATTTTCATGAAATTCCACCCTGATATGATGAATTAGCAGCGCGAATGAAATGAGCGTGCTGCAGTTCAAGTCCAGAAACTCTTACTGCAGTCACGTGTAGACCACGCATTCTCTCTCATACCAATCACACTTGCGAACATCATGCCACACGCCCACCAATCAGACATGACACGGTTATGGAGTGCTTTTTAAATTGCTCACTTTTGCTGTGCTACTTGCTGCTGTTTTACCTCATGCTTGCTGTTGCTGGTTGCCTTGCTGCTCACCCTCCACCACCCCAGCGTCCACCTGGTGTTTAGACCATAGACTGTACAAAAAGATGGACGCAGCTCCGGGTCTGAAAAGTGAGGCCCATGCGGAAATCTCAAAAATGTGCATTATATTTAATGGCCAGCAGATGGCGACGTCGGTGGTTGCAGAAAGAAGTTCAATGCTATTGAAGTCTATGAGAAAATGACCCTACTTCTCCACCTGATTTATTATTTCAATAATGATTTTCCACATCGTTTTATATTATTCGCAAGTTTAAAGTTTCCTTCGATATATTGTGATGTTCATTTTTGTACATTATGGTCCCAAGTAGACTAGAATAAAGGATAAAGCCAGAATATGCTTTAGGGGCGTGGCTATCCTCTGGTCCTCATCCGATATGGTCAGATCCAGAGCCACGGTCCTCCCCGGATCTTCAATTCACGCTCTCGTCCAATAGGAATCACATCCGGTTTCTAAATGACAAAATGGTGCTGTTCAAATTGCCAAAATCGAGGCTTCCTTTATGGTATGCTGAAATCAATGGGTGACATCACAGTTGCCTCGTCCATCTTTGGATACAATCTATGGTTTAGATCTGCTTTTTGTACTGGGGGGATTAGGTGTCATTTCTCATTTGGTGGATGTAATGTTGTGGTTTTCATTCAGACATATTTTCATATTATGAGGTTCCCCCATCCTCAAGGCAATTGGAGAGAGACAGATTCTTCAGACGATTCGGCTTTATTGAGGCATATTGATAAATATAAAGGCAAGTTCTTTTTGCGCAAGAAGAACTGACATTTTGCCTATCCACCCAGTTTTTTTACCTTCATCCCAGGAAATATCTTCCAAATATGGTCTTTCCACCTTCTCATTCTCACACTACAACAGGATGGGCAAACCAAAACACTGCCAACTGCCCTTGAGAACTACAACCAAAAGATAAGCATGCACATCACTAAAAAGGAGCAGAAAATTACAGTCAAGAGAGGAAAAATACAGCCAAAGGTCTAGGATGCACATGGATACATAAATGATTCTACTGAAAAACCTAATCACAACTAAAGATTTTACTGAACAAATATTGATCAAGCCTACAGAAATCAAATACATCACCTTATTATGTTTTCGAATCAACTAAACAGAAGCCTGCTCACTAATCAAAGCTACAGAAGCCCGCTGCTTATGTTTGTGTGAGCTGTTCATGCATGTGTGAATTGAATTGCTTGTATGTGAGTGTGTCTGTGTGTGAACTGCTTGTATGTGTGTGTGTGTGTGTGTGTGTGTGCATGTGTATGTGTGCTGCTTGTGCCTGTGCATGTGTCTGTGTGCACTGCTCGTTTGTGTGTCAACTGATTGTATGTGTGTGTGTGTGTGTGTGTGTTTTGTGTTACTGCTGCATACATAATCTCTTTATTAAAGGGGACCTATTATGCTGATCCTTCTTTTAATACATATTAATAATGTTGTAATGTTGGTTGTCCATGCTCAACCTCTGAAAAGTTTCTAAACATAAGATACAGGGTTTTTCCGTAATCCAAGAACGTGATTTCGTCAGCGTGATTTCCTCTCTGAACAGCTCCTTCCGAGATCTTCACGAGATCTGGGCAAAACCTGACGTCAGGTTGTGCCGTCCAATTAGTACAGACCTAGCCAGAGCCAACCACTGCGCTGGACCTGCCCACACCGGAAACTATTCTAGCAGGCACTAACAACGGCAGATCATACTATGCCTTAGTAGCGTCTACACTTTTGGAAATACAAAAGAAGAACCGCAGATCATTTGAGGTGCAATTTTGTTAGTATCTCTCCCAAAGCTGGTTGTCCGTTTACTTTTGGACGCAAAGAAAAACAACTATTTTTCTTCCAAAAGACGATGCCACCAGAAATCAGTGTAGCTTTTTTTGTTTGCTGGCAGCAAACAGCCACGGCCAAAGGGAACGTTAGCTGATTGTGCTCAACATTTCACCAAAGACAGCTTTGTTAATAAAGGATAATTTGACGCAGGATAAGCGTTTCAGCTGCTTCTCAAACCTGAAGCAGTTGCATCGATCAAGCACTCGGAGCCACAAGCTGTAAGTAACGATATAACAGCAAATAATGTAAGTGAAGCTAACGTGTTACAGGTGGCTAGCAGGACCGCTAGCGATAGTTAGCACTAACAACTGGCCTCAAACGCAGTCTTTGTAAAATATCTGAAGATAAAGCCTGTATCGGTCGCGACTGTCCGTGACTCACAGACACAGAAGCTGTAAGTTGCTTTTACTGCATAAGCCAATCTGACATGATAGCCAGTTGATTGTGGCTGTAGCACAGCGGCTAACGTAGCCAAGTTACTGATGCTAATGTTTGTGTCCTAAATATGCAAGAGTGATATCAGGGGAAATTCTACAGAAGGTGTGTGAACATAAACTTCATTTGAAGCTAACTTTTAATACTTGTTTGTAATTTGGATGCTTGGTACAACTGTTCACAGTAACAGAACTTGCTGTCTGTAAAACCTGTATTGCAAGGGTTTGTCTCTGTGGTTATGACTGCTCGGTTACCAGCTACTGCAAGTTAGTTTGCGTGCTGTGCTAATTAAAAATGCTCCTGGTTAACTTATATGCAGTAATTCTGATCGGTATGCTTGTGTTACTTCGGTAAGCATCAATGTGGCAGTTTCATCATAACGTTGCCCGATTGTAGCCACTGCAGTTAGTGATCGCTTCACTTATCCATGACCAGGATCAGCCGGATACTTCACAAATGTCTGAGCAAGCTCTCTGGTGCTACCGTGAAAGCAATGCGAAACGCAGAAGCTCTACCGGTTTACAAATGATTTCTCTGCACTACCTTGACATAATTTCATCCCCCTTTAGAAATTGTTGTGGCTAATAAAAAGCCGAAAAAGGCGGAGATTAAATAGGTAATTCTTTCCTGTAGAAGTGATCGATATGCTAGCTCCACATAAGCAATTTGTCCGCGCTAACGGAACTTAGTCTGCAAAACCTTTATTATGTTCATAACATAACCGAGCTCTCTCTAGCTGTCGCATACTATCCATAAAGCTGCTTTCACATCGGACAGGAAACAAATTTTTCGCAGGACAGATTAGCCTACATTCAAAGTCAACGCAAAGACGCAAATACAGGCGTTATGGGCGCGTTAAGCAGCTTTCACACCGGACGTGAAACGAATTTTTCGTGCGACAGATTAGCTACATTCAAAGTCAATGCAAAGACGCGAATACAGGCGTTATGGGTTAGCTTTCACACTGGGCGCGTTATTTTTTTTTTGCACACATTAGCTACATTCAAAGTCAATGCAAAGATGCGAATACAGGCGTTATGGGTGCGTTAAGCAGCTTTCACACCGGACGCGAAACAAATTTTTCGCGTGACAGGTTACATTCAAAGTCATGACTGCTCATCAGCTACTGCATGTTAGTTCGCGTGCTCTGCTAATTAAAAATGCTCCTGGTTAACTTATATGCAGCAATTATGATCGGTATGCTTAAGTTACTTCGGTAAGCATCAATGCGACAGTTTCATCATAACGTTGCCTGATTATAGCCACTACAGTTGAAGCTAACCGGAGAGGTGCTGTATGTGTCTGCCGAGTTGGGCTGCAGTTAGACCAGACGTAGGTTTTGCAGAGCTTGGGGTGCATTTTTGGGTGCTTATGAAACGATCGCTTTACTTATCCATGACCGGGTCAGCCTGATACATCTCCAATGTCTGGGCAAGCTCTCTGATGCTACTGGTGAAAGCAATAGGGAAGTGCACAGGCTATAACGTGTTCGGTATAACAAACGATTTCTCTGCATTGCCATCGATTGAATATTAAATTCTTTCCTGTAAAAGTGATCGATTAGCTAGCTCCACATGAGCAACGGTTCACGCAGACGGAACTTACGGTCTGTAAAACCTGTATTATGTTCATGACATAACCGGAGCTCTATCTAGCTCTCGCACACTATCGATAATGCGCCCATTTTCCGCGAGGAAAAGCTGGTCATTCCGAAGCAATAAGTAAACCATTACCACGGGCAATTTCCGAAAAGGCCGTTTAGCCTGGAGCTTTCGTCCCTCCGTCATATACCAGCACGGAAGCTGTTCGTTTCTCCACGCTAACAACACACCACAGCTATGCACACGAACCAGCAGGTCCAAATACACACCGAAGCAGTCCATAAGTTGTTGGTCCACTTTTAGCTGCTCCTCACTGTCCATGTTTCCCTCTAAACTCAGACCCACTGGATTTCTACGGTCTCCGGTCTACACTTGGGCATGTCGACCCGTTCTACAAATATGTCTATATGGGGTGGATTCTAGCTTTCCCTGCATCCTAGCTACAGAGTAGAAAAACCGCTGTACTCACCACTGTTGCCGATAGCAAATTCGTTTTGAGCTGCCAGACTTTCGCTTTTCGTCCTCCACTTTCACCGTTACATTTATTAGAACAAGTTAATTTCATTAGATCTATACACATGTACTGCGTTAGATTGCAGAATATGCCCATCGATTCCTTCGGGAGACGCGTCAGTTTCACTCTGAAGAGCCGGACCAGGAAAACTGCGTTCTGCAGCCTCGTCCCGCCTAGATCCGCCCTCCACAGAGCTGGCCAGTCAGAAGAAAGTGGGCACATGGGGAGTGGGAGCCATAGCGGAGGAGCCACCCCAATGATGCGTTTCAGGCAGAGACTACTATGGACTACAAATGGGGTTTTTTGAGGATGGCAGTATGAGCGAAATAAGTACCCTTTTTTTACTTTGCGCGATCAGGAGTACTCTAGGGGAGTCAAAGACCAAAATATAAACTTGGAAAAATAGCATAATAGGTCCCCTTTAATTATGATTATTGATTATGGTTATTAATTATGGTTATTAATTTACTGATGCATATGATGAGAAATATTGAAAAATAATTCTCAACATTCCTCCCGTAGAGGCCATCCCAATCATGGCCTCACATTAACCATGGTCGAAAAATGGCACAGCATTGTTTACCCCTGGTCTATGACCCCCATACTACACACAAGTGAGTTTCTTATGAGCCCAAACATAAAATATGGCTGGTGGGCCCTTTCCGACTGCAATGCTTCGAGTAAAAACAGTCTGTCTTGTACGTCAGCATGTGAACTCCTGATTGTTTTCGTGTCCAGGTTTCTCAGGGCCTTCATTGCTCTGGTAAATAAAGTCCCAGTCTAATGTCCCACTTGAATCCAGTAATGTTGCTTATTGCAGGTAATCAGTTCAAAGTTAGTCCAATGTCCAAGTCCATATTCAACATTGATTTGCAATTTTTCCATCTGATTGTTTTGGTGAACAAGCCTTCATGACTGGAATCACTGTCTCAGTATATTTGTTCCAAACTTCAGGGAGGCTCCAGGAAGGAGCGGGCCTTGCCCGGCTGGTACGCTAAACTGCCACCCGCCCGTCACTGGAGTGAGAAAATAAAATACAAACACAAGCACAGACACCACAGACACAGGCACATGCAGATCCACATACAGACATACAGAATGAGGGTCATCTGTACCTGCATAATTTCACTTTAAGTCTTAGATGTACCAGATTTTATCATATTTACTTTGCTGCAAAGACTGTGTAGACACTTTGGAGTCAAATCATTTTAAAAACAGTTTCATCCAGGCCTTCCCAAGGACTTACATTTGGAATACCCCAGCGCCTCCATGCAATAGCCCATAATAATAATAATCTCCCGAAAGACTTTGATTTCAACAATTGTCACTTTATGACTTTATGCCAAAATACAGTACAGTGTCACCTGGGGGTCGACTCACCCCTGCCTTAGGTTGTCTCCTCAATAGAAGATCTAACCAGTCTCTGGAGTGAGTCACAACAGACACTCAGGTGTTCAGCACTGAGCTCTGTACTGTGGATGGGATAGTTATGAGATGATACCAGTGGAACTGGTGCTATTGCCAGCGCCGTGGTATAGGGGAGAAAGGTGATGACAATTCTTAGGGCCCACAGTCCATTAGGGCCCACAAAACCCACAGTAGCTGCCATGGCATAATTATTCTGCATTGATTCACCTAATATTCATACTAATGCATCAGATTTTAAAGAAAGCCATCAAGGCATGCAATATTGATTAAATACATTTCCGTAACCCCTTTCTTAAAAAATGGTTCGGTCCATGCTTCATGCTACTGCGCTTGTCTCGGAAAATTGGTCTGTGCGTTTTTTCTGGCGAGGTCGCGAACTAAGGCAGTAAATGGGGAGTACTGCCCTTGCGAATATGATATCCGGTATCATCCACAGAAAAGATCGGTAAGGTTATCATTCGCCAGCCATTATAATATGCCGTCAAAAAATCCGATAGCAGCAGGACACGTCCCTCCATTCTTATTATGAGTGGTTACTGCATACTTGGTTCTCTCTAGTTGTAAGTGACTGTACAGGCTAGGTTTGGCTAGCGAACATGCAGTTAGTGTGGTAACCTTAGGTGTAACTTAAAGGGATAGTTCACTTTTTTTGAAGTGGGGTTGGATGAGCTACAAATTGCCACTACTTACATTACATGCAGTAGAAAGCTCTCTGATCTCCTTCAGGAAGCCGCACCAGCGCATAGTGCTGGGTGGAAATTTAGGCGATACACTGTTGTGAACAGGACCAGGGAAACAGCGAATTTTTGCTGTCTAAAAGAGGTGCTACTTGAAAATAATACACCATTTCAGTTGTATGCTATATTAAAAAGAATTACAGAGCTTTACCTGCTCGGAAAAAAAACAGTTGCTCTTGAACTAACCAACTGACATAGTCCTCGCGGCGCATCGTGGTTAACTGCGCGCTGTAGCGATCAGCTGTTTGGGTCACAGTAAAGCTGCTTGCACACTGGACGCGAAACAAATTTTTCGCACGACAGATTACATTCAAAGTCAATGCAAAGACGCGAATACACGCGAAATGCGTGTATTCGAGTCTTCGCATTGACTTTGAATGTAATCTGTCTTTGGCTGCTCACTGCTTTGTTTCGCTTTGCAGTGTGCAAGCGGCTTAACTTCTTGCGATTCTTGTCGGACGGTCGTTAAACTTGTGCAAATATTTCGAAAATGGTCCGTGTGTGTTGCTTTCCTGGATGTGAAAGCAAAGCTGTATCCTGGTGCACTTACAGCTTCCACCCCATTCCTTTGCGGGATGGACTTCGGCAGCTGTGGCTAGCTGCGCTCAACATGGATATTGATACGCCATCCGCATCCCTAAAAGAGCTCCGTGTTTGCAGTATTCATTTTTCCAAAGAGGATTTCGTGACGCTACATTCAGGGAAATCTCAACGGTGCACGCTGAAGAGCACTGCTGTACTCATGCATCAGGTAAGAGTGTGAAACACCTGTGAAAAAGTCTAATGTAACATTGCAGCACCAACTGATATCGCATAGGGTCTACACAGCCACATACTGTGTATCTGCCGTGCTGGTTATTAGAAAGGGATTTTTTCTTTAAATTTGAGATGTAATTCTATGTCATTGAAATGCTGCCTCTGCCACAAACCGCTCAGAGTCTGACCCAAACAGCTGATCGCGACAGCGCGCAGTTTACTCCAATGGAATACGTCGGTTGGTTAGTTCAAGAGCAACTGTGTTTTTTGCCGAGCAGGTAAAGCGCTGTAATTCTTTTTAATATGGCGTACAACTGAAATGGTGTATTATTTTCAGACCTCTTTTACGCCGCAAAAATACGCTGTTTACCTGGTTCCGTTCACAACAGTGTATCGCCTAAATTTCCACCCAGCACTATGCGCTGGTGTGGCTACCTGGAGGAGATCAGAGAGCTTTCTACTGCATCTAATGTAAGTAGTGGCAATTTGTAGCTCATACAACCCCACTTCAAAAAAAGTGAACTATCCCTTTAAATAATCGCTTGACAAGGCTGACATTACTTTTACCTTCTTACATAAGTTTTTACTAAAACTAAACTGCTACTTTAGCCTGTTGACATAAGTCTTGTTCACGCAGGGGGTAATTTTACAGAGCTTGCCCTCCTCTTTACCATAGCAAACTGAAGCTGAGTGCTTAGAGCTATGGTACTGAGAAGCACATTTAGCTTTTGTTTATTCCAAGACCCAGGAGGTTAATTCTTCATCGGTTGTTCCATAGAATATGACTTTAAATGTTTACAAAAGTAATATGAATGCTCTTTATGCTCTGCTACTCCAGAATCAGCTGTGGTCACTTCATCTGAGTCTGACTCAGCAGTAGACCCTCACCACCAGCAGTCTGAAGATGTTTTTGACGGTTGTAATGGGAAAAAAAAAGCCACTAGATGGCAGTATTGACATTTTTTTTTGTTAAGCCCAGTCTGGAGCTAGGTTGGGCATGTCCTGGGCATGCCTCAGACGGGGCTGGAAAAGAGTATATAAGGAGAAAAATTGAGAGAGTGGAAGGGGAGTTGGAGAAATTGCAAGGAGAAATTGTGGAAGGATACATTTGACCAGACCTGTCACTCTTTTCAAGACCTGTGAAGCTTTTTGTGGATTTTTGCCTGTGTTGGAGCATTTTCCTGTCCCAGGACATCGCAACATAGCAGCCCATCTCAATTACCAAGGGACTGTAACTATCTTTTTTTTTATTTCAATCTTGGTCCGTTGGGTAGAGTGTAGATTAGTTCTAAGTGTTTGTTTAATTAAATCTGTTGAAGTTTAAGAATTTTGTCTGTCATCCCCTGCTGTCCGTGACGTCATAACAAATTGACGCCATAACAAATTGGGGCCATGACAAAGTGGGGGCTCGTCCGGGATAGACCATTGTGCTATTTATTGAAAATCTAAAATTTCAAATTGTGAAATTGTTTTTTGAATTTTCCTAGATATATATTGGCAGATCAACAGCAATGGATGATTTCTTGGCATCACCAACCGTAGAGGTTTTTGAAGTCTTTTAAAAGACAGAACTGCCAGAAATATGCAGACAGTTAGAGCTGACAGATGTAAAACCAGCCATCTTGAAAAGCAAGACTGGCTAGAGAGATTGTTGAATATTACATTGATGAAAATGTGTTTGCACCAGGAGATCTGGAACAGTTTCCAGTGGAAAATCCAAATGTAGAAATGGAACTTAAATTAAAAATGCTAGAGATTGAAAGAGAGGAAAGAGCATTCGAGAGAGCAGAAAGAGAAAAAAAAAAAACAAAGAGAGTTCGAGAGAGCAGAAAGAGAGAAAGAAAGGCAGTTTGAGAGAAAGAGGAAAAAGAGCAGAAAGAGAGAGACAGAGACAGCGAGATTTCGATTTAGAAAAATTAGATAGAGAAGAAAACTCCAAATGGAGCAACTAAAAATCAAAATGGAAGCTGAAAACAAATTTCATGCTAGCCAGGAGGTAAAGCTGGTGCCTCCATTCTCGGAAAGGAGGTTGATAAGTATTTCCAGTGCTTCGAGAAGGTAGCTAAGAGTTGTCAGTGGCCAAAGGAACACTGGCCTCTGATGTTACAAACTGTCCTCAAGGGTAAGCTCAACAAGCCTATTCGGCTTTGTCTGCAGATGATTCCTCTGATTATGAGGTTGTCAAAAAGGTTATTTTGACAGCTTATGAGTTGGTTCCAGAGGCTTACCGACAGAAAGTCAGAGGTCTGACGAAATCTGACAATCAGACTTATGTGGAATTTGCTTACGAAAAGGTTTGCTTTGAGCGCTGGTGTACTTCTATGGAGGTCAAGGATGATTTCAACTCACTAAAAGAGATGGTGTTAGTTGAAGAATTCAAGAACTGTGTCAAGGATGATATTAAGACCTACCTTAATGAGAAGCAAGCACTGAATTTGCAATCAGCTGCCAAGTTTGCAGACGCATATGTTCTCACACATAAGTCCAAATTTCAGTCCAGCAGTAACAATAGATGGTCCCAATTTCAGAAGAAAGTCACGGTGATACCCAAGATTCCTCACCCAAAGACAAAGACAAATCTGGTGGTGGTGCTCAGAAATCCAGTCAAAGGGCTGATCAAAGTGTGAAAGCTGACAGTGACAAAAGTGGTCTAGTTTGCAATTATTGCAAGAAATCTGGTCATGTTACAACTAACTGTTGGTTCCTTAAAGCTAAGAAAAAAAAAAAAAGGATACCAAACCCAATGCCTTTGTGAAGACAAGGTTAGAAACCCCTGTAGTAGATGACCGATCTGCTAAATTGCCTGCTCCTTGTGAGGCTAAGAAGCCTGATACTGCTGACTTTGTGAGGGAGGAATTCCTTCCATTTGTGTCAGAGGGATTTGTGGCTCTGAATGAGCATTCTCCTCCTGTCCCCATATATATCCTAAGGGATACGGAGCTTCTCAGTCACTTTTGTTGATGGACTCCTTGGAGTTACGTGATGAGACCGCTTCTGGGGATTTCATACTTGTACAAGATATTGAAGGAGGACTGTATCTGTACCCCTGCGCTCTGTATTTTTGAAGTCAGATTTAATTACAGGACAGGTAAAGGTGGGACTTATGTCAAGTCTACCTATCAAGGGTGTTTCTCTGTTGCTAAGGGAATGACCTGGCTGGGGGCAATGTAGTTCCCCTGTTCATCTTACTTCACAGCCGAGCACTGAAGATGGCGATAAAGACCCATCTCTGTATCCTTCCTGTGCAGTGACTATTGCTATGGCCAAAGGCTCAAGAAGAAGATGATGTGGTGCCGTCCAGCACATTGAATAGTCATGACTCAGGTGGTTCGCCTCATGACTCTGAGCAGCCTACTATGGTTTCTCCGTTTGAGGACTTATCAGACACTTTTATCAGTTCTCTGTTCAGCCAGCCAGATGGGTCTGGTGATTCTGATGTGTCTGGAGACTTGTCTCCGTCCAGAAAGTGGTTGATTCAGGAGCAAACCAATGATCCTGAAATTTGTGTACTAAAGAAGAGAGCCCTTCCTGATGAAGAAATAGATGCAGTTCCAGTTGGGTATTATCTCAAGGATGGAGTGTTGATGCGGAAGTGGCGCCTCCTGATATCCCTGCCAATGCAGATTGGGCAGTGGTCAAGCAAATTGTTGTTCCAAAGGTCTACAGGAATGAGATCTTAACAATGGCTCATAGTTTGCCTTTAGGAGGTCATCTTGGTGTTAACAAGACTGTTGACAAGATCATGAAACACTTCTTCTGGCCTGGACTTCGAAAGATGTTTCCAACTTTTGCAAAACCTGTAACACTTGTCAGGTAGTTGGAAAACACCAGTTAGACCCACCTGTAGCTCCATTGCAGCCTATCCCAGCATTTGGGGAGCCCTTCTCCAAGGTCATCGTTGATTGTGTTGGTCCATTACCCAAGACTAGATCTGGAAATCAGTACTTGTTGACAATCATGTGTGCATCTACCAGATTCCCTGAAGCCATACCTTCTAACATCAAGGCAACTGCAATCTCGAAGGCTTTGATAAAGTTCTTCACGTTGTTTGGCCTTCCCAGGAAATTCAGTCAGATCAAGGTAGCAATTTCACTTCCGGATTGTTTCAGCAGGTTGTGTATGAACTAGGTGCGAAGCAGATTCTTTCCAATGCCTATCATCCAGAGAGTCAGGGTGCCTTAGAGCAGTTTCATTCCACTCTCAAGACAATGATGAGGACTTACTGTTATGACCATGAGAAAGACTGGGATGAAGGTGTTCATTTGCTGCTGTTTGCAGCTAGAGAAGCAGTGCAGGAGTCTACTGGATTCAGTCCGTTTGAGCTAGTGTTTGGCCATGAAGTGAGAGGACCTTTGCTATTGTTGAGTGAACAATGGCAAGAGAAAGAGCCGCATATCAGTCTGTTAGACTATGTTAGCAAGTTCAGGGAAAGACTGCGTGCAGCTTGTGACCTAGCCAAAGAGAACTTGAAATCAAGTCAGGGAAAAATGAAAACTTGGTATGATCATAAGGCTAGAAGCCGTGAGTTTAAACCAGGAGACAAGGTCCTTGTGTTGTTTCCCTTGCAGTCCAATCCATTGCAGGCTAGATTTCATGGTCCTTATGAAATTCTGACAAAACTCAATGATCTCAATTACATTATGAAGACTCCAGATAGGAGAAAGCCAAAACAGTTGTGTCACATTAACATGCTGAAGCCTTATCATGATAGGAATGCTAGGGTTGCAGCTGTCACTTCAGATCCTCCTTTTGTGAAGATGAGGGGAGTTTCAAGATGATGAACCTAGAATTAAAGCTGAAGTTCTTTCATGTAAATTGTCAAATTCTGAAGTGTTGCAAAATCTTGATGTAAAACTCCAGCACTTAGAACCCTCACAGAAAGATCAGTTTGAGAGGTTGATCAAGAAATATAAAGATCCATTTCTGATGTTCCAAAGAGAGTTTCTATAGCCTCTCATGATGTCGATGTTGGTGATGCCGAACCAATAAAACAGCATCCGTGCGGATGAATCCTGAAAAGAGAAAGATTGCTGAGAAAGAGGTTGAGTACATGTTAGAACATGATATTATCAGACCCTCTAACTCAGATTGAGTTCACCCTGTGTTCTAGTTCCAAAACCTGATGGAAGTACTAGATTCTGTGCAGATTATCGCAAAGTCAATGCTGTAACTAGAACTGATGTGTTTCCAATACCAAGGATTGATGATTGTATCGATAAGTAGGGCAAGCAAAGTTTCTGACCAAGATTGATTTATTGAAGGGTTATTGGTGTATGCCTTTAACTGAGAGGGCCAAGAGCATCTCTGCTTTTGCCACATCTGGGTTATTTATGAAGTCCTACACTTTGGCATGAAAAATGCCCCAGCCACGTTCAAAGGATGATACAGTCTTAACACACGGTGCGTACAGATCACATGGAGTCACTCCTGGGAAGAACATCTGAAAGATGTAGAGACGTTGTTCCAGCGCTTGACCCAGGCTAACCTGACTGTTAACCTGAACAAGAGTGACTTTGGTTGTGCTATTGTCACGTATCTTGGCTACGTCATAGGCCAGGGTAAGGTGGCACCCATAAATGCTAAACTCCAAGCCATCATGGACTTTCCAGTTCCTGACAACAAAAAAGCTTTGCGCAGCTTCCTTGGAATGATCAGGTACTACCGCAAGTTCTGCAAGAACTTTGCTGACATTGCTCTCAGTCTCACCAACCACCTGAAGAGAGGCGTAAAGTTCACTTGGGATGAAGCATGCCAAAGAGCCTTCGATCGCCTGAAGTCTCTGCTGTGTCACTTCCCTGTGCTCAAATCTCCTGACTTCAACAAACCGTTCTCCATGGCGGTTGATGCTAGCAACCAAGCTTGTGGATCTGTGCTCCTACAGAGAAGTGACTCTAATGACATTGAGCATCCCGTGGCATACTTCTCCAGGAAGTTCAATCGCCACCAAAAGAACTATTCCACAATTGAGAAGGAGTTGTTGGCTCTGGTATTGTCCTTACAACACTCTGAGGTTTATGTTTGTACAGGGCAAAAGCCAATGATTGTATATACTGACCACAATCCGTTAATGTCTTTGAGTAAGATGAAAAACAAGAATCGGAGATTGTTGAATTGGAGTTTGATTTTACAGGAGTTTGACTTGGAAATTAAGCATGTGAAGGGTACTGACAATGTAATTGCTGATTGCTTATCCCGTGTTTGAGTCTGTGCATATATATCATATGTGTTTATTAGCATATTGTATTATATGTATATATATACACAAGTGTCTACTTAACCATTTTTTATTGAAAAAGAAAAATTTTGCCTTTATGAGTCAAAATTTTTTCCTTTTTGGAATGGAGGTGTAATGTGGAAAAAAAAAAAGCCACTAGATGGCAGTATTGACATTTTTTTGTTAAGCCCAGTCTGGAGCTAGTTATGGGGCATGTCCTGGGCATGCCTCAGAGGGGGCTGGAAAAGAGTACATAAGGAGAAACATTGAGAGAATGAAAAGTAGTAGGAGAAATTGCAAGGAGAAATTGTGGAAGGATACATTTGACCAGACCTGTCACTCTTTTCAAGACCTGTGAAGCTTTTTGTGGATTTTTGCCTGTGTTGGAGCATTTTCCTGTCCCAGGACATCATAACATAGCAGCCCCATCTCAATTACCAAGGGACTGTAAATATCTCATTTTTTTTTATTTCAATCTTGGTCAGTAGAGTAGATTGTAGATTAGTTCAAAGTGTTTGTTTAATTAAATCTGTTAAAGTTTTAAAATTTTGTCTGTCATCCCTTGCTGTCCGCTACGCCATAACAAATTGACGCCATAACAGATTGGGGCCATAACAAGTGCTGTAAAGGAAATTCAAAATTTCCACTATGGTCATCAATGGGCTAATATTACGTGGCGAGCTAGCTAGCTAGCTGTCCGAGAAAAACTAAGCCATGCCTCGGGGACAAGCGTATTGGTCATCGGTCATCCTACTAGCATCCTACACACATCCACACACACACATACATGCATATACACACACACACACACACATACATACATACATACACACATACACATACATGCACAAACACACGCACATATACATGCACACATACACAAATACACACACACATACCCAACGGGACTTCCCTGGTTAAATAAGTGTTAAATAAATTTTACTATGAGCATCGGTGTAGCTCCTGTCCTTAAATACAGCATCACTCTTACAGCAGCATTTAACTATGAGCATCATTGTACCTCCTGTCCTAAAATACAGCATCACTCTTACAGCAGCATTTTACTATGAGCATCAGTGTAGCTCCTGTCCTTAATCACTCTTACATCAGCATTTTACCATGAGCATCCTCCTGTCCTAAATCAGCATCACTCTTACATCAGCATTTTACTATGAGCATCAGTGTAGCTCCTGTCCTTAAATACAGCATCACTCTTACATCAGCATTTTACTATGAGCATCAGTATAGCTCCTGTCCTTAATTTGACAACTTTTAGGCCCGCCCCTCAGAGCACCTGGGGAATAAACGGTTTTGTTGCATATTTGACCAAGGAAGGTTCCTGCAAATTTTCATTGAAATTGGATCAACGGTTCCTGAGAAAAAGTGGAAAATGTATTGATCACTTTTAGCCCCACCCCTCAGAGTCCCTGGGGGTGGGCACCATATAATTCAGAATTTTGGTGCATAATTGACCAAGGAAGGTTCCTGCAAAATTTGATTGAAATCGGATTAGCGGTTTCTGAGAAGTCGTCGAAAATGTATTGACCAGTTTTAGCCCCACCCCTCAGAGCCCCTGAGGGTGGGCATCATATGATGTACAATTTTGGTGCATATTTGACCAAGGAACGTTCCTGCAAAATTTAATTGAAATCGGATCTGCGGTTTCTGAGAAGAAGTGGAAAATGTATTGAGCAGTTTTAGCCCCACCCCTCAGAGCCCCTGAGGGTGGGCACCATATGATGTACAAGTTTGGTGCATAATTGACCAAGGAAGGTTCCCACAAAATTGTATTGAAATGGGATTAGCGGTTTCTGAGAAGAAGTCGAAAATGTATTGACCATTTTTAGCCCCGCCCCTCAGAGTCCCTGGGGGTGGGCACTATATAATTCAGAATTTTGGTGCATAATTGACCAAGGAAAAGTCCTTTAAAATTTGATTGAAATTGGATCAGCGGGTTCTGAGAAGACGTCGAAAATGTATTGGCCAGTTTTAGCCCCGCCCCTCAGTGCCCCTGGGGGTGGGCACTATATAATTCACAATTTTGGTGCATATTTGACCAAGGAAGGTTCCTGCAAAATTTGATTGAAATCGGAGCAGCGGTTTCTGAGAAGAAGTCGAAAATGTTTACGGACTGCCTGACGGACGACGGACCAAAGGCGATTAGAATAGGTCACTTTGAGACTTCGTCTCAGGTGACCTAAAAAACAATATAAAATGCTACCATCAGCACCACTATTGTTGTAATATTATCATCATTAGACGACACTGGTCACAATCCTGAATAAATGACAGCAGAGGCAAATATTGCCGAATAATTGATATTTTATTGAACAATGAATGTGTTGTAAAATGCTGTTATCAGAACAATAGGCATAAGATAGCACTTTATGTTGCTTAGTGTAATAAAACATGTTTAAAAACTTAGAGACTGAAATCAAGAATGTTTAGAGGAATGAATGATTGCACAGAAAATAAAATGTTGATTCATCAAATCATTTTCAATATGCATAACAGGTAGACAAACAATGCCTTAATAAATTTCAAAATGTTTGGCTACTCAAAATGTAGCGAACAATCTGAAATACAAACTGTAGTGACACAATATAACTCATTAATCATGCCCTTATTTAAAAATCTTAAAATATACATTGTAATACATTGGTCTTAGCAAAAGGTAACAGTACATTCAAGCATTTAATTTCATGTCATTAAAACCTTAGCAGACACACAGACATAGATAGGCTGGTAGCCTAGATAAAAATAGGGTCTGCATTTATCTTCTGTCTATGCTTGGCAACTGCTGCTTTGTTGGAAGGCATCTAAAATCAATAAAAGTGATTTAATATAACACCAAAAACTTTAATTATTAATAATTATGGCATTTAAAACAGTTTACTAAAATTTAAACAAAATGTGACAAGTTACAGCAATAACAACAACAATAATAATAATAATAATAATAATGAAAAATGATGATGATGATGATAATGATAATAATAATTTTTATTGTTATTATTATTATGACAGTTGTTATAATTTTTATCATTATTATACATCATCATCACCAGTATTACATGCATGACACTGTGCTGAACTGAATTACACTGAATGACATTTTTATACTTAAACATACTTTACAGGCAAACACTAAGCTACCTATATCAAACAATGACCTTGACCTACAAAGCTAATCACAGTTATCTACAAAATACATGTGATTAGATAAAAATCTATCTGACTATAAAAGTGTTTTTTGGCATTTCACTGAATGACGTGGATTTGAATTTCATGTTTCCACAGGATGAAAAGATGAAAATATCTAATATTTAAGAGAGAGAAACTCACCTCGCCTTATCACCTCAGGGGTCTTCAGGGGTCCTTTTGATGATGTCACAGATTGTCACATGACTATCAGTTTGTGATATGATTTCAAAATGGCTTCTTGATCTCATTACACTGAATGTGTTGTGACTCTGATCTGTCATGCCCTGTTCTGCCATGTTTTTGTGCTTACCATATCTTTATTTTTATGATTTTCCATTTATTGTACATTCTGGTTTTCTGTTCTTGCCATTGCTGTATTCCATTGCACAATTGTCTCCCCTGTCTTGTGGTCTAGTTGGTTCAGTCCGTCTCCCCAATCTGTGTGCTTACCTGCTTCGGGTGATTTCAATGGTTTCTGGGTTTCCAAACATTCCTTCCAATCTCGTTTACTTCCTTCGCCTTACTGTTCTATCATTACTAACAAATACTAACAGTTTATTATTTTTGTTAATCTACTAACAGCAACTAACCCTGTATATTATCCTAACTTACTAACGAGCACTTAGGGATTGTACAGCTGCACATTACTAATTGACTAACAAGCTCTCAGCACTCGCTCTGCTCTAGTCTCCGCCCCTTGCCTTCACTCAATTTACTTTGCTGCGCTTCAGCGGGTTCTCCGCATCTGTTTAACTCGGTTCTGCCTCTCACGCTCTGTGCAATTTAGAACTCCTTAACCGGAGGCGTCTGTTTGTCATAGGCTGTCTGTGTGTTCCCTGTCCGCGTTTCGGCTTTCGCCAATTTCATGTGATTAGGAACTTCCTCTTGTTTCATGCCCTTGTTAATTAATTCTCCTCCTATTCACCTGTTCCCTGCATAGCATGTGACTTCCCTTCTGTCTATTTAGAGTCCTCACTGTGGTTCTGACTTTGTCCGAACGATGATCATTTCCTTTTGAGCAGAGAGCCGTGGATGCCAATTGTGATTTGTTTCTTCTTCCACACCCTTCCGTACGACCACAAGATTGCCTAGCCTTGTTTGTTTGATACTCTGGATTTTTTGACCCCTGCCTGTGTGACTACGATTCCTTCTACTGGCGCCCTGTGTATGACCATTGCCTGTTTTTGACTTCAAATTTTTGCCATACGTTTATGTACCGTGAGAGCTCTGATCCTTTGGTTTTGACCCCTGCCTGTCCCTCGACTACTGTTGTTGATTATTCCTCCGGTACTGCAATCTCTGCTTTTTTGGTCACGACTTGGAACGAATAAAGTTTTGCGAAGATTGACATTTCGATTCTCGCGTGTGGTTCCTGAATCGTACCTCACAGAATGACCTCTAATGAACTGACTATTTGGGACAAAAGTCCCCTGATGATTTTAAAATCAAAACAAAACAATAATGCAAAATCCTTTTAATATAATAATAGTAACACTCATAAAAATATGCCAAGAAAGTGAAAGGGTACTTTTATTTAGTATTTTATATATTTAGTTAAAGATGTAATAGTGATATTGAAGTTCGGACCATTACACTGAATGACAATTTTGCACTTCATAACATTATTTCTGTCATATATTTCCACATCATTTTCTCCAAATATAAGTGAAATGATAAAGTAGACAATATGGTTTAACTTTATATGTTAAAAATGTATTTACTTCTCTTTTTTGTTAATTTAATGTATCTGGACACAAAAAAAGGCTTGTCTCGTCTTTGACCCAGCATCACTCCTACAGCAGCATTTTAATATAAGCATCAGTGTAGCTCCTGTCCTTAAATACTGCATCACTCTTACAGCAGCATTTTACTATGAGCATCAGTGTAGCTCCTGTCCTTAAATACAACATCACTCTTACAGCAGTATTTTACTATGAGCATCAGTGTAGCTCCTGTCCTTAAATACAGCATCACTCTTACAGCAGCATTTTACGATGAGCATCAGTGTAGCTCCTGTCCTTAAATACTGCATCACTCTTAAAGCAGCATTATACAATAAGCATCAGTGTAGCTCCTGTCCTTAAATACAGCATCACTCTTACAGCAGCATTTTACTATGAGCATCAGTGTAGCTCCTGTCCTTAAATACAGCATCACTCTTACAGCAGCATTTAACTATGAGCATCATTGTAGCTCCTGTCCTTAAATACAGCATCACTCTTACAGCAGCATTTTACTATGAGCATCAGTGTAGCTCCTGTCCTTAAATACAGCATCACTCTTACAGCAGCATTTTACTATGAGCATCAGTGTAGCTCCTGTCCTTAAATACAGCATCACTCTTACAGCAGCATTTAACTATGAGCATCATTGTAGCTCCTGTCCTTAAATACAGCATCACTCTTACAGCAGCATTTTACTATGAGCATCAGTGTAGCTCCTGTCCTTGAATACAGCATCACTCTTACAGCAGCATTTTACTATGAGCATCAGTGTAGCTCCTGTCCTTAAATACAGCATCACTCTTACAGCAGCATTTAACTATGAGCATCATTGTAGCTCCTGTCCTAAAATACAGCATCACTCTTACAGCAGCATTTTACTATGAGCATCAGTGTAGCTCCTGTCCCAAATACAGCATCACTCTTACAGCAGCATTTTACTCTGAGCATCAGTGTAGCTCCTGTCCTTAAATACAGCATCACTCTTACAGCAGCATTTAACTATGAGCATCAGTGTAGCTCCTGTCCTGAAATACAGCATCACTCTTACAGCAGCATTTTACATCAGTGTAGCTCCTGAGCATCAGTGTAGCTCCTGTCCCTGTCCTTAATACAGCATCACTCTTACAGCAGCATTTTACTATGAGCATCAGTGTAGCTCCTGTCCTAAATACTGCATCACTCTTACAGCAGCATTTTACTATGAGCATCAGTGAGCTCCTGTCCTTAAATACAGCATCCTCTTACAGCAGCATTTTAATACAGCATCAGTGTAGCTCCTGTCCTTAAATACAGCATCACTCTTACATCAGCATTTTACTATGAGCATCAGTGTCCTGTCCTTAAATACAGCATCACTCTTACAGCAGCATTTTACTATGAGCATCAGTGTAGCTCCTGTCCTAAATACAGCATCACTCATTTTACAGCAGCATTTTACTAAATACAGCATCACTGTTAGCAGCATCCTATGAGCATCAGTCCTCCTGTCCTAAAATACAGCATCACTCTTACAGCAGCATTTTACTATGAGCATCAGTGTAGCTCTTAAAGCAGCATTTTACTATGAGCATCAGTGTAGCTCCTGTCCTTAAATACAGCATCACTCTTACAGCAGCATTTTACTATGAGCATCAGTGTAGCTCCTGTCCTTAAATACAGCATCACTCTTACAGCAGCATTTTACTATGAGCATCAGTGTAGCTCCTGTCCTTAAATACAGCATCACTCTTACAGCAGCATTTTACTATGAGCATCAGTGTAGCTCCTGTCCTTAAATACAGCATCACTCTTACAGCAGCATTTTACTATGAGCATCAGCATTTTACTATGAGCATCAGTTTAGAGCATCAGTCCTCCTGTCCTAAATACAGCATCACTCTTACAGCAGCATTTTACTATGAGCATCAGTGTAGCTCCTGTCCTTAAATACAGCATCACTCTTACAGCAGCATTTTTACTATGAGCATCAGTGTAGCTCCTGTCCTTAAATACAGCATCACTCTTACAGCAGCATTTTTACTATGAGCATCAGTGTAGCTCCTGTCCTTAAATACAGCATCACTCTTACAGCAGCATTTTACTATGAGCATCAGTGTAGCTCCTGTCCTTAAATACAGCATCACTCTTACAGCAGCATTTTACTATGAGCATCAGTGTAGCTCCTGTCCTAAATACAGCATCACTCTTACAGCAGCATTTTACTATGAGCATCAGTGTAGCTCCTGTCCTTAAATACAGCATCACTCTTACAGCAGCATTTTACTATGAGCATCAGTGTAGCTCCTGTCCT
Organism: Gymnothorax javanicus; assembly: GCA_029692085.1. Classification (NCBI taxonomy): domain Eukaryota; kingdom Metazoa; phylum Chordata; class Actinopteri; order Anguilliformes; family Muraenidae; genus Gymnothorax; species Gymnothorax javanicus. The sequence goes on from CM056195.1 coordinate 175,415,703, forward strand.
TAAATACAGCATCACTCTTACAGCAGCATTTTACTATGAGCATCAGTGTAGCTCCTGTCCTTAAATACAGCATCACTCTTACAGCAGCATTTTACTATGAGCATCAGTGTAGCTCCTGTCCTTAAATACAGCATCACTCTTACAGCAGCATTTTACTATGAGCATCAGTGTAGCTCCTGTCCTAAATACAGCATCACTCTTACAGCAGCATTTTACTATGAGCATCAGTGTAGCTCCTGTCCTTAAATGCAGCATCACTCTTACAGCAAATACTTCACTCCTGTCACATACAGCATCACTCTTACAGCATTTACTATGAGCATCAGTGTAGCTCCTGTCCTTAAATACAGCATCACTCTTACAGCAGCATTTTACTATGAGCATCAGTGTAGCTCCTGTCCTCTTAATACAGCATCACTCTTCCTAAATACAGCATCAGCAGCATTTTACTATGAGCATCAGTGTAGCTCCTGTCCTTAAATACAGCATCACTCTTACAGCAGCATTTTACTATGAGCATCAGTGTAGCTCCTGTCCTAAATACAGCATCACTCTTACAGCAGCATTTTACTATGAGCATCAGTGTAGCTCCTGTCCTTAAATACAGCATCACTCTTACAGCAGCATTTTACTATGAGCATCAGTGTAGCTCCTGTCCTTAAATACAGCATCACTCTTACAGCAGCATTTTACTATGAGCATCAGTGTAGCTCCTGTCCTTAAATACAGCATCACTCTTACAGCAGCATTTTACTATGAGCATCAGTGTAGCTCCTGTCCTTAAATACAGCATCACTCTTACAGCAGCATTTTACTATGAGCATCAGTGTAGCTCCTGTCCTTAAATACAGCATCACTCTTACAGCAGCATTTTACTATGAGCATCAGTGTAGCTCCTGTCCTTAAATACAGCATCACTCTTACAGCAGCATTTTACTATGAGCATCAGTATCGCTCCTGTCCTTAAATACAGCATCACTCTTACAGCATCAGTGTAGCATCCTTTTACTATGAGCATCAGTGTAGCTCCTGTCCTTAAATACAGCATCACTCTTACAGCAGCATTTTACTATGAGCATCAGTGTAGCTCCTGTCCTTACAAAATACAGCATCACTAGCTCCTGTCGCCACAGCAGCATTTTTTTGTCTATGAGCATCAGTGTAGCTCCTGTCCTTAAATACAGCATCACTCTTACAGCAGCATTTTACTATGAGCATCATCAGTAGCTCCTGTCCCAATACAGCATCACTCTTACAGCAGCATTTTACTATGAGCATCAGTGTAGCTCCTGTCCTAAATACAGCATCACTCTTACAGCAGCATTTTACTATGAGCATCAGTGTAGCTCCTGTCCTTAAATACAGCATCACTCTTACAGCAGCATTTTTACTATGAGCATCAGTGTAGCTCCTGTCCTAAAATACAGCATCACTCTTACAGCAGCATTTTACTATGAGCATCAGTGTAGCTCCTGTCCTCAAATACAGCATCACTCTTACAGCAGCATTTTTACTATGAGCATCAGTGTAGCTCCTGTCCTAAATACAGCATCACTCTTACAGCAGCATTTTACTATGAGCATCAGTGTAGCTCCTGTCCTACAGCATCACTCTTACAGCAGCTATGAGCATTTTACTAATGAGCCTCACAGCATCACTATGAGCATCAGTGTAGCTCCTGTCCTTAAATACTGCATCACAGCAAATACAGCATCACTTTACAGCAGCATTTTACTATGAGCATCAGTGTAGCTCCTGTCCTTAAATACAGCATCACTCTTACAGCAGCATTTTACTATGAGCATCAGTGTAGCTCCTGTCCTTAATACAGCATCACTCTTACAGCAGCATTTTACTATGAGCATCAGTGTAGCTCCTGTCCTTAAATACAGCATCACTCTTACAGCAGCATTTTTACTATGAGCATCAGTGTAGCTCCTGTCCTTAAATACAGCATCACTCTTACAGCAGCATTTTTACTATGAGCATCAGTGTAGCTCCTGTCCTAAATACAGCATCACTCTTACAGCAGCATTTTACTATGAGCATCAGTGTAGCTCCTGTCCTTAAATACATCAGCTCCTGTCCTCAATACAGCATCACTCTTACAGCAGCATTTTACTATTAGCATCAGTGTAGCTCCTGTCCTTAAATACAGCATCACTCTTACAGCAGCATTTTACTATGAGCATCAGTGTAGCTCCTGTCCTTAAATACAGCATCACTCTTACAGCAGCATTTTACTATGAGCATCAGTGTAGCTCCTGTCCTTAAATACAGCATCACTCTTACAGCAGCATTTTACTATGAGCATCAGTGTAGCTCCTGTCCTTAAATACAGCATCACTCTTACAGCAGCATTTTACTATGAGCATCAGTGTAGCTCCTGTCCTCCCAAATCACTCTTAGCATTTTACTCTTATCAGTGTTAGCTCCTTACTAATGAGCATCAGTGCATTTTACTATGAGCATCAGTGTCCTGTCCTTAAATACAGCATCACTCTTACAGCAGCATTTTACTATGAGCATCAGTGTAGCTCCTGTCCTAGCTCCTGTCCTTAAATACAGCATCTCCTGTCCTTAAATACTTATCACTCTTACAGCAGCATTTTACTATGAGCATCAGTGTAGCTCCTGTCCTAAATACAGCATCACTCTTACAGCAGCATTTTACTATGAGCATCAGTGTAGCTCCTGTCCTGTCACTTACAAGCATTACAGCATGAGCATCAGTGTAGCTCCTGTCCTTAAATACAGCAGCATCAGTGTAGCTCCTGTCCTGTCCTTAAATACAGCATCTTACTCATTACAGCAGCATTTTACTAAATAGCATCAGTGTAGCTCCTGTCTCCTGTCCTTAATACAGCATCACTCTTTTTACTACAGCAGCATTTTTACTATGAGCATCAGTGTAGCTCCTGTCCTTAAATACAGCATCACTCTTACAGCAGCATTTTACTATGAGCATCAGTGTAGCTCCTGTCCTTAAATACAGCATCACTCTTACAGCAGCATTTTACTATGAGCATCAGTGTAGCTCCTGTCCTTAAATACAGCATCACTCTTACAGCAGCATTTTACTATGAGCATCAGTGTAGCTCCTGTCCTTAAATACAGCATCACTCTTACAGCAGCATTTTACTATGAGCATCAGTGTAGCTCCTGTCCTTAAATACAGCATCACTCTTACAGCAGCATTTTTACTATGAGCATCAGTGTAGCTCCTGTCCTTAAATACAGCATCACTCTTACAGCAGCATTTTACTATGAGCATCAGTGTAGCTCCTGTCCTTAAATACAGCATCACTCTTACAGCAGCATTTTACTATGAGCATCAGTGTAGCTCCTGTCCTTAAATACAGCATCACTCTTACAGCAGCATTTTACTATGAGCATCAGTGTAGCTCCTGTCCTTAAATACAGCATCACTCTTACAGCAGCATCAGTTCCTGTCCTTAAATACTCACTCTTACAGCAGCATTTTACTATGAGCATCAGTGTAGCTCCTGTCCTTAAATACAGCATCACTCTTACAGCAGCATTTTTACTATGAGCATCAGTGTAGCTCCTGTCCTTAAATACAGCATCACTCTTACAGCAGCATTTTACTATGAGCATCAGTGTAGCTCCTGTCCTTAAATACAGCATCACTCTTACAGCAGCATTTTACTATGAGCATCAGTGTAGCTCCTGTCCTTAAATACATCACTCTTACAGCATCACTGAGCATCAGCAGCCTGTCCTTACTACAGCATCATCTTACAGCAGCATAGCATCAGTGTAGCTGTCCCTTAAATACAGCATCACTCTTACAGCAGCATTTTACTATGAGCATCAGTGTAGCTCCTGTCCTGTCCTTAAATACAGCATCACTCTTACAGCAGCATTTTACTATGAGCATCAGTTTAGCTCCTGTCCTTAAATACAGCATCACTCTTACAGCAGCATTTTACTATGAGCATCAGTGTAGCTCCTGTCCTTAAATACAGCATCACTCTTACAGCAGCATTTTACTATGAGCATCAGTGTAGCTCCTGTCCTTAAATACAGCATCACTCTTACAGCAGCATTTTACTATGAGCATCAGTGTAGCTCCTGTCCTTAAATACAGCATCACTCTTACAGCAGCATTTTACTATGAGCATCAGTGTAGCTCCTGTCCTTTTATACAGCATCACTCTTACAGCAGCATTTTACTATGAGCATCAGTGTAGCTCCTGTCCTTAAATACAGCATCACTCTTACAGCAGCATTTTACTATGAGCATCAGTGTAGCTCCTGTCCTTAAATACAGCATCACTCTTACAGCAGCATTTTACTATGAGCATCAGTGTAGCTCCTGTCCTTAAATACAGCATCACTCTTACAGCAGCATTTTACTATGAGCATCAGTGTAGCTCCTGTCCTTAAATACAGCATCACTCTTACAGCAGCATTTTTACTATGAGCATCAGTGTAGCTCCTGTCATCAAATACAGCATCACTTTACTTACATCAGTGTAGCAGCATTTTACTATGAGCATCAGTGTCCTGTCCTCCTGTCCACTCTTACAGCAGCATTTACTATGAGCATCACTTTCCTAAATCAGCATTTTTTTACTATGAGCATCAGTGTAGCTCCTGTCCTAAATACAGCATCACTCTTACAGCAGCATTTTACTATGAGCATCAGTGTAGCTCCTGTCCTTAAATACTGCATCACTTTACAGCAGCATTTTACTATGAGCATCAGTGTAGCTCCTGTCCCAAATACAGCATCACTCTTACAGCAGCATTTTACTATGAGCATCAGTGTAGCTCCTGTCCTTAAATACAGCATCACTCTTACAGCAGCATTTTACTATGAGCATCAGTGTAGCTCCTGCCCTTAAATACAGCATCACTCTTACATCAGCATCTTACTATGAGCATCAGTGTAGCTCCTGTCCTTAAATACAGCATCACTCTTACAGCAGCTTTTTACTATGAGCATCAGTGTAGCTCCTGTCCTTAAATACAGCATCACTCTTACAACAGCATTTTACTATGAGCATCAGTGTAGCTCCTGTCCTTAAATACAGCATCACTCTTACAGCAGCATTTTACTATGAGCATCAAGGTAGCTCCTGTCCTTAAATACAGCATCACTCTTACAGCAGCACTTTACTATGAGCATCAGTGTAGCTCCTGTCCTTAAATACAGCATCACTCTTACAGCAGCATTTTACTATGAGCATCAGTGTCGCTCCTGTCCTTAAATACTGCATCACTCTTACAGCAGCATTTTACAATGAGCATCAGTGTAGCTCCTGTCCTTAAATACTGCATCACTCTTAAAGCAGCATTATACAATAAGCATCAGTGTAGCTCCTGTCCTTAAATACAGCATCACTCTTACAGCAGCATTATACAATAAGCATCAGTGTAGCTCCTGTCCTTAAATACAGCATCACTCTTACAGCAGCATTTAACTATGAGCATCAGTGTAGCTCCTGTCCTTAAATACAGCATCACTCTTACAGCAGCATTTTACTATGAGCATCAGTGTAGCTCCTGTCCTTAAATACTGCATCACTCTTACAGCAGCATTTTACTATGAGCATCAGTGTAGCTCCTGTCCTTAAATACTGCATCACTCTTACAGCAGCATTTTACTATGAGCATCAGTGTAGCTCCTGTCCTTCAATCCAGCATCACTCTTACAGCAGCATTTAACTATGAGCATCAGTGTAGCTCCTGTCCTTAAATACAGCATCACTCTTTCAGCAATAATCGTATAGGACTTTCTTTTCCATAGAGGTGCTCAATAGCAGTGGTTCTCAACTGGTGGGTCGCGGACAGCTGGTTAAAAAATAAATTAACAGGAGCACTCAGAGAGCGCAGCACCTCCGCCATGCCAAGGCAACTCCGTGCTTGAGTTATTTTTGCTGGCTGATGTAGGGTATTGCTCCATTTCACCGCCAGGTGGCAGCAAAACCCTTTTCCCATTGGAAAGACTTGAAATTTTGAACTATGGCGTACATCTCAGCTGTACTTTGGCCTAGCCCTGCTAAAAATGTTCTATAGGACTTCTATGGAATTCTATAGAATTCTCTAGAACTCTATAGGACATCAATGGAACTCTATAGAACATTTTAGTAGAACAGCATGTTCTATAGGATTTTCCGTGTGTTCTATAGGAATTTGCTAGAAACCTATAGAGCACCTCTATGGAAAAGAAAGTCCTATAAGATTACTGCTGTTCTACAAGACCTTCCTATAAAATACCCTAGTTGAAAAACCTATTCTATCGGACTTTGATGGTCTTTAGGACCTTCTAATAGAACAAAAGCTTAATGGGAAAGACATCTTAAATAAGGGTTAAATAAAAATAAAAATAAATCTTATAAATCCTTGCAATGCTCTGTCGAAGGGTCAATTTACCTTTTGTGTACCTGGGTTCTAGAAGTGAGAAGCCGGACTAATGGTATGAAAATGTGCAATATGCAGTGATATCCACTATACTCAAGTATCAAGGAAATCTTGTCCCTTTTAACTATAAGGTGTGCTTAAGCACATGGGGTACCAGGCACATACCTACTCATTGATTCTCTGATCATATGATTGATTGACTGACTGACCACATAAGTTAGCAGTATTTCAGTTACGGTACCTCTTTCCATTTCCTCGGCAGCAATTCAAAAATATAAATGAAAGGCATTACAACTTTATTATGCTATAATGGAAAACTCGTGTTCCTCTATTACTTACGAAGACAGAATTACGGTGAAATTTTGACCTTTTCCCTTAATTTTAAAAATTCAATCAAATTATGCCTTTCCATTCACATGCATGTGATTGCAGAATATATACAGATTTAGAATTAATTTGAATACAATTTGAGGTCTGCTGAGACTTATTCCCACCATCTTTATACATCTAAAGGTTATTTCTAACCACACTTATACAAGCTTCTGAATGGCTCACTTGGTTAAAGCACCGCATTTGCCGAGCAAAAGTGTCTGGGTTTGAGCCCCAGTCAGAGTAGCACACGAGAGGTCATTGTGCTACAGAGGTGCAAGTTGGGAAATGATTGCTGGGAAAGGTCATATAAAATGGTTGCTTTTTTTGTAGTTGCCTTCCAAATTTGGGTGGGACTTAAGATGCCAAACTGAAAAAAAAGTCCTCCAAAGATTTTCTATGGAACTTTTTTTCTATAGGACTTCAGGTACTAAAGTTCTATAGAATTCTATTGGATTCCTACAGCACATTTATAGGAATTCCTTTCGCACATTTTTTGCAGGGAGATATGGTATTTAATCACTTGTTCCTCTTGTGCCACTCTAACATCCTGCAAAGTTTGGTTAAAATCTGTGCGCCCGTTTTTGAGATATCCTGCTTACAGACAAGCAAACAAACCAACCAACGCCGGCAAAAACATACACCTCCTTGGCAATAAATAATAATAATAATGAGGTGAATAATGTTTAATGCGCGTCTGACCCTGGAGCCATGGTAACCATCATTTGCCGTTCACTTTGAGTGTTGTGTTGAGGTTCTGGGGAGTCGAGGGGTAGTTGAGCGGAAGAGGAAGAAGCGAGCAGAGTTGAGCGCACAAGTAACGATAGGAGCTTGAACTTGAATCGCGAGTTTGTGTGAAATGGAGGGGTTTTTTTTTTTTTGGTTTTTTTGCGTATTTGAGATGAATCATAATACATCTGGCCTGTGGTGGGCAGTAACACGCTGAGCGTATAATGCAGAACGATTCATAGACGCGAAATATTTAGTTTGTGGCCTTATTTATGTTGTGCAGTTTTGATAATTTTATTTTATTCACTTTTATACATGCAGTTGTCATGTTCCTGCTCATTTTGTGCTCTGAATGCAGAAATATTCATAGAAGTTAAATATTTAGTTTTGTGATTTATTTTGTGCAGTTTTGGTATTTTATTGCATTTTATTCACGAATGCAGTTTTCATGTTCCTCATTTTCTTAACAAGCTCTGAAATGCACTTTGTACATATAAATAAATGTGTATGTATGTTTAAAAAGATTGCGTATGTGTTTTCAAAGGCTGTTTTTGAAAAAATATATTTGCTTGGTTTCGATTCTATAAAATGGGTCGCGACGTAATGACAATGGGAAAATGTGGGTCCCAATGTGAGACCAGTTGAGAACCCCTGCTCTATAGGTTTCTAGCAAATTCCTATAGAACACACAGAAAATCCTATAGAACATGCTGTTCTACTAAAATGTTCTATAGAGTTCCATTGATGTTCTATAGTACATTTTTTTGCAGATCTGTGCCTGGATTGGTCTGGAAATGTTCTACTCATTCAGTCCAACTTCCCATAAAATGTTTTGGCAATTGGTAGCGTATTTTTTGAGTAATCCTGCTGACAAACACGGACGCAAATGTAAAAGGAAGCTGAGTGTGTGTATGTGTGTGTGTGTGTATGTGTGATTACATGTTATTGGTTTACAAGACAACTACACTTGCATTTGACTGTAACATCTTTCGCTCTCTAAACAATAACTGACCAAATCCACAAACCAAATTGATAAACGAACATTACATATCTAAACTGACACCTGACTGTGATGAAACGCTGAACTCAAGGTCAAATGGAATTTGACTGGAAGTTTGATCCCTTTCTTTTTCATGTTTGATATGTTAAATGTCCTGTTTTGTTTCTTTTTTCTTTTTTATCTTATTTTCTTTTCTTCTTTTTCCCCTTCACTCACACTCCACAGTTTCCATGCCACATATTGTTTGGGGGAGAGGGACTCAAACAATCAGATGCCTGTAACAGTACATAAACAAACAATATTGACATTTCTTAGTTGGAATGAGCGGGGTATTAATTCACGGCAAAAAGAACCAAAATATTAAACCACCTTGAGAAGATAAGTGCATACTGTATATATGTTTACTTCAAGAAACCAAACTCTCAGCCGCAGAACACAACAAACTAAAATGCACTATATACACATAACCACGCCATATCTGATCCTGAAGGAAGGTATATAATTATCAATGGCGCAATTAATAATAAAAATATAACAATAGCAAGTATCTATAGTCCTAATACAGATGACCCAGCATTCTTTCACAACTTTTTCAAAACATTGCAGGACTTCCCCACATCACTTTATCACTGGAGGAGATTTTAACATTGTCATTAACCCAACACAAGATCGCTCTACCAGCAAACATCATACCAAAAACTGGCACTCAACAAAGATCATTCAACAAGACATGACAGATCTGAGTCTTGGCGATAGTTGGAGACTACAAAACCCAACGGCAAAAGAATTTACCTACCACTCCACAGCTCATCGGTCCTTCTCACGAATGTATTACTTCCTTTCAAGCAACTCAACGATAAAAGACATTGTACACACTACCTTACATCCAATTGTTATTTCTGACCATGCCCCTATCAGTTTCACCCTCATCACAAAACAAGAAACAAAAAATTTCCCAAACTGGCGCTATAATACATCTTTACTCACAGATAATAATTTTTATGCATACCTCAACAAAGACTGGGCATTCTTTCTGGAAACAAATGACTCTCCAAGTACCACACCAACACTCCTTTGGGAAATGGCAAAAGCAGTACTGAGAGGGAAAATAATTTCATATTCCACCCACAAAAAAAGCAGAACAAGAATTAGAAACCAAATTAAAGAAAAAAAATAAAATTACTACATACAACCCCAATTCCGAAATAATTGGGACAAAGTGTAAATTGTGAATAAAATCAAAAAGCAATGACTTTCAAATCACACCAACCAGTATTTTATTCACAATAGAACAGAGATAACAAAGCAAATGTTGAAACTGCTACAGGTCTCAAAAAAGCTGGGACAGGGGCCTGTTTACTATGGTGTAGCATCCCCTCTTCTTTCTGGGCATTGAGGAGACAAGTTTCTTGAGTTTAGCCATTGGAAATTTGATCCCACTCTTGTTTACTACAGGCTTTCAGCTGCTGGAGAGTTTTGGGTCTCCTTTGACGGTCTTTTTGTTTAATTATGCGCCAAATGTTCTCAATCGGTGAAAGATCAGGACTGCAGGCAGGCCAGTTCAGCACACGGACTCTTCTACTACGAAGCCATGCTGTTGTAATAGCTGCTGCATGTGGTTTTGCATTGTCCTGCTGAAATACACAAGGCCTTCCCTGGAATAGATGTCGTCTGGAGGGGAGCATATGTTGCTCTAAAACTTTTATATACCTTTCAGCATTCATGGTGCTTTTTAAAACATGCAAGTGTCTCACATCATATCCACACTCACTCAATACAAACATGAATACATACAAACACACACTCACTCCATACAAACACGTAAACAAACACATACCCACACACAGTCAACACAAACGGGGATACTGTAAACACCGTGCAACTAGGCCAAGGAGGGTCCTAGCTGAGGCGGAAGGTCTCAGCGTGTTTGCCTAAACAACCAGGGAAAAGAATGTCTTTCCGGTCTCCAATCATAATAATGGGGTCTGGCTACAGCATCAGCACTAGGCCACTGCCTCAGGCCAAACGTGATGACGTCACTCACGTTCCGCTTTCAAGTGAGCCTGAAGCGTGACTCGCGGATGCTGCAGCCCTCATATCTTGGCGGTTACAATACATCTGACTCCATATCAAATTTAGGATGGAACTTTAGTTATAACCCTTTGCGGTTACGAATAAATTATGCGTTTGCATAAATATTGATCTGACTCCAATTTATGAATTTAGAGCTATGTTGTGCATCAGACCCATAACTGGTCTATGCCTTACTCCGCCGAACCAAAACATCTGAGCAGCCCAATTCGGTGAATTAACTCAGAGGCTGGCGGTATTATTAAGCACGATAATTTGACATAGAAATTAGCTATGACTAGGGATTACCAGGGCCCAAAACGAGATCTCCGCTCAGGGACCAATTCCTATTCGGTATAATGGAAATCTCCTCGAAAACTCCATTCAAGGACCGATTCCTATTCGGTATAACAGAATTCTCCTCGATAATTCTGTTCAGGGACCGATTCCTATTCGGTATAATGGACTCTCCTCGAAAACTCCATTCAGGGACCGATTCCTATTCAGTATACCAGATTCTCTTAACGCCAATCAAAATAACACTCATCACAGCGTGGAAAATCCACCTTATAACGCAGACCAAGCATGTTGATCAGGCATGCGATTACAGTCCTACGTTACCCAATTAGAAGCCAGACCTCCGACCTGGAAAATATATGTTCGTTTAGAGTCAGAAACACACAACAAATGCAATTACAAATTTATTTCGCCAGGAAGGCACAAGCTTAAATTAGAAACCAAATTATACCGTTACAGAAAATATAAAGAAGAAGTCAAATCATACCTGGCGCAGCTCACAACTACACATGTGCACAAAGTACACTGTGGGAAGGTGGAATACAAGCTTCCATAATTATATTCTGTCTGCACATGCCGTAAGAGCAGGTGTGGGAAATCGCCCAAGATCTCCCATGACTAGATTAAAGCTACCCACGGCATAGAGATGCGCGTGGGGGAAGTTGAATGCAATCTTCCATTGTGATAACAGCTACACACATACAGATGCATGTGTGGGAAGCTGTCTACGACCTTCCATAACTACTATTGGCTACACACGGCATGGAGATGCACGTGTGGGAAGTCGGTTGCGATCCTCCCCGAATCCTTTGTTTCCCTACCTTTTATGCCCGAACTCAAGAAGCGCTTCCTACAGCAGGGTCATAAATCATTTGGGTAATCAGGAAGGCAACCCCTCCTCAGAAGGAATTTGGGAGGGGACATTACCACGAGGAGAAGTAGAAGTATATTTCTTTTCATACTTATTGAATGAGGGTTTAGTACAATTTTAATCCCTTCGAAATATGCACCATGCGATTTCAGAATCTTAGTGGAGTAAAATGATACCAAACACGATATGCTTGCACTACAGTTTGCCATGAAACGTCAGCTAAAGTCCATAATTACAAAGATAACGGGTATTCATAGGGACCATGTGACGTCACTGTGCTTTTCGCGCGCCAAACTTGTGTCCGAAATGGTCACAGCTGCATCCCGCTGCCGCAGCCATTGACTGCAGTTGGCAGATGAGACATGAAGATGTACGAAATACTGAAATGAAGTGAATCCAATATGCCCGAGATATGTCGCACAGTTTTCTGTAACAACGGTTGTCAGAGAATCTCTAAACTATAGTTTAATTCCATCGCGAAAGACTTAGCTAAACTGGCAGAATAAATGGTTGGCTTCCAGAAAGGACCACTGGCAGCCTGCATAAACTCCCAGTTATCGTGCTGTCAGCACTTTGTTTTCGGCAATTTGCGTTTGTCCTCAATTTAGCTAAGTATTATTTTTAAGCCTTTAGCGCCCGTTGCCAGGAAAACTCAAGGGAAACACTTAAAACGCTCAAACACGGTTAATTAACTTTAAGGGAAACCGTCATTGAGTCGCGCTATTAATCGTTCAGTTTGTCAAACCAGTTCTTAATATTTCAGGAGATGAAGCAGTAATTAACACTTGCAAGCTAGGTAGCATAACATTACAGAACTTGAATGGGTCAGCCACAAACGGTAACTTAGGCATGCCTACCTGCGAGATATAATCGCATGCATTTGTTCCTGCGATAGCTCTTCCGTTATCTGCGCGAATATTCCTCGGAGGTTTCGCTTATCTTAATGGTAACGCTGGCAAACAGATGCTGTTGACTTAGCGAGCCTGTATTGTAATGAGTGAAGACGTAACTTTTGCTAATATTACGTTGCGTTAGACAAACACTAGTTTTGCTATGCAGTACTTTCATTTAAGGTGGACTGCAAACAGTGGCATATCGCATTCATGAACATACGTTTCTTTATTTAGCGTTTCGTTTCTAGCGAACGTTTCTTTGCGTTTGATGGTTTGACACAGGAAGCAACGTTTTAAAATAGTGGCGAATTAGCTTAGACCTGCCAGTAAAAATAAACGGCCTGGAGAATTACCTAGGTTACCGTTTTAAAATTGGGAAACAGAATAGCTACAGAAGAAAACATCAAACTGCCTAAACCTGCAACTGGTAACAAAATAGTTCAAGTAAATACTGATATGCAAATCGAAAAACATGTGGTAGTCCGTTGTTTTTAAGATCAGAATAGGCAAATGACCATCTCCAGATGCCATATTATTGCTCACGAATCCTGCACCTGCATATTGATTGGCATCCGTACTTTTGAAAGCCAATGTATACATAAATATCAGGAAATGTTACTTGGGGTGGACACTTCACAAATGGTAACGGACAAAATAAAATAAGGGGTACTAAACATGGATCACAACCGATTTTTTTTTGTTTTTTTCTGAATAACGCTGACTCTCTTCCTCATTTAAATATACCGCGTTCCCTGTCATGAGTGAGGGAGAAAAGTGGAATCGGACACAAATATGGCGGCAGGAACATCGGAAGTGACGTTTTTGATACCTATGAATTAATGTTAACAATCAGCTTATGTGTTATAACAAAAATACACATTGGATTTGCAACATTCCGAGAGGAAATCTGAATTATTTTGCTGGTGAAATCTCTGAAAAGTCCAGTTTATGGCACTGCGGCATTCTCTCTGCCAAAGTTCTCTCAGCCGTTTTCGGGTGGTTTGCAAGAAGTTCAACGCTGACCTTTACCCCAGGGACTGTCCATTAACCCCGAGGCTGGGGGCTGCTCCAGCTGTCATGAATGAAGTTGGCGCCATACAGACCCTAACTGAGTCTGCTCCCATGACTCAGGAGGGTCCCTGCAGGATGCAGATGGCTTTAAGACAATAGGAGTAAAACTACCGGTCCTTTGTCTGTGAGAACGGCCCAGAAGTGTCTTGGTCAGGAAACATGTGCCATTAAGATAAGGCTACCAGAGCCATGGTCTCTGACAAAGAGTACAGAGTTTCCCTGCCTTCCCAGCGCGGCTTACAATACACACACTCACTTTACACAAACACAAAAACAAGCACGCACACGCACTCAACAAAAACACACATGCACAAAAGGACACATACAAAGACATATACACACTCACTCAAAACTAATGCGCATGCACAAAAAGAAAAAAAAAAAACACGCACACGCACACACTCAACACAAACGTGCACGTAGGAAAACAGACACGCAAACACTCAACACAAACGCGTTCGCACACACACATGCGCATTCACTCACACCCACTCAATATAAATATGCATGCACACAAATACGCACAGACACGCACACACACACACACCTGTATTTGTATTCTATTCTGGTTTTTATAGTATATCTGCATGTTCTGTAGTGTCTTCTTATAAATGCTTATGCTTAGGCAATATGAATGTACATTTTCACCATGTCAGTAAAGACCATTTTGAATTTGACTTGAGAGAGCGAGAGAGACACACATACACACACACACACACACACACTGGTTTCAGGTCAGGAAGAGAGCAGCACTGGAGTTATTCCACTGCAGCCTTTATTACACATCAGCTCATTACACACAAACCAGCGCACATACAATACCGCTATATACCACAGTCATGTGACAACACTGCCACTATACATCACAGATACTCTGAAACTCTACACACTGTTCATATTTTCTTTTCTTATTTGGGAATATTTCATTTGTTTCATATTTTTCTGTACATAAGTGTCATAAAGCAGCTCAGAGGTGCAAAAATAAAATCTTATTGCACTGTGCTATTCCACTCTTAAGCCCCTGTCACACTGTGGAGAGTTAGGAGTGCGAGTCGTCACGACTGCTGACGATCTATAACTCGCCCCAAATTTCCCTTACTTGGCCCGAGTTGTGGGGATGGTGACATTCTTTCAACTCCTCTTCCACATCTCTTCAACTTCTGTTCCACATGTGGGAACACTTATAGGAGATGTGTACGAGAATAATCCATTTTGCAAGAGTTGCTGCAACATGTGTACGATCTTAACACATCACTCACTCAACAACCCCTGACTGCTCTTCAACAATGCACGAGTTTTGGTGAGTATTGATGAGTTGGGGCCACATTAACACGAGTCCATGACGAACTTGGACAATTTCATTACGAGAAATGATGAGAAACTTACGAAAACTGCATGAATGAAGGCGACAATCACTGACCGGGTATAAAATCGGATGTTTCTGAGTCATTTTTGAGTCATGGAGTGTCATGGTTCTGTGTTTTGAGTTCATGATTTATGTTCATGGTCATGTCTTTTCTTTATTCTTTTTGGTTATTGTATTCTCCGGTTTTCTGTTCATGCCATTTTAAGTTTCATTGCATTTGTCTCCCCTGTCTTGTGATCTAGTTGGTTCAGTCCGTCTCCCCAGTCTGCGTGCTTACCTGCTTCAGGTGACTTCAATGGTTTTTGGTGTTTCATATTATCACTTCAATTCTCGTTTACTTCCTTTGCCTTGCTTTTCTAGATTACTAACAAGACTAACATTTATATTTTGTATCATAGTCTACTAACCCAACTAATCCATGTATATATTACTAACTCACTAACGAGCACTTTGGTTAATTTGTAAAGCTGCACCTATACTAATTGTTACCAATTCAATCTCAGCTCTCGCCCTGTTCTAGTCTCCGGCCCTTGCTTGGCTTTCCCTGTCTCTCCCTACGTTTCTGCGAGATCTCTCGCACGTGCTTAATTGCTTTCCTGCACTCATTGTCTGTGCACTTAGAACTCCTTGACCGGAGCTGTTTATTTGTCATAGGATGTCTGCGTGAATCCCGTCTGTGTCTTGGCTTTTGCCAATTGTTGTGGTTTAGGACTTCCCCATGTGTACCTTCCTTTGTAATTAGTTCTCATCCAATTCACCTGTTCCCTGCATAGCATGTGACTTCCCTTCTGTCTATTTAGAGTCCTCACTGCTGTTCTGACTTTGTCAGAACGTTGATCAATATTCCTTTGTGCAGAGTCTCGTGTATGCCAATTGATTATTGTTTCTTCACGACTGTTTCGTCCGACCTCAATTTTGCCATAGCCCTTCTGTTCTTGTTTTTGTCTTTTTGGATTTTTGACCTATTTCTGTCCGACCATGTCTGCTGTTTTTGGATGCCCGGTTTATGACCCTCTGCTTTGTATTTCGACTACGATTTTGGCCTGCTGTCTATGTACCATCGCACTTGTGCTTTATTGGTTTTGACCCCGGCCTGTCCAGTCGACTTTGTTTTTTGGATTTCGTTTTTGGCTTGGCAATTCTTGTGTCTTCTGGTCCTGACCCTGCTTTCAATAAAGGCATACGTTTTTTTGGATTACCCTCTCTCGCGTGTGGTTCCTGAACGCACCGTCCCATGGAGTGTCTGATGTTCCAGAAATCCATGCCTTTTTATAGGATCGTCACAACTCGTCCAAACTCGGCACTAAACGCATAGCATGTTATGGAAGTTTTTACATGGCGAGAAGCGATGACAGTCAAGACATGAGTACGAGACTTGCGCAAGTTCTGGTAACATCCCTCCACAAGGCATGAAGCGTACGTGATAAACTGGCACGACAATTTTAAACAGTTTTTAAACTGTAATTCTCGCCAAACAATGCAGAGTAGTGGTGACATGAGAGAACATCTCTGCAACATACAAAGACATGGAAATGAGTTTTGCTCGACTAGGGAGGAGTTATGGCGAGCTACAACTCACCATAACTCATACTCCTAACTCTCCACAGTGTGACAAGGGCTTCACAGACACCTTCAGAGGACAGATCTGCAGAGAACCCTCATCAACACAGAAGAATGGAAAGAGTCTGTCAGTGAAGGAGTGAGTGAAAGTGCAGAGAGGAGTGTTGCTAGTGGGGTCAGTGAATGACACCTCCCCCCTGTCCCAGTCCAGCTGCACTCTGACCCTCTGGAGTTTCCTCTGCACAGTGAGGCGTAGAGGAGGGGAGGTCAGGGTGAAGTATAACCCCGTGCACAGCGCTATACTCAACACTCCTGCTGCTGGGCACAGATCCACACGCCCTTTCCTGCACACAGACTCTTTAGCCACACCCACCACCAAGACCTCTGAACCCCCCACCTCTACATCCCAGCTGTGTCTCCCTGAGCTGAATCCCTCAGAGCCCAACATACACCACTCCCACCCATCAAATCTCTCTGGATTATCAGGGGCCTGCTGTTCCTCATCACTGCACCTCACACAGGTCAGATCTTCAGACAGTAAGAGGTGGGGACCTGCAGTGTTTGGGTCCAGAGTCACAGGAGCTGTAGGGACAGAGAATGAGACTTCAGCACTGATCTGCATAAAGAGAAACCGTCTGATACAAAGGGCTTTTAATGATATAAACTGGGTTTAACAACAATAACCATCATGGTCTGAGATACATGTGAGAGAGAGAAGCACCAAAACTAAAAGGTAATAATATTACATAAATCGCACATTGTATAATCACTGTAAGAGGGAGCAAAGCCTGTCAATGTGTGTGTAGCTCCTGTCCTTAAATACAGCACAGTGATGTAGGTCTCGAGACCTGTTTTAGTTGGTCTCAGTCACGGTTCGAGCGTCAAAGTCTTGGTCTCGATCTTGGTCTCGAATGTCAAGGTCTTGGGTCTCGGCTGTCGAGACCAGTCTAGACCATGGAAAATTTAAGGAATTTAACCTCTTTTAACACCTCTTTTCTGTCACTGCGATTATTTGATTTTGATTAATCGTCATTATATGTAAGGTCAGCTTTGTTGATTGTACCAGAGACCTTGTTTGCACTCAAACAACCAGAGACTCTGCTGCCATTCAGATGAATACACGTATAAACATGTGTTCTCCCTTCTCTCAAAACTTTATTAGTCTCTGGGCAATGAACGAGCCGGGAGGCGGGACTTCCGTTGAATGGGCAAGCTTACTTGAAGCATAACTGTTGTATTTTATTATTTTTAGCGAAAAATAACCGCGTTTCTTGAGTACTGAGGATACGAGTGGACAAAGCAGACTGGGATTATACTTAATGATGCGTTGGACGATGTAATTGAAAGCTTGTCAACGGACGTTTTGTGGACTTTTTCTGTTGCTACTTGATGATCCCCATCTGCTACCAGGAAAAAAGGAATTTGGATAATTTTTCAAAACTCTCCAGTGGCCAGTTGTGCCAGGCGAAAAACAACTTTGTTTCCTTCTTTAAGTACAACCACAATTCCAAAATAGTTGGGACGAAGTGTAAATTGTGAATAAAATCAAAATGCAATGACTTTCAGATCACATGAGCCAATATGTTATTTACAATAGAACATAGATAACATTTCAAATGTTGAAACTGAGACATTCTACATTTTTATCCATAAAATGAGCTTTGTTCAAATTTTCTGGCTGCAATAGGTCTCAAAAAAGTTGGGACACAGGCAAAAAAGGGCTGAAAAAGCTATTAATATATAAGAGAATCAGCTGAAAGAACATTTAGCAAGTAATTAAGTTAACTGGCATCAGGCATGTAACATGATTGGCGATAAAAGGGATGTCTTAGAGAGGCTGAGTCTCTCAGAAGTAAAGATGGCCAGAGGCTCTCCAACCTGTGAAAGCTGGCGTAAAAAAATTGTGGAATACTTTAAAAACAATGTTCCTCAACGTCATATTGCAAAGTCTTTGAAGGTCTCATCATTGACAGTGCATAACATCATCAAAAGATTCAGAGAAACTGGAAAAATCTCTGTGCGTAAGGGACAAGGCCGAAGACCTTTACTGGATGCCCATGATCTTCCGGCCCTCAGACACCACTGCATCACTCACCGGCATGATTCTGTCATTGACATAACTAAATGGGCCCAGGAATACTTCAAGAAACCACTGTCTGTTAACACAGTCTGCCGTGCCATCCACAGATGCCACCTAAAACTCTATCGTGCAAAAAGGAAGCCATTGTTCAGCATGATCCAGAAGTGCCGCCGTGTTCTGTGGGCCAAGGCTCATTTACCGTACAGGCCAGCAGACAGTGCCATTTCTAACGCGAGATTATCGGGAGAAATACACGAGACATACACGAGAATATCGCGACGCAGCGTAAATGCACGAGTCACATATATCGTGCTTAGGAAAAGTAATAGGCCTAGTACCGGTGACAAGTATACATGTGTATCACGATAAGTCACGCATGAAACTGATGTCGGTAAACAGCATTGTTAGTGAACGAGATTCCGAATTTCTAACATCCACTTTTGAGGTTTACGGTCTCACGCGCGTTTAAAATATGGCTCCAGGACAGTGTCATTTATGTTTTTGATTTTCTGATGTATTGATAATACACTTAAAATATTATTTTGTTAAAATTTAAGAAAAACAAATTTGTTACGCCTCCGTAACAAATTAATTTGTTGATGCAACAGAATCCGATTTGTTATTCAAACAAAAATGTTAACAAAATAGGCTAGATTTTGTCCAGTCGTCTTAACAAAATTGATTTTTTTCTTTTCCGCACGGCCCCAGCGAATTTTCTGTTGTCACTTTTAATCGGCGAGAATCGATCACTTGCACCAATTTCAGAGTCGTCTGACTGCGAAAGATCTTGAAATGAGCAGGAACGCAACGGGAAGACGAGTTTTAACCTATGCCATCTTTTCTCTGTATACTATATGTTGTAATGTGGGGAAAAAAAAAAGCCACTAGATGGCAGTATTGACTTTTTTTGTTAAGCAGTCTGGAGCTAGGTTTGGGGCATGTCCCGGGCATGCCTCAGAGGGGGCTGGAAAAGAGTATATAAGGAGAAAAATCGAGAGAGAGTAGTTGGAGAAATTGCAAGGAGAAATTGTGGAAGGATACATTTGACCAGACCTGTCACTCTTTTCAAGACCTGTGAAGCTTTTTGTGGATTTTTGCCTGTGTTGGAGCATTTTCCTGTCCCAGGACATCGCAACATAGCAGCCCATCTCAATTACCAAGAGACTGTAACTATTTTTTTGTTATTATTTCAATCTTGGTCAGTAGGGTAGAGTGCAGATTAGTTCTAAGTTTTGTTTAATTAAATCTGTTGAAGTTGAAGAATTTTGTCTGTCATCCCTTGCTGTAATTGACGCCGTAACAAATTGGGGCCATAACAAATTGGGGGCTCGGGTCCGGGATAGACCATTGTGCGAGTCATTTATTGAAAATCAAAAATTTCAAATAGTGAAATTGTTTTTTTGAATTTTTAGATATATATATATTGATAGATATATATTGGCAGATCAACAGCAATGGATGATTTCTTGGCATCACCAACCGTAGAGGTTTTGAAGTCTTTTAAAAAGACAGAACTGCTAGAAATATGCAGACAGTTAGAGCTGACAGATGTAAAACCAGCCATGCGAAAAGCAAGACTGGCTAGAGAGATTGTTGAATATTACATTGATGAAAATGTGTTTGCCCCAGGAGATCTGGAACAGTTTCCGATGGAAAATCCAAATGTAGAATTGGAACTTAAATTAAAAATGCTAGAGATTGAAAGGGAAGAAAAAAACGAGAGTTTGAGAGAGAGAAAAAGAAAAAAGAAAGGAGGAAAAAAAAAAAACAAAGAGAATTTGAGAGAGAGAAAAAAAAAGGGAAAAAAGAAAAACAAAAGGGGAGAGAAAAAAAAAAAAAAGAGAAAAAGAAAGAGAGAAAGAGGAAAGAGCAGAAATAGAGAGACAGAGACAGAGAGATTTCAATTTAGAAAAATTAGATAGAGAAGAAAGGCTCCAAATGGAGCTACTAAAAATCAAAATGCAAGCTGAAAACAAATTTCAGGCTAGCCAGGAGGTAAAGCTGGTGCCTCCATTCTCGGAGAAGGAGGTTGATAAGTATTTCCAGTGCTTCGAGAAGGTAGCTAAGAGTTGTCAGTGGCCAAAGGAATACTGGCCTCTGATGTTGCAAACCGTCCTCAAGGGTAAAGCTCCACAAGCCTATTCGGCTTTGTCTGCAGATGATTCCTCTGATTATGAGGTTGTCAAAAAGGTTATTTTGACAGCTTTTGAGCTGGTTCCAGAGGCTTACCGACAGAAATTCAGAGGTCTGAAGAAATCTGACAATCAGACTTATGTGGAATTTACTAACGAGAAGAAGGTTTGCTTTGAGCGCTGGTGTACTTCTATGGAGGTCAAGGATGATTTCAACTCACTAAAAGAGATGGTGTTAGTTGAAGAATTCAAGAACTGTGTCAAGGATTATATTAAGACCTACCTTAATGAGAAGCAAGCACTGAATTTGCAATCAGCTGCCAAGTTTGCAGACGAATATGTTCTCACACATAAGTCCAAATTTCAGTCTAGCAGTAAAAATAGATGGTTCCAATTTCAGAAGAAAGGTAACGGTGATACCCAAGATTCCTCACCCAAAGACAAAGACAAATCTGGTGATGGTGCTCAGAAATCCAGTCAAAGGTCTGATCAAAGTGTGAAAGCTGACAGTGACAAAAGTGGTCTAGTTTGCAATTATTGCAAGAAATCTGGTCATGTTACAACTAAGTGTTGGTTCCTTAAAGCTAAGAAAGAAAAAGAAAAGGATACCAAACCCAATGCCTTTGTGAAGACAAGGTTAGAAACCCCTGTAGTAGATGACCGATCTGCTAAATTGCCTGCTCCTTGTGAGGCTAAGAAGCCTGATACTGCAGACTTTATGAGGGAGGAATTCCTTCCATTTGTGTCAGAGGGATTTGTGGCTCTGAATGAGCATTCTCCTCCTGTCCCCATATATATCCTAAGGGATACCGGAGCTTCTCAGTCACTTTTGTTGATGGACTCCTTGGAGTTACGTGATGAGACCGCTTCTGGGGATTTCATACTTGTACAAGGTATTGAAGGGAGGACTGTATCTGTACCCCTGCGCTCTGTATTCTTGAGGTCAGATTTAGTTACAGGACAGGTAAAGGTGGGACTTACGTCAAGTCTACCTATCAAGGGTGTTTCTCTGTTGCTAGGCAATGACCTGGCTGGGGGCAATGTAGTTCCCCCTGTTCATCTTACTTCACAGCCGAGCACTGAAGATGGCGATGAAGACCCATCTCTGTATCCTTCCTGTGCAGTGACTCGTGCTATGGCCAAGAAGGCTCAAGAAGAAGATGATTTGGTGTCTTCCAGCACATTGAATAGTCATGACTCAGGTGGTTCGCCTCATGACTCTGTTCAGCCTACTATGGTTTCTCCATTTGAGGACTTATCAGACACTTTTATCAGTTCTCTATTCAGCCAGCCAGATGGGTCTGGTGATTCTGATGTGTCTGGAGACTTGTCTCTGTCCAGAAAGCGGTTGATTCAGGAGCAAACCAATGATCCTGAAATTTGCGTACTAAAGAAGAGAGCCCTTCCTGATGAAGAAATAGACGCAGTTCCAGTTGGGTATTATCTCAAGGATGGAGTGTTGATGCGGAAGTGGCGCCCTCCTGATATCCCTGCCAATGCAGACTGGGCAGTGGTCAAGCAAATTGTTGTTCCAAAGGTCTATAGGAATGAGATCTTAACAATGGCTCACAGTTTGCCTTTAGGAGGTCATCTTGGTGTTAACAAGACTGTTGACAAGATCATGAAACACTTCTTCTGGCTTGGACTTCGGAAAGATGTTTCCAACTTTTGCAAAACCTGTCACACTTGTCAGGTAGTTGGAAAACACCAGTTAGACCCACCTGTAGTTCCATTGAAGCCTATCCCAGCATTTGGGGAGCCCTTCTCCAAGGTCATTGTTGATTGTGTTGGTCCATTCCCCAAGACTAGATCTGGAAATCAGTACTTGTTGACAATCATGTGTGCAGCAACCAGATTCCCTGAAGCCATACCTCTACGCAACATCAAGGCAACTGCAATCTCGAAGGCTTTGATAAAGTTCTTCATGTTGTTTGGCCTTCCCAGGGAAATTCAGTCAGATCAAGGTAGCAATTTCACTTCGGGATTGTTTCAGCAGGTTGTGTATGAACTAGGTGCGAAGCAGATTCTTTCCAGTGCCTATCATCCAGAGAGTCAGGGTGCCTTAGAGCGGTTTCATTCCACTCTCAAGGCAATGATGAGGACTTATTGTTATGACCATGAGAAAGACTGGGATGAAAGTGTTCATTTGCCGTTGTTTGCAGCTACAGAAGCAGTGCAGGAGTCTACTGGATTCAGTCCGTTTGAGCTAGTGTTTGGCCATGAAGTGAGAGGACCTTTGCTATTGTTGAGTGAACAATGGCAAGAGAAAGAGCCACATATCAGTCTGTTAGACTATGTTAGCAAGTTCAAGGAAAGACTGCGTGCAGCTTGTGACCTAGCCAAAGAGAACTTGAAATCAAGTCAGGGAAAAATGAAAACTTGGTATGACCATAAGGCTAGAAGCCATGAGTTTAAACCAGGAGACAAGGTCCTTGTGTTATTTCCCTTGCAGTCCAATCCATTGCAGGCTAGATTTCATGGTCCTTATGAAATTCTGACAAAACTCAATGATCTCAATTACATTGTGAAGACTCCAGATAGGAAAAAGCCAAAACAGTTGCGTCACATTAACATGCTGAAGTCTTATCATGATAGGAATGCTAGGGTTGCAGCTGTCACTTCAGATCCTCCTATGGCCGAGACTTTGAAGATGAGGGGGAGTTTCAAGATGATGAACCTAGAATTAAAGCTGAAGTTCTTTCATGTAAACTGTCAAATTCTGAAGTGTTGCAAAATCTTGATGTAAAACTCCAGCACTTAGAACCTTCACAGAAAGATCAGTTTGAGAGGTTGATCAAGAAATATAAAGATCTATTTCCTGATGTTCCAAAGAGAGTTTCTATAGCCTCTCATGATGTAGATGTTGGTGATGCCAAACCAATAAAACAGCATCCTTACCGGATGAATCCTGAAAAGAGAAAGATTGCTGAGAAAGAGGTTGAGAACATGTTAGAACATGATATTATCAGACCCTCTAACTCAGATTGGAGTTCACCCTGTGTTCTAGTTCCAAAACCTGATGGAAGTACTAGATTCTGTACAGATTATCGCAAAGTCAATGCTGTAACTAGAACTGATGTGTTTCCAATACCTAGGATTGATGATTGTATCGATAGAGTAGGGCAAGCAAAGTTTCTGACCAAGATTGATTTATTGAAGGGTTATTGGTGTATGCCTTTAACTGAGAGGGCCAAGAGCATCTCTGCTTTTGCCACACCATCTGGGTTATACCAGTATGAAGTCCTACCCTTTGGCATGAAAAAGCCCCAGCCACGTTCCAAAGGATGATACAGTCTACAATCGGCGGATTGCCACACACGGGTGCGTACATCGACGACCTGATCACATGGAGTCACTCCTGGGAAGAACATCTGAAAGATGTAGAGACGTTGTTCCAGCGCTTGACCCAGGCTAACCTGACTGTTAACCTGAACAAGAGTGACTTTGGTTGTGCTACTGTCACGTATCTTGGCTACGTCATAGGCCAGAGTAAGGTGGCACCCATAAATGCTAAAGTCCAAGCCATCATGGACTTTCCAGTTCCTGACAACAAAAAAGCTTGGCGCCGCTTCCTTGGAATGATCGGGTACTACCACAAGTTCTGCAAGAACTTTGCTGAGATTGCTCTCAGTCTCACCAACCAACTGAAGAAAGGCGTGAAGTTCACTTGGGATGAAGCATGCCAAAGAGCCTTCGATCGCCTGAAGTCTCTGCTGTGTCACTTCCCCGTGCTCAAATCTCCTGACTTCAACAAACCTTTCTCCATAGCGGTCCATGCTAGCGACCAAGCTTGTGGATCTGTGCTCCTACAGAGAAGTGACTCTGATGACATTGAGCATCCCGTGGCATACTTCTCCAGGAAGTTCAATCGCCACCAAAAGAACTATTCCACAATTGAGAAGGAGCTGTTGGCTCTGGTTCTGTCCTTACAACACTTTGAGGTTTATGTTTGTACAGGGCAAAAGCCAATGATTGTATATCTGACCACAATCCGTTAATGTTTTTGAGTAAGATGAAAAAGAATCGGAGATTGTTGAATTGGAGTTTGATTTTACAAGAGTTTGACTTGGAAATTAAGCATGTAAAGGGTACTGACAATGTAATTGCCGATTGCTTATCCCGTGTTTGAGTATGTGTATATATATCACCTGTGTTCATTAGCAT
Source organism: Gymnothorax javanicus (assembly GCA_029692085.1). NCBI lineage: Eukaryota > Metazoa > Chordata > Actinopteri > Anguilliformes > Muraenidae > Gymnothorax > Gymnothorax javanicus. Next base: position 175,440,695 of record CM056195.1, read on the forward strand.
ATTGTATATATGTATATACATATATATATATATATATATATATATATATACACACACACACACACACACAAGTGTCAACTTAACCATTTTTGTATTGAAAAGAAAAATTTTTGCCTTTATGAGTCAAAATTTTTCCTTTTGAATGAAGGTGTAATGTGGGGGGGAAAAAAAAAAGCCACTAGATGGCAGTATTGACTTTTTTTGTTAAGCAGTCTGGAGCTAGGTTTGGGGCATGTCCCGGCATGCCTCAGAGGGGGGCTGGAAAAGAGTATATAAGGAGAAAAATTGAGAGAGAGTAGTTGGAGAAATTGCAAGGAGAAATTGTGGAAGGATACATTTGACCAGACCTGTCACTCTTTTCAAGACCTGTGAAGCTTTTTGTGGATTTTTGCCTGTGTTGGAGCATTTTCCTGTCCCAGGACATCGCAACATAGCAGCCCATCTCAATTACCAAGGGACTATAACTATTTTTTTTATTATTTCAATCTTGGTCAGTAGGGTAGAGTGTAGATTAGTTCTAAGTTTTGTTTAATTAAATCTGTTGAAGTTGAAGAATTTTGTCTGTCATCCCTTGCTGTAATTGACGCCGTAACAAATTGGGGCCATAACAATGTTGTCGTTTTTTTAAGTTTTAATATTTAGCGACATACACCGACAACATTATTCTAAGCCTCTTTATTTTTGCGTCGCAATCTAGATATTTGTGTGTGCAGATGATATTCCTTTCCCACCATATTTTATCTTCCGCAAACCAGGTCATTAAACATTACTGTTCACTTCTTGCATTACCACTTCACTGAGAAGTAAAAATACGCACTTAAATTATTTCATCTACATATACATCGGCCGCATAATCGATTTGTGGCAGATTTATTTTAATAAAAATCCTAACAAAATAATTTATGGTCCAATCGTGTTAGCAAAACACATTTGTTACTTAATTGTTAGTCTAACACAATATTTGGTTAATAGCCTACAGCAACAATTTTACTTTGTTAATAAAACAAACTAATTTGTTATTTCCTGAACACATTTTTTGTTGGATTGATTTTAGCAAATTAATTTGTCATCTCTCATGGAACAAATTAGCTAATTTGTTTCATTTTGTTAAAAGTGACAAATTCATATTTGAGTGTAACGGTCGTCGGATTATTATTAAACTGGTCAAAAAAAAGATTTTAGTCTGTGATTATTGTATTTATCCGATTGAGAGGTTTACCGGCTCTGTTAAGTTTAGAGTTTTGGACCGATCGATTGGGACCGTGGGGTGTGTTTAAGGATAGCTATATTATCACAAATACAGGAAGGAAAAACCAAATTCTTCTGTTAACAATGCAATCCTGCGTGACATTATTTTTATAATCCTATACCTGATTAATGAGTAGATGTCCCTTTGCACTCAAGTGTTTGTTAGGAAATGAGGTCAGGTGGACACCAGGCGCAGGATCCAGGAGGTTTTATTTGGAACCCAGACACAGGAAAAGTGGCACACAGGCCAAAAAGAAACACCGTGCACATGCACTGAACCAGGAGAACCAAGGTACTCTGCCAAAGGCAGGGAAGGGGGGAAACTAATATACACACACTCCACGAGTGGCTAGAATAAAACTGAAACAAGCTGGCGGGAAAACGGGGACTAAGACAAGGGGAAGACATTGGACTTAAAAATACAACGGAAATGCTCGGAAGGAACCGAGATCTTCAATGCCGCACAGACTCAGGTGAAAACGCGCGAAGTCCCGTCTGACATCTCTTCCCTCTTCCAAGTTTAAATACACTAGGGAGGAGGCGGGGATAAGGCAGGCAATCTCAAGGGGAAATAGAAACACATGGGATTAATAAACAAATTCACGAGGACCGGGTAGACAATGACAACTCGACATAAGACGCTAAAACGATCAATCAAACTGGACAATTTAGATTGAGGTAATCTAAACGTGACGAGTAAAAAGCACTACGAGAACAGCAAAGGAAAGCATTGCTTTAAAAGCAGTTAATCAGGGAAAGCTTGGGAAGGAATTTACAAAAGCTAGAAACACTTGCACTCGCTAATGGGTTAATTAGGTTAGTACTATGTGACAATATATACACACCCTTAAATAAGTGCAGGTTAGTATGGGTTAGTAATGGCCCTATCAAAGAACGCATTCACTCAGAGTTTTGCGAGACCCAGACTTAAGCACAGGTGGAAGCAATGAATGAAATTCCAAAGCCGAAACCGAAAGAGGAAATGTGATTGGACCACGGTACTCAGGCATACAGGCTGTCACACGACATCACAGGAACCAGGGCGAGGGAGAATAGATGGACAGGTCGCGGGAATGGAGCTGAAACACAAATCAAGAGGGACACGGGGAAAACGCACAAGCACAAACAAGCACACAAGGCAGAATCATAACAGTGTTTCATGCCACCTGCGAAAGAAGCCACGGCTTAGATAATACAAAGACCGCGAGTTCTAGATGTCAAAATGGAAAAGGAGTCTTTTTTCTAATCCGCAGCTTGAGGCCCGTTCATCAGTCCTTTAAATTAATTTAAATTAAATTAAATACGTAATGAGCAAAATTATCATTCAGTAAGCAAGTTGTCAGTAGAGAAGACGCGTCGCATTTCCCCTTATTTAGGAGCGCGTATGTCTCTGTATGAAAATCAAGAAATTCCGTCGCACATAAGAGACTGTCTGATCACAGAGGAAGGGATATCCATTCAAACTAAACCCATCAAATTGTACATACAGAGGCGAAATTTATACGCCAAACAAATATCAAACTAATTATTATTGTACACTTAACCAATTCCAATTGAAGGAAAAAAGACAAAGAATGTGAGCTCTGTCGTTTTCAGGATACTGCAACAAAGCGTCGCTTTAAATATAATTTGACATTTGAATCGATAGATTTGTTGCTTTATTTATGACACAATGAGACGTACACAGAAAACATTCTACGGTGTATTTACAGTATCAATGTTTAGGAATAAACCAACATCGTCAAACAGAAGGCTATTAAACAGCAAAAATAATATGAGTTATTCCCCTCTACCACATGACCTGAAATAAATGCAAAATTACAATCTACATGGACGGATCACATTATGTTTTATTCAGACCAGCGGTACATGTATACTGAGATTTTCAAAGTGATTCTTCAACCGCTGCTGGATATCGTATACTCTTCATCAGCCCACCCCATCCTCGATTTTCACGGATTAGCGATAAGCGATTCCCAACAACCATGCCTCAACGCAACAACGTATTATATCTATTAAATCCGCATATAAAAAGTAATTCTCAGCAACAACTGTGCATAGGCCTAATTCGGACTACATTACGTCGCGCATTTGGCAGACTCTAGGCATACGTGTGTTGCTTCGGCGGCCCGCCTACTGCGAAGCTTGTCTCGGCAGAGTACGAGGTTGATAATAGCACGAGACATAAAGAGGAGATTATCGCGAGAAATCCACGAGAGATACACAAGACGTCTCGTGGGAAATAGGCAGTATCTGCAGGCCTGTACGGTAAAATGGACTATAGGAAAGTGGCAAAGTGTCTTTTGGTCAGACGAGTCCAAATTTGACATTCTTGTTGGAAATCATTAGCGTTGTGTCCTCCGGACTAAAGAGGAGAAAGACCACCCCTACTGTTATCAGCATTCAGTTGAAAAGCCAGCATCTCTGATGGTATGGGGATGCATTAGTGCATATGGTATGGGACACTTGCATGTTTTAAAAAGCAGCATGAATGCTGAAAGGTATATAAAGGTTTTATAGCAACATATGCTCCACTGCAGGTGACATCTATTCCAGGGAAGGCCTTGTGTATTTCAACAGGACAATGCAAAACCACATACTGCAGCTATTACAACAGCATGGCTTCGTAGTAGAAGAGCCCGTGTGCTGAACTGGCCTGCCTGCAGTCCTGATCTTTCATCGATTGAGAACAATTGCCACTTAATTAAACGAAAAGTCCGTCAAAGGAGACCCAAAACTCTCCAGCAGCTGGAAGCCTGTATTAAACAAGAGTGGGATCAAATTCCAATGGCTAAACTCAAGAAACTTGTCTCCTCAATGCCCAGACGCCTCCACTCTGTGTTAAAAAGAAGAGGGGATGCTACACCATGGTAAACAGGCTCCTGTCCCAACTTTTTTGACACCTGTAGCAACCATCAAATTTGAAATGAGCTCATTTTATGGATAAAATTGTAAAATTTTTCAGTTTCAACATTTGCTATGTTATCTCTTCTATTGTGAATAAAATACTGGCTGGTGTGATTTGAAAGACATTGCATTTTGATTTTGTTTGCAATTTACACTTTGTCCCAACTATTTCGGAATTGGGGTTGTAATTTTTTTGGATAAGCCATGTAAGGAAGCAAGTGTATGCATGTACCAAGAAGCTCCTGGTTATAAAAGAAAATTAAACAATTTAGTTACCTAAGAGTTTTTTTTTTTTTTTTTTGTATGTATTCTAATTTTTTATTTAAAGCATTCTTTTTGTCTCTTTCTCATTTTGCTCCACCTGAGGATGAGGAGCTCTTGGGATCAAGTCCCACTGCCACCCTGTTATTGAGAGTGGTTACTGATTTTAAAATTTTTATTTCTCTGTTTCATTTTGAATTTTGACCCACAAAGTGATGATATTTGCCTTTAATCTTTGACAGTTCAAGATAAGGACGGATTAATGCTAGCCATGAGCTAGTACTACTCAGGCCATTTGATTTAATTAACAATTAAACATAGCAGTTGCCAATTCATGCATTATATTTAATACAAGGTCAAGGTCTTGGTCTCGGACTTACAGGTCTCGACTACATCACTGATACAGCATCACTCTTGCAGCAGCATTTTACTATGAGCATCAGTGTAGCTCTTGTCCTTAAATACAGCATCACTCTTGCAGCAGCATTTTACTATGAGCATCAGTGTAGCTCTCGTCCTTAAATACAGCACTACTCTTACAGCGGCATTTTACTATGAGCATCAGTGTAGCTCCTGTCCTTAAATACAGCATCACTCTTACAGCAGCATTTTACTATGAGCATCAGTGTAGCTCCAGTCCTTAAATACAGCATCACTCTAACAGCAGCATTTTACTATGAGAATCAGTGTAGCTCCTGTCCTTAAATACAGCATCACTCTTACAGCAGCATTTTACTATGAGAATCAGTGTAGCTCCTGTCCTTAAATACAGCACCACTCTTACAGCAGCATTTTACTATGTGCATCAGTGTAGCTCCTGTCCTTAAATACAGCATCACTCTTACAGCAGCATTTTACTATGAGCATCAGTGTAGCTCTTGTCCTTAAATACAGCGTCACTCTTACAGCAGCATTTTACTATGAGAATCAGTGTAGCTCCTGTCCTTAAATACAGCATCAGTCTTACAGCAGCATTTTACTATGAGCATCAGTGTAGCTCCTGTCCTTAAATCCAGCATCACTCTTACAGCAGCATTTTACTATGAGCATCAGTGTAGCTCCTGTCCTTAAATACAGCATCAGTCTTACAGCAGCATTTTACTATGAGCATCAGTGTAGCTCCTGTCCTTAAATACAGCATCAGTCTTGCAGCAGCATTTTACTATGAGCATCAGTGTAGCTCCTGTCCTTAAATACAGCATCACACTTACAGTAGCATTTTACTATGAGCATCAGTGTAGCTCCTGTCCTTAAATACAGCATCACTCTTACAGCAGCATTTTACTATGAGAATCAGTGTAGCTCCTGTCCTTAAATACAGCATCAGTCTTACAGCAGCATTTTACTATGAGCATCAGTGTAGCTCCTGTCCTTAAATCCAGCATCAGTCTTACAGCAGCATTTTACTATGAGAATCAGTGTAGCTCCTGTCCTTAAATACAGCATCAGTCTTACAGCAGCATTTTACTATGAGCATCAGTGTAGCTCCTGTTCTTAAATACAGCATCACTCTTACAGCAGCATTTTACTATGAGCATCAGTGTAGCTCCTGTCCTTAAATACAGCATCACTCTTACAGCAGCATTTTACTATGAGCATCAGTGAGATTAAGGACTGCTGCTCAGTCTCTTCACTCCAGGGCTCTTACACACACAGGGCCAATATGACTCTGACTGGCTTTATCAGCTTGTGTAAAGGATGCTGGAAATTCCCTCTGTACAGTGACAGAGTGGAGCTCCCTGCTGCAGCACTCACTGTACTCTACAGTCCCCAGCATCTTCTCCCACACTCTGTACTTCAGATTGCCCAGGTGCTTGGCCACATCAATCAGCGCTCCTGAGACCGTCTCTGGATCTGCCAGTGTGCACTGGGCTCTGTAATAACATTCAGGAGTCACTTGTGCTGAGGCCTTGGCTTCAGGACCATAGAAGATCATCAGCAGCAACATCAGATCTTCACTCTATAAGAAAATGGCTCCATCCCTCCCAGTGTCCTGCCACACAGCCCCACTGGCTGCTAGATATGAAGCAGCCCAACCCCACTGAGGGACTCACTCACAGGGGCACCAGGGGGTTATTTTCGAGGGAAATATTCTCTTTTATTTAGCATTTCAGAATACTCCCTTAATATTCATTACACACCTGCAGTGATTATTATTAAAGAGATGAATTTCAAACAGCCACTCACTGATAGAACATTTCAGTGCTTATAAACTACTTTTTTATTTTGTCTGATGAGAGAGGATGGAGTTTGCTGACCTTTTTTGTGTGTCCTTGTAGTTCTGAAAACAGAAGAGTGAATTAAAGTGACTGTCGCCAAAACTCAGAGTATTTAAACAGTGTTAGAAACCACAACTGCATGTCTTCTTGTTATTGAATATAGATTTATATGACAACACAGAAGGAAATTTAATTTTCTGCTATAACATATTCACTCTGTTTACATTGTTTGGATTTGAAATGAAATTAAACTTGTAAAAATTATAAAACACTTTGTCAGCAGAAACAAGACTATAAGTTTGTTTGATGAGGCTTTGAAGAGATTTGATGATATTAGCAGGTCTACATGAAAAGGCAGTTTAGAGAATCCTGCACTCTATACATGAATGTCTGTGAGCACTAACAGCAGTTTGTACAGAGTCCTACAGACACAGAGTGAACAGGTCTTACCTGCAGGAATGAGACGTCTTCAGCTCCCAGCTCCTGTTCTATGGCTCTGATTTGTTCTGAAAGGGATGATATCTCTTCTGTCATCTTCTCAATCTTCTCCTTCATCATCTGACTCTTCTGCTCCTCTTCCTCCCGCAGTGCAGTGATCCTGGCTGCCTCTTCATCTCTCAGGAACTGCTGAAGTTTCTCAAACTCCATCTTTATCTGTCTCTCTGTGCGCTGGGCCTGACTCTGGAATAAACATTATTCATCATCATTTCAGCACAATCCAGGGCTGCATTTTCAACACTGTGATTTAAAGGCCTCAGTACAGTACCTTGATGTGCTCTGCTGTTTGATCACAGATTAGTTTCACTTTATTGAAGGTTTTTAGCTTCTCCTGCAGTGGAGCCAGTGCAGTCCTGAGTTTCTCCTGTAAAGACATGACAGAGTCCACACTTTACTGAGGAAACAGAGGGACAGTAAACTTCACTGTTTACACAGACAGCACAAGAGCCCTGCTCAGATAGAGGGAGCCAAAATGGAGATTCAGGTCAGAGCTTGTGTAAAACTGTGTGTCACTGAGACACATATCAGAGCATTACCGCTGTGTCGGACATTAAAGGTAACCAGAAAAGACTGAATCAAATTATTTCTCTGTTTAACATGCATCAGATTAAAATGAAAATTTCCCAGTTTTAATGGCCTGCATTTATCAAACGTGCGTACACTAAAAAAAAAAAAAAAAAAATGGGTGTACACCAAATCTTCCGCAAGGATCGGCATTTATCAATCTGAACGTTAGCGAACGGTCCGCAAAAATTTCACGTCAGGTCTGACCAGGTGTACGCAGATTTGAAACCAGCGAACAACATGCAGGAACGAGTGCAGCTGTCAAAATGGGTAATAAACCATATGCAGCGATGCGGACGTCATGCTGTTGTTGCTATCAGTAAAATGAATAAATAGGCTTAATGGATAAATAGGCTAAATATATAAATAAATAAAACTCATGTGTTGAGAAATTAATTAAACTTATATTTTGAGACAACCTGCTTGTCAGGCCAGGCGGCTGACAATTAAAATCAATTTGATTAAGCGCAATGCGTGGCTTGGCAGATATGCAGTGTGGTATGTCATATGCTCATCCACTCAGATATATACTGAACAAGAAAAGAAACGCAAGTTAATTAAATGCAGACTGGAAAAATAGTTTGCGCGTAATTATTTTAGAAAATCAAATTATTACTAGCGCGTGCACATTTACACTCGTTTCATCAATTTTTTTATTTTTATTTTTTTATTTTGCAGTCACTTTGACTGAGTAACCATAAGAGTACATTAACTAACTAGCTAACTTGCCTTTCTTTTGTTGCTCAGTATATATAGGCCTACGGACACTTTGACCGTGATCACATTTTGACAATGGCAGATCCTCTATTGTTAGAGGAATAAGCTTATGTCCGACGTGAGGGGAACTTTCGGCACAGGGAAGATCTCCTCCGGGAAAGAGACGAGTGGCTGCTCGTTTTGAGTGGCACCCAATAAAATGTCATGGAGCAATACTAATAAAAGTACAATGAAGAGTGATCTCTGCAGACTGTAGCCTATTTTAACAATTACCCTCATGCAGCTCTGATCGAGGCGGTGGGGACTCAGACTCATCCATGTCCCCACAGCCTCGTATTCCCACGATTGAGCGAGAGCCCTGCTGCCACGCGATCCACGAACGGTGACACCTGGAGGTTCGAGTCTGGTTGGTCTCCACTATTCCGTGCGCTACTGCGCCTGAGCGCCGCAACCCGTTTTTTGGTGGCGATCTTAAAATCGGACCACTTGTTTAACCTACATGTAAAGCATTTGGATTGTCAATTATTTAGGCTATAAAACATGAAATATCATGGATCTATAAATTGAATTTATTAAGGCCTATGTTGTTCGCACTTATACGTGTGGCCAATGCTGAATGCCTGCAACGCACTAGTCTCTACAATCAGCCTTGAAGGCACTAGTCTCCACAACCAGCCTTGAAGGCACTAGTCTCTACAACCAGCCTTGAAGGCATCTGACTGAACACTATTAAAGATTATACAAGATGAAATCAACATTATCCTTCTAACCAGCCTGCAAGGCACTAGTCTCTACGATCGGCCTTGAAGGCAGCTAAGGTTACAGCGACTTGCAGTTGAAGTTTTTAAGAAGCTCAACTAAACAGCTTATTGAACAAAATATCACACAAATAGGCCAATTTTATGTTTCAAACAGAGTTATACTTTAAGTTATATTGTAGAAGTGTTTAGGTTAACAAGTATGACCTGTTTAGCTAAGGTTACGTCTATAAGTTAACTGTAAGACAAAAAAAGCACTTCTTTGCATTGGTTAGCATAATCAAAATAGCTGAAATATCTAACGTGACCTCCCGAATCAGTTTCTTTCATGAGAAAAGACGATTAAATGCATTCGTTTTTAACAATATTGATGTTCTTAAGCCCGCTCCGCTTTCAGGAGAGGAATTTGAATTGCGTTGGCTGCCTCGTGAGCGGATTGGTTGTACTCTAGCTCACGATCTGATTGGCTGTACTTGGGGGCGGTGTTTACACAGCCTGACAAGCTGAGCAGTCTGGAAGTCGACGGCTGAAGGCAACTTCACCCTGCAGTAAGAACTTCACTGAGGAGGAAATATAAATGATCACGTCCGAGGTGGAGAAAAACAAATTAATTTTATTTGGAAGCCTTCAAAGTGGCATAAAGGGAGCCCAGAGGGCTGCAGTCTGGAAAACTATTGCTGCTGCGGTAAACACCGTTGAGGTGGAAAACCGGAGTGCAGCAGAAGTTTGATTTAATTCATTAATAAATCGAAGTGACACTTATTTAAGTGCGTCCAAGCCCAAAAATTGATCGAAATTCGCGTTAGACGCACTTATGAGTGTGGCCATAATGCACATTTCTCCATGGCCCGCACTTACTTTAAGTGTATCCAAAGCTAATTTTTTTTCTTGGCCAAACTTGTTTTAAGCGGTAGGCCTACTTTCTACAAGCTGCACTGGAATGGTCATCAACTGGCACACTTATAAGTGTGGCCAAGAAAAAAATTCAGCATTGGCCACACGTATAAGTGCGAATGACATCGGCCTTAATAAATTCAATTTATAGATCCATGATATTTCGTGTTATATAGCCTAACTGACAATCCAAATGCTTTACATGTAGGTTAAAAAAGTGGTCCGATTTTAAGATCGCCACCAAAAAACAGGTTGCGGCCACTGATCTATATCGAATTATATATAGATCAGTGGTTGCGGCGGTCACGCGCAGCAGCGCACGGACCAGTGGAGGCCAACCAGACTCGAACCTCGAGCTGTCACTGTTCGAGGAGCAGGGCTCCCCCGCCATCGTGGGAATAAGAGGCGGTGGGGAGACGGATGAGTCCCCACCGCCTCGATCGGAGCTGCATGAGGGTAATTGTTTTAATACAGTCTGCAGAGATCACTCTTCATTGCACTTTTATCAGTAGGCTATTACTCCATGACATTTTATTGGGTGCCACACAAAACGAGCAGCCACTCGTCACTTTCCCGGAGGAGATTTTCTCTGTGTCGAAAGTTCCTCTCACCTTGGACAGAAGCTTATTCCTCTTACAATAGCAGATCTGCCATTGTCGAAATGTTATCACGGTCAAAGTGTCCGTAGGCCTATATATACTGAGCAACAAAAGAAACGCAAGTTAGCTAGTTAGTTAATGTACTCTTATGATTTCTCAGTCAGAATGACCGCAAAATAAAGAAAAGTTTGACGAAATGAGTGTAAATATGCACACGCTAGTAATAAATTTGATTGTCTGTATTACGCGCAAACTTATTTTCCAGTCTGCCTTTAATTAATTTGCGTTTCTTTTGTTGTTCAGACTGGAGGAGCATCTGACATACCATACTGCATATCTGCCAAGCCACACATTGCGCTTCATCAAATTGATTGTTATTGTCAGCCGTCTGTCTGGCCTGACAAGCAGGTTGTCTCAAAATATAAGTTTAATTAATTTCTCAACACAGCCGTCTTATTTATTTATTTATTCATTAATTCATTCATTTATTAATTTAGCCTATTTAGATTATTGATTAATTTTACTAATAAGGGCAACAACAGCATGACGTCCGCATCGCTGCGGTTTATTACTCATTTTGACAGCTGCACTCGTTCCTGCATGTTGTTCGCTGGTTTCAAATCTGCGTACACCTGGTCAGACCTGGCGTGAGATTCTTGCGGACCGTTCGCTCACGTTCAGATTGATAAATGCCGATCCTTGCGGGAGATTTGGCGTACACCCATTTTTTGGTGTACGCACGTTTGATAAATGAGGGCCAATGTCTCCACACTCCTGCCCCTCCCACCTGTCTCTCTCTTTCTCTCTCTCAGTCATGTGACACAGAGTCAATCTCAGAGAATTCACCAATGAAATTAGCAAACTACACATAATATGAAATATGCAAATTGACCTTAAGAATTATTCAGTAAAAAAGGATAAAAATCTTAATTTTATTGCCGGTCTGTTACCTTTGACTCCTCTGCAGCTTCCTGTACTGGCTGCACATTGTGGTTTTCATGTTTTTCTGAAGTTTGACAGACAAGGCAGATGGGAATCTGATCCTCCACACAGAAGAGTTTGAGTTTCTCACTGTGCAGACTGCAGAGCTCTTCAGATCCTGCTTTAGCTCTCTGGCTTCTCTCCTTTAAGAACGCCTCACACGCATTCCTCAGAGACAGGCTAGGTGGAAGATGTTCATATGAATGTCTTCTTCTGCAAACTGGACACTCCTGAGATCCTTTCTGTTCCCAGTACTTCTGCACACAGTCCTTACAGAAGCTGTGACTGCAGCTCAGGACAACAGGATCCCTGAAGATCTCACAGCACACAGGACAGGAGAGCTCCTTTTCCAGGAGAGAAGATCCAGACGCCATTCCGTCTCAGTCTGTTCTCAGCTCAGTAATGGCTCCTGCACAGTCTGTAGTTCAGTTTCACTTTTACTTACTGTTGTTCCAAAAGCTGAAGGTAAAAAAAAAACCGTCTATGAATCACTCGTGTCTCAATTCAATGGTTTTAAACCTTTTTGCCTCGGACTTTTAAAAATCTTCATAAATTCCTTTTTCTCTGAGATTTGTAAAGTTTAATTCTAATGGTCATGGTGGCCGGATTATTTTTCATTACCAAGTTCGACGTGTGTGACTGAATTGCTTGTGTCTTGGCAGTACTTCCTGTTTGACACACCCAATTATATTCCACTATCTCCTGCAGGGGGCAGCATTGCAGCTCTGTGGTTAGTGTGCGGCTGATCTGGCAGCAGTTTTACATGTACGGCAGCCCTGTTCTTTAGGTTCTGTCACCTCTGTCTCTTGTGTTCAGCTGTACAGAGTCTCGCTCCCCAGATAATCTCATGCACACAACCTCCCTTACAAACATGATTCAAACACAGATTCAGAGTCCATATCTATGGCCATGTTACGCTCTAAAATACATGTAAGTTTAAGCAGGCTGGAGTGTCTTTAGTCGGCAGGAAATTCTCTGCTCCATCCTTGCTGTACAAATTATTTTATCTGGATAAACCTCAGGAGAAGTAAGATCTTGTTTTTAATGGGGTCCAAACTTATATTGTAATAATGACATCACAACAACAGAATAACAACAAAACAACAAAAAAGCTAATTAATGAAGAAAGCAGTTAATATCAACATGATATCCTCAAACAAAATATAAACCACCAATAAACAAGAAAAAAAAAAGACTGATCACGTGTAATAATAATGAATCCAGTATAACTACCGGATGGCCAAATTGGCCAAAAATAAATGACTTATTAAGTTAAAGTGAGAGAGGATTGACTAATACCATCAGCTGTAAACTGCAACAGCTTCACTGGGGACAAGAGCCGCCTCATTAAAAATTACGAGGAACAGCATGATTAAACAGACCAAATCATGACACAGATCTGATATCATCTGGAACATTATCTTCGTCTGAAGGGGCCGTAAACGTATAAGCTGTTTTACCTAACCTTTTAAGCTCACCTGGACCAAAGGGCTGGTGCCCTTATGTCATGGGCCGTCAGTCCGTCAGCGGCAGCGTCGTCGGTGGTGTCATCCATAAACATCTTCTCCTGTGAAACCACTGGACCGATGAAGCTCAAGCTTGGCACATATGTTCTGCCCATGAGGACACCAGATTTTGTTCATGGCGTTCCAATCCATTTCAAATATGGCTTCCATGGCGGCCGTATTGAAAACACCATATGGAGCCATAGTGAAGCAGTTTTTTTTTAAGCGATTAAGCTGATATTTGGTATATGGGTAGATGGAAACAAGCCCTGAATCATATTTGAAGGGTTTCATGGAATTAAGAAATTTGACCTTGATTTGACCTCAGCACTTTGACCACACCCACTTTTGAAGGTGCTTACTTCAAAAACCTTCTTCTCCGAAACCACTGGACCTATAAAGCTGAAACTTGGCACACATGTTCCTGCCCATGAGGACACCATAGTTTGTTCATGGTGTTATTTAACAGACTGTACAAGTATAAACTATCCAGGTGGGCTACGGCGCTCATGACACTATTTTTTTTTTATATGGAGAACAGAGAAATATAAAGGACAGGAGTGTCTAACCTGATCATTTGGAGCATCGGGTACAGGGTGCTGTTTTAAGTAAGGAGGATAGTTGAGGTAAATACATTTAAATATAAGTTGAAGACATTGAATGTGTGACCTTACACTGAGAGAAGGGTGTTTAAGTGCGGCGTATAACAGCGGGAGAGAAAAGAACAGGTTTTCCATTTTTGATCTGCATACTGAAGAACAGGAGACATGAGTTAGGAAGCAAGTTTCTAACAAACGCTGAGCGTAAAACAATATTATAAATCGATTCTACTGCTGACTTTACAAAAGAGACGTTCAATATGTAACTAAATTGATAGTATGGAATCAAGACATACTGTAAACTCTAATATTGAAGGGTATGAACTTTATGCAGGAGTGCCATCATGAATGATCATCACGCAAGCATATAACTATTTTTAACCAACACAACCAATTTAAAGTTTGGCTACAACAGAGTAATGCCATACTTGGCTCAACAGTTTCTCGCTTTGACAATTACTTGTATTTTCACTGTTACTGTCAGGGTGTTATGTTTGCAAGTTTAACTCCAGTCATGGAGGGCCACAGTGTCTGCAGGTTTAACTCCAGTCCTGAGAGGCCACAGTGTCGGCAGGTTTAACTCCACTCCTGAGATGCCACAGTGTCTGCAGGTATAACTCCAGTCCTGGAGGGCCACAGTGTCTGCAGGTTTAACTCCAGTCCTGGAGGACCAGTGTCTGCAGGTTTAACTCCAGTCCTGGAGGGCCACAGTGTCTGCAGGTTTAACTCCAGTCCTGGAGGGCCACAGTGTCTGCAGGTTTAACTCCAGTCCTGGAGGCCGCAGTGTCTGCTGGTTTAACTCCAGTCCTGGAGGGCCACAGTGTCTGCAGGTTTAACTCCAGTCCTGGAGGGGCCACAGTGTCTGCAGGTTTAACTCCAGTCCTGGAGGGCCCAGTCCTGGAGGGCCACAGTGTCTGCAGGTTTAACTCCAGTCCTGGAGGGCCACAGTGTCTGCAGGTTTAACTCCAGTCCTGGAGGGCCACAGTGTCTGCAGGTTTAACTCCAGTCCTGGAGGACCACAGTGTCTGCAGGTTTAACTCCAGTCCTGGAGGGCCACAGTGTCTGCAGGTTTAACTCCAGTCCTGAGAGGCCACAGTGTCTGCAGGTTTAACTCCAGTCCTGAAGGGCCACAGCGTCTGCAATTTTAACTCCAGTCCTGGAAGACCACAGTGTCTGCAGGTTTAACTCCAGTCCTGGAGGGCCGCAGTGTCTGCAAGTTTAAATCCAGTCCTGGAGGGCCACAGTGTCTGCAAGTTTAACTCGAGTCCTGGAGGACCACAGTGTCTGCAGGTTTAACTCCAGTCCTGAGATGCCACAGTGTCTGCAGGTTTAACTCCAGTCCTGGAGGGCCACAGTATCTGCAGGTTTAACTCAAGTCCTGGAGGACCAGTGTCTGCAGGTTTAACTCCAGTCCTGGAGGGCCGCAGTGTCTGCAGGTTTAACTCCAGTCCTGGAGGGCCACAGTGTCTGCAGGTTTAACTCCAGTCCTGGAGGACCAGTGTCTGCAGGTTTAACTCCAGTCCTGAAAGGCCACAGTGTCTGCAGGTTGAACTCCAGTCCTGGAGGAACAGTCCTGGAGGCCACAGTGTCTGCAGGTTTAACTCCAGTCCTGGAGGGCCACAGTGTCTGCAGGTTTAACTCCAGTCCTGGAGGGCACAGTGTCTGCAGGTTTAACTCCAGTCCTGGAGGCCAGTGTTGCAGGTTTAACCAGTCCTGGAGTCCTGTCTGCAGGTTTAACTCCAGTCCTGGAGGCCACAGTGTCTGCAGGTTTAACTCCAGTCCTGGAGGCCACAGTGTCTGCAGGTTTAACTCCAGTCCTGGAGGGCCAGGGCCCAGTCCTGGAGGGCCACAGTGTCTGGTTTAGGTTTAACTCCAGTCCTGGAGGGCCACAGTGTCTGCAGGTTTAACTCCAGTCCTGGAGGGCCACAGTGTCTGCAGGTTTAACTCCAGTCCTGGAGGACCCCACTGTCTGCAGGTTTAACTCCAGTCCTGGAGGGCCACAGTGTCTGCAGGTTTAACTCCAGTCCTGGAGGACCACAGTGTCTGCAGGTTTAACTCCAGTCCTGAGGGGCCAAAGTGTCTGCAGGTTTAACTCCAGTCCTGGAGGACCACAGTGTCTGCAGGTTTAACTCCAGTCCTGAGGGGCCAAAGTGTCTGCAGGTTTAACTCCAGTCCTGGAGGACCACAGTGTCTGCACTGCAGGTTTAACTTTAGTCCTGGAGGACCACAGTGTCTGCACTGCAGGTTTAACTTTAGTCCTGGAGGAGCACAGTGTAAGCAGGTTCAACTCCAGTCCTGGGTTCAGTTGCAGTGTCTGGAGGGTTCATTTTGTTTTCTTCCTGCAAAAACGCACCAAAGAATTCAGCTGAATGTACTTGGGAGGGTGAGTTTGTGAATGAGTGGCAATGAAGACTGTCTAACCAGCCTAGTGAGGATTTCAATTTACTATTCAAAAAAAAGTAGGGGATATTGGATTTACAAGTACCATGAAATGCAGATCATGAGGTCAGGAAGGAAACAAATGACATAAAAACATTAAGGAAACATTTGTCAATTTATTGGAAACCCTGTGTACAGTCAGTAAAGGACAGATTCTCCAGAATAAGGGTCGACACAAACACAGGGTCACACAGCAAATTTACCACCATTGTGAAACAGAGTCAGTAGTGGGTAAAACCCCCTCGGTTGGCTAGACAAGCTCGAATTTGGCGTGGCATACTCCTAACGAGACGTCCCAGGTCATTTTGGGGAACGTTATTCCATTCCTGTTGCAATGCTGCAGCAAGTTCTTGAACATTGGCAGGAGGTTGTTGGCGTTAGGCGTAGCCGCTGTCCAAGCATGTCCCAGACATGCTCGATGGGGAAAGGTCCGGACTGAGTGCTGGCCATGGTAATGTGGTGATATTCTGCTGCTGGAGGTAATCTGTAACGATCCTGGCCCTATAACATCTGGCATTGTCATCTTGGAAAATGAAACGGCGGCCATAACGACATGCAAACGGCACAACATGGGGTGCCAAGATGTTGTCCCGTAGTACTGCCCTGTGACACGTCCAGCAACAACATGCAAGTCTGTTCTGCGGCAGCAGTGATGCCTCCCCACACCATTACAGATCCACCCCCATACGGATCATGTCTAATGACGTTAACGTCATGGAAACGTTAGTTCGTCGGCGCCAAACCCTCCTGCGTCTGTCAAGGAAGTCCACAGTGAACCTCGACTCATCTGAGAACATTACGTTGTTCCATCGGCGATTATCCCAGCGTTGATGATGGCGACACCATTGAGTCTGGCCCTAATGTGACGATCCCTCAAACAGGGAATGACCGCGAGGGCGTCGGGCGTGTAAGTGAAATCTGTGCAGGCGATTCCTGATGGTCTGGCCACTCACTACCAAGCCAGTATCCCTTTGAAGTTGAGACCTTATCTGATTTGCTGTTGCCATACGATTTCTCAAGACAATAGTGCGGATGAATCTGTCCTGAGCCTGAGTTGTTGCCCTTGGTCGACCGGATCGTGGTCTATCCTGAACAGACCCTGTAGCACGATGTCTGGACCATAATCTGCTGATGACAGACTGGGAAACATTCATTGCCCTTGCCACAACGACCTGTCTTGTGCCAACCTGTAGCATGCCAAGGGCACGTAACCTCTCCTCCTGTGTTAGGCGGCGCATGGTCTCTGTTTAATTAACGACTTCAACCACTGATAATCTGATGCTTTCTCTTCAAAATCTTCCTTTACAGTGGCTCTAACCTTCCAATTCAGAGTCATGCAAATTTGTGGCACAACCCCTTGATCATCAATAGCATCCCGTGCAGATCGTGAGAGTGTCATTGATGTGTTTGGGTGATGAATTTCTTTGGAAATGCTTCCTCAGTAAGGAACTATACAACATGGTTTCGTATCCCTTTGTATATGTGAAAATTTTGATCTCAAAATAAAATATCCCCTACTTTTTTTGAATAGTATATTACTGAAAAAGTAATTTATTTCCAATGAACTTTTCAAGCAGAGACAAACAACATAAATCTTGAAGAGGGCTAAACTCTGAGGTGGACTTTGGCTAAGGTGCTTCACAGCAACTTAGAAGGCTGGTGTATCCATTGTTAATGCTGCTGTTGGGCCCTTGAGAGCGGCCCTTAATCCCACATTGGCCCCTGCTTAGTCTAATCAACTGTACATTGCTTTGGATGTACAGCAACAGCCAAATGACTGCAAGGTCAATCAAGGACAAACCTGAGACCTGCAGTGGCTCAGTGAAAATCTCTGAAGTCCCTGTATTACGCAAATTTGACTTTGTTTTGAACCATAAATTCAAGCCTGAGTTGGAAAAATGAGCATAACATACACATGATAAAGTGTGTAACAAAAATACCTGAACAGTCTCACCAGTGCTTTCCTGCAGACTGTGTTACAGTGGCTGTAATTAGGTTTGATTGACATCCTTCCTGAATGACTCCATCACATCAGCACTGATATAACTGAAGGTGAGATAAACAGGGGCCCAGAGAGGACACAGTATCCTGCAGCAGCCTGACCCCTATGAGCCTGCAGGTGAGGATCCTGATTCAGAGATTATTGCCCCTTTGGCCCCTCTTTCTCTCTGCTTACTGCTGCTGATAGAATGGTGGGTCCACAGGTCTATGGCCATAAAGATAAACCTGGTTCTATTTGTGGTGCTTTACTTATGAATTATTTTTGGCCCAGTCGAAGTCGCCTGAAATATAGTCTTATGTAATTATTCAGACCGGGAACGAAATGTGGAGTCAAAGTATAAAACAATAGTACAGTTTATTGATTATAATACATATTGACATCTGTGTTACATATTGATGGAGGGAGGGAGATCAGTGCAGAATGATACGGTTCTGATCAGATGGTACAGGTTAGAGCGCACGGGCCGTGTCTGTGCCCAGCCAGTGGCGATCTGGGACAGCTGCCAGATGGAGTGCTCACTTCGCCAGAGCAGAACTGTCAGATGGCAGGACGGAGACGCTTAGGAGGAACGTGGTTCCAATCCTGATGACTGCAGAAGATTTGGGAGCTGTTAGGTTGTCCATCTTTACATACAGTCAATGTAATATGCTTTTAGTGGAAGATATCTGGTCTGCAGTCCCACTTATGAAAGTCCACGTTGAAG
Organism: Gymnothorax javanicus; assembly: GCA_029692085.1. NCBI lineage: Eukaryota > Metazoa > Chordata > Actinopteri > Anguilliformes > Muraenidae > Gymnothorax > Gymnothorax javanicus. The sequence goes on from CM056195.1 coordinate 175,459,589, forward strand.
TGGACATACTGTAATTGTGATTGTCAGTGTAATTGGGTCATGTCTGTCTGTGTTGGTTTGGGTGTGCCTTGTTTAAGAAACTTGGCTCCTCCTCTAAAAGGCATGTGCTGCGGGAAATATTTTTAGGAGATCTGGAGAGATCTATAATGGTCATGTTCTCATGCATATTTTCTGATGCAATTTGACGAACTCTAGGGTACAACTGCGATGCCCCGTCTGGGTATTGAATGTGCAAGACCTTGTGCTTTGATTGGACGGCTTAGAGCCTCTCTGTTACATTCTACACTGTGACAGGACTGCTCTTGGCCACTTTGCTAATATCTTGTGCCAATGGCACAGCCCTGAGTCAGCTCACTGTCACTTCCTGTGCCCTTGTGCTCTAATAAAACTACAATCATCACAGTCTCTAACATGTTGTGCACTGATTGGACTAAATTGATCCTGGTCTTTAACATCCCGTGCTCCTGTTGGACTGAACTGATCCCGGTTTCTAACATGTTGTGCACTGATTGGACAGCATTGATCCGAGTCTCTAACAAGTTGTGCTCTAATAGGATGGAATAGAGCCCATATGGGAGGATGAGAGCAACAAACGCGGAGGAAGATGGCTGATTACTTTTAACTAGCAACAGCGCAAAGCTGACCTGGATCGCTTCTGGCTGGAGATGGTGAGTAAACTATCCCCTCCTGTTTAAATCCAAGGGCTTCATATTTAATTCCCACTGCTTCCACTTTAAGTCCCACCCCTTTCTGTTTAAACCCCCCCTTTGCATTCAAATTCCCCCCCTTTGTGTTTAAGTCCCACCTTTGTTTAGACCCCATCTCCTCCTGTATAAACCCTCCCCTCTCCTCTGTGGGTACGCTCTAACAAGTTGCTAAGTAACAAGGTGTCGTCCTTTCCAGGAGATAAAAAAAGAATATTATGTACAACTAGGTACATCATACAAGCATTTTGATGCACATTTAACTCTGCAAGCCTAAGGAGACCATAGCGAAGGAACAGAGGGCGTGAGGGTGCATTGTACCTGGCCCATGACATAGCTCGTATCATCTTCTTTTGTAAACTTTCAAGTTTTATAAGATGACTGGGGAAGGTGTTGCACCATATGACATTACAGTAATTGATATGCGGCTCAAACAGGGTTTGGAAAGGGTTTGGAGAGCAGATAGTGGGAGGAAGTATCTTATTTTGAAGAATAATCCAACATATTTGGATAATTTGGATATCAAGTATGCTATGTGACATCTGAAATTTAGTGACTCATCTATGAAGACCCCCAGGAAATTTGAGGAACTTACCCTTTCTAACTCCTTGTCATTTATTTTGAGACAGATATTATTTGTATGCATTATGTTCATATTTGCTCGAAACACAATATAATTTGCCTGACTGATGTTGAGAGATAATTTATTACATTTGAACCAGGTATCAACTTTCTGTAATTCTGCATTTAGTAGATCTTGCAATACAATTGGGTTCCTGTGTGACAAAAACAGATTAGTATCATCAGCAAATATAACCTTATGTAGGATTTTAGATGAATTTACAAAGTCATTTATGTACAGGATAAAAAGCAATGGCCCCAAAATTGAACCCTGGGGGACCCCGTATTTGACGTCCTTATGTGAAGATTTATAATCATTAATAAGAACATATTGTTGCCTTCCGAAAAGATAACTCCTAAACCAATTGAGTACAGATCCCCTGATGCCATAATGGTGCAACTTTTCAAGTAATATTTCAAAGTCGATTGTGTCAAAAGCCTTTGAAAGGTCCAGAAAAATGCCAATTCCACAATCACCTTGGTCAATGGAATCGTTAATTTTTTTCTAGAAGATCCAATATTGCCATGCATGTTGTACTCTTTTTCCTAAAACCATACTGGTAAACAGTGAGAATATTTAGCTTGTAGAGATAGTCACTCAATCTGTTGTACACTACTCTCTCAAATACCTTTGAGAGAGTAGGTAGAATAGATATAGGACGATAATTGCTAAAGTTATTTTTATCACCAGATTTGAATATTGGTACAACTCTGGCAATTTTGGCCATTTTTGGTACAACACCATGAAGTAATGATAGGTTGATACAATGTGCTAATGGCTTTACAATTGTATTTGCAATAGCTATCAAAATTTTACTGCAAATTCCATCAACTCCAGTTGTGCGAGTGCTCTTCAAGTTTGTAATTATTTTATAAAGTTCTGTTGTATCAGTAGGTTTCATGAAGAAAGAGTGTAGATAATTACCGGAGAGGTAGGATTTGAAGGAGACCCCCTGAGGTTGGCTCATTTTTTTGGCAAGGTCTTCACCAATGGAGGCAAAATAATTATTAAATTTGCCAGCGAGATCAGTTAATGTACCATTTGCTGGGTCAGGGAGCACCAATGACTTCTGGCCCCCGTTGAGGACTTTGTTTAATATTGACCAGGTCATTTTAGAATCTCCCATGGCAGCATTTAAATGTTCTGTATAATAATTGCGTTTTCTCTTTCTTATTATGTGGGTGAGCTTATTTCTATAGATATTATAATTATTTTTGTTATTATCAGTAGGGTTTTTAATGTATCGCTTGTAAAGTTTGTTTTTAGTCTTTATGGAGTTCAATGACCCTTTTGTAAGCCAGGGATTTTGATCTTTACTACTGCACATGACAGTCTTCTCTGGAATAGTGTTCTTGATGGCATCAGTTATTTCATGCATCAGACTGTCATACGCAGTGTCCGGATCACTAGCGCCATATACGGTTTCCCTTTGGTCTCCAGGCATTTACACAGCTGCTGCAGAGTTCTATTACTCAAAATTTTAGTTGTTATCTTACGGCGGCGGGGGGATTTATTTGCAAGGTTAAGGAACAACACGATGAGAAAGTGGTCAGATATGTCAGTCAGGACCACACCAGACTCCAGCTTAGTATTGTGAATATTTGTTACAATGTTATCAATAATGGACTTGGAAGATTGCGTGACTCTGGTATAAGTGTTTATCGTCAGACAGAAGGAGGATGAATGTAGTGTATTTATGAAATCATTTTGGGCACCATCATCCTTGTTAATATCTATATTGAAATCACCAAGAAGAATACAGTTTTTACTGTTAAATGCACATAAATTTTCCTCTAATTCACCCTTAAAAGTATTTAGATTTGAATCCGGGGGACGATATACCACTCCAATGATGAGATTTTTACTGTTATCTAATTTGATGTTAATAAAAAGGGAATCAGAGTGATCATCATCCAGGACTAGATGATCACAAACATTAGCATAGAGTCTGGAGTTTACATATAAACATACACCTCCGCCAGCTCTCCCAAGTCTATTTTTATGATAAAACTTGTAACCATCCAAGTTTAACCAAGTTTCACTGCAAGCAAAAACATCAAAACTACAGTCTGTAATAGAGAGTAAGGAAACTAAGGGATTATGGAGTTTTGTTAAGCTTCTGATGTTTAACTGCATCACTGAGAAGGTATTTCTAGCACTTAAGCATTTAAGATGTTCAGGGTCATATAGTTTACAAGTGATATTATTTAAATCATCAATGCAGTGTTGGACATCTCCATCATCATTCAAGTCAACCAAGACCATATAAATGCTATAGTCCTACATTTGAAATTACTGGGAAAGCATACATACATGACACACACACATATAACACATAGATATAAACAGACACACACAACAAATGAAAAAGCATGATAATGGAAAAAGAGAGACAGATTCCCTTCCCCCATCCTATAGTTACCCTTATCTACATAAACAGTTAGCACTTCCCCAACACAAATACCGTTATCTGCTGATCCCCGATTTACCCCACCCTCACCCCAGAATACATGCACGTGCACACAACACACACACACACACACACACACACACACACACACACTCACACACACGCACACACACACACACACAGCAGAGGTAACATTAGCGGTCATACTATGGATGGAGACTGAGACTAAGCACTAATTTGTACTGTGCTATTAAACTGGGTAGAAATAATTCAGGCAAACTAATAAAATGAACATAATTCTACTACGACCAATTCCAGCTCTGAAGGACTGAGACCAAGCATTGATAGTTCGTTTAGGTGAATGGTTCTGTCCCTAGCTCCTGTGCCTGATTGGCGAAGCCTTCGACAACTACAGCGACAAGGTTTTCGGCGTTCGAACGTGTCGTGGACAAAAGGTGACAAAATCGCTGTGTGGACGACTGACTACGAGATCAGGGAGGCTGTAACCCATATAGGGTGAGTGTGGGCCAAATCTCTCACCCATTAGTGCAAATGCTGTTTTTACGGTTTATCACTGCGATACTGCAGTGCTCTTCAAAAGTTGCTTCATGATGTTTTGGACGTGTCTGAGGAGACCTCCACTGGCCATGTCCTGTAGCCAGTGGATCATCTCAGACACTTTTGAGATTATCTCACCCTTACTGGTCAGGCTCCCAATGTTATGATGCTATGACTCTATTCCCTCTTGCACTGAATGATCAGTGCTCGGGCCCTTGGGCTAGGCCCTTGACCTGGGAGTATTGGCCCCTAATAAGTCAAATTGGTTGCCGTTGTCTCGGAGAAAAGTGTCAGCAGAATGCTTGAATGTTTTGCTTCTGTTGCAATGGCAACAACATCAGGCCAACTCTAGAAAAGCCTGTTTGAGTTGGGCGATTGTCGGTAGTTTTTGAGACGCTTTTTGGTGTGGCATCTCTAAAGTCGTGTGTCTCCTGTCTGGGCCACAGGAGGGTGTACAAGGATCGATTGGGTGTCCCGCAGAAGCTGACCATCGGATACCAGTCTCACGCCGACACGGCCACCAAGAGTGGCTCCACCACCAAGAACAAGTTCATCGTCTGAAAAACGCCACTTTCTAACACTCATCTTTTTTTTTTTCTTTTTTTTTTAATTCTGTTTTTGAGATGACCGCGTCACGCAATCCACATAGGGGTTTAAACCAAAGCTTCTGCAGAAGTCGAACGGACTGGGTTCGATCCAATCTGGAGAAAACTCTGTTTATTGCAGTCGTCTGTCTTGCGCACTCATCTTCCTTTAAGCAGTTTTTATCACATTCAAGAAACGTGTACCGCTAAAAAGGCAGAAGAACTTACTGATATTTTCACTTGTGTGCAGTTTAGTTTGCGCATTTACCGCATAAGCAACAAAAAACTAAAAAAAGAAAAAAAATCCTGATCGAATGGCATCTAAAAAACAGTTTGTCTTTTAAATCTTATTTTGAATGGTTAAAATAATAGACAGCGGGAATTTAATTTTCTTTCTTTTTTTTGAAACTTTTCGGATTGGTTTGTGCTTCTTTGTACAGCAGTGCTATTGCTGAAGTTCTTTACTATTTAGCTTTTTAATTTATTTCATTTTTTTTTCCAGAGCATTCATATGGCCTCCATTTTGTTTCAAAAACTTTGTTTGGTTTGTTTTAGGGGGTTGGAATTCATTAGAGTGTAATCATGCTAATGTGATTTGCTGTAGCTTTTTTTCCATGAGTATTAACAGAATTAAAATTGGTTTTGCAATTCAATATAGTGTTTTTTTTTTTTTTTTTTTTCCTCAATGATATTGTGGATTTTTTATGTAACTTGTAATTTTTACATTCCTTGCTATATAAATGGTAAGATATTTGGGGAGAAAAAAAGTTTTTCATTTGGCTACCTTTACAGACATGTATGCATATTGAAAATAATTTGCTTTAATTGATTGCCTCAATTTGAAAACCCCTTGTATAAGACGGAAAGAAAAAAAAACATCTGTAAATAAAAATGTACATTCAACTGTCTTTGCTTTTTCAAAAAAAAATTTGTTTCTTTTTACCTTTTTTTTTTTTTTTTTTTAATTTGGGCAGTTGTCAAGTAAATGTCTTTGTATTTCTCAAGTACTGAAATGTGCATCCCCATAATGATTGATTTAGCATGCTAGCGTCCTGTAGCTGTCGTGAGGCTAGTAAAATTGGAAGCTCAACGTACACGCTAATTGGCTTAATGAGGACCTGTGATGCTCTGTTTGAGTCCTTGAATCTAAATTTCCCTTCCCTTGTTGGTGATTAGTTGAAAAATGGCCAATATTGAACGGCCAGACTCTCTTCACCCCCGACTCCCCGGTACAGGGGCAGAAGAGAAGCAGCAGCACTCGGACCTTTAGAGCTGCAATTCGAGGATCGGGGATGGGATGGTATTTCTGTATGGCAGCTATCGCCGAATTTAGCCTTCAAATCTAAATCCAGGCCTGGTTTTCTCATCTCTGGCGTAATTAATAAAAACTGAGCAAGTGGTGCTTAGACTGTCTTCACACCTGACTCCTAGGTGACGGGAGGTCGGAAAACCTGTGGTCCTCAACCTTCAAGGGCCGTGATTTCCTAATTGCTGATGTATGAATGTAACGAGCTGATTTAGAGATTTTAGGACTGATATTAAATTTAGTTAGGGCACTCTGAAGAATACTCTTTCATTTCAGGGTCAAGATTTATTCTGCGCGTTGCTAGTTCTCGCTCTTCCTGGAATCGCTACATTATCGTGGTGGAGAGGTTTGCATGCCTCTGGCATCTTGATGGATATGTTGCCTGGAGAATTAGCTCCTGTAAGGGTCTCCCATGGCAAATTGGTCCCAGGTGAGGGTCCAGATAAAATGCTTCTCCCTAGCCTCCTATGGAAATGCACATGCAAAATAAAACCTTCCCCAGAATAGGGACACCGGCGCCCCCTTCTGGTGCCAGGCCTGGGAGGGCAGCTTGTAGGCAAGCGTTTGGTGGGCAGGTCTTTCCTGTGAACTGCGGAGCTAAGCCCAAAAAGGTGACATGGAGCCGCCTCCTCATGGACCCATTACTTATGAGGAGAGGAATAGGGGTCAGGTGCAGATTAGACCAGATGGTAAACGAAGGCTAAGACCTTGGAATTTTGGGCCCCCGATTAAGGAAACCAGCCCTTGGGCGATGGAATGTCACCAGCTAGGTGTAGTCAAACACCTTTACACACACCACAGCACTGACTCGGGAACCAAATTCCTTCGTAGGGTTTAGACTGACCTTTTCTGGAGTTGCCCAAGTTGAGAGGCAGAGGGCAGGTGTGGGGATACTTGTGTCTCCTCGGCTGAGTGCAGCTGTTTATGAGTTAACACCAAAGAGGGTCTCTGCAGTGCGCTTGCGTGTTGCGAAGGGGAATGCTCTGACTGTTGTTTATGCTTACGCACCTGACAGCAGTTTGGAGTGTCCAGGCTCCTTGGAGTCCCTGTGGGGTCCTGGAAAAGGCTCCAACTGGGGATTCCATAGTTTTACTTTGGGACTTCAGTGCTCACATGGGTAATGATGGAGACACTTGGAGGGGCATGATTGGGTGGAATGGCCTCCCTGACCTGAAGCTGAACGGTCTTTTGATACTCAATTTCTGTTCTCCTCATGGATTTGCCATAAAAAACACCGTGTTCGAGCATAAGGGTGTTCATAAGTGTACTTGGTGTCAGAACACCCTGAGCCAAAGGTCATCAGATCTGTGGTGATATGTTTTGGACACTCGGGTGAGGACAGGGTCAGATTTGTCTACTGATCACCACTTAGTGCTGAGCTGGATCAGATTGCTGGGAAGACTGCAGGACAGACCTGGTAAACCTAAACATGTTGTGAGGGTTAACCGGGAAGGTTTGGTGAAGGACCCTGGCTGGACAATTCTCAACTCACACCTTTGGAAAAGCTTTTCCCACATCCCAGGGGAGGCTGGGGGCATGGAGTCTGAGTGGATCCTGGTCAATTTCTCCTTTGTGGAAGCAGCTGCCTTGAACTCTGGCCTGAAGGTTATCAGTGTTAGTCATGGTGGCAGCGCAAGGACCCGTTGGGGGACACTAGCGGTGAGGGAGGCTGTTAAGCTGAAGAAGGTGCCTCTCTGGGTTGGTTGGGCCTGGGAACTCTTGACTCAGCTGAGCAGTATCAGCAGGCTAGAAGGACTGCAGCTGCAGGGGTCACAGAAGCAAAAACTCAGGTTTGGGAGGATATCAGGGAGGCCATGGAGAAGGACTCTCGGGTGGCCTCAACGAGGTTCTGGCAAACCGTCAGATCACCTAGGGGAGGCAGGGCTTCATCCTGGCTGTTTTCGGCAGGGGTGGAGTACTGCTGACCTCAACTGGAGATATGGTTTGGCAGTGGAAGATGGGACTCCTGAATCTGGCAGACACGCCCTCCATGGAGGAGGCAGGAACAGAGGACCCCAGTGAGGCTTTCGCCATCTCCCTGGTGGCAGTTCAACTATCTCATGTCATCGTACAATTTAATCAAACCAGTGGGTAATTAAGAGTCTCCACTCAGCCTGACATGCATGTGTTTGGACTGCGGGAGGAGGCCAGAGTACCCGGAGGAATGCCACGCGAACACGGGGAGAACATGAAAACTCCACACAGAAAGGCCCCAGGCCTGATTCAAGCCTGCAACCTTCATGCTGTGAGGCAGCAGTGCTATCCATCGTGCCCCCGTACTGTACCACCCCTCCAGAGGTGGATGGGATTAGCTCTTCGGTGCTGAAGGCTCTGTATATTATTAAGCTGTTATAGCTGACATGCCTGTTTAACATCGCATGGATGTCGGGTCCTGCGCCCTTAAACTGGCAGACTAGGGTGGTGGTTCCCATTTTTAAAAAAGGAGACTGGAGGGCGTGCTCCAGCTACAGGGGCATCGCACTGCGCAGCCTCCCAGTTGAGCCTACATTGGGCTCAAAATATACTGACAAATATTTAATAACCAAGAAGAAGAAACAACCAAGGTTTTTCAATTCAATTTTGAATACGAAGAGAAAAAGAATTTAATTGTCCATAACACTGTAAAGTTTCATCACATTATCTCATCAAATGTTTCCGATGTGCCATTGTGAATGCACAGACCCTCCACAAACCGTCAGTAGCCAGCATGTCCTCCCTGTGCTTGCACGCGTGCGTAAACGGCGAGGCATCGATTCACACTAATGTTGCACAGTTGCTTGGGGAATGTTCCTCCACTCCTCCTGTAGTGCTGCTGTCAACTTGGCGACAATGCGTGGTTGATGTTGACGCCGGTGCACACGACGACCCAGTTCATCCCACATGTGTTCAATGGGGTTAAGATTGGGTTAAATGGATGGCCACGGGAGAATATCGATCCCTGCTCATTGGAGAGGGTCTCTGGTGAGGTATGGAGTATGGGGACGGGCGTTGTCATGTTGGAACCTGAACGGTAATCGTTGTTGTCCATGGTTGCTTACTAGTGGTTGGAGAACTGGTCTTAAAATCTCATCCACATATTGCTGTGCCATTAGACCTCCACGAATCACTTCAATTTCACCCCGAAATCTCACATTAATGGCAGCCCAGACCACGACACAACCACCACCAAACCAATTTCTCTCCAGAACACACCTGTCTTGATGACGTTCATGGAGAGGTTGTGAACACTTCCTGTCTGTTGGTAGCAATGTGCCAGTCTGTTGATTGTGGATGAACTGACCCTGAACCGGCCGGCAACCTCTCTGAGAAGTTCCCCCAAGCAGCATCCCCAAAGCTCACTGCCTCTGCTGTTCTGTAAGCCGTGGCATCCTGACATTGATGCTGATGGGGATGAACCACTGTGCCTATTGTGCGTCCAATGTCTTGCTTTGCACTTGCATGTCATTCAAGTGATGCATTCAACCTGCTGCTAATGACATGGCAAAGTTGCATTTTGGAGAAGTGATCCCCTGACAGACACACAAACTGGGTTCGAACCTGGACTTGCACAAATTCCAGCTTTTAACCTCCATACCATTATATTTCTTCTGTGGTAATTTTGATGGCTTCAAAAAAATCAGCTAGAAATTTAAAAATTAGGCGTTATGTTTTCACTGTGTTTCAGTATATATACGTATTTAATGGAGTAAAACAACTGCAATAAAAAAGTTTAGTGGGCCAGAAATTAATTTTGCGCTTTCCAGTAGGGAAACCTCCGACCTTAACCCGTTTGCACAGAGCCAAATCTGGCTATTTCTGTGTTACCTTGTTTAAGGCTTTATAATTCAAGATTGCAGCTTCACAGACAGAAAAGGAATGGCTCAACTGAGTCAGGACACTTGAATCATTTAGAATTCCATCGTATTTCAGTTTATTTTCATGATTTTGGTAGGGAAAAAGGGCTGCAAACATAAAAAAAATCTTCATGTAAATTCGGCATTGAAATTGTAAAAAAAATAATAATAATACTGAGAATTGAAAAATGGCTGGGGGTTAAAACAATACATTTCTGAGATCATACACTCCTTGACCACAAGAATAATTCATTTGAGAATTAAATACTGTAATGTGGAAAAAAAAAAAAAAAAAGCCACTAGATGGCATATTGACATTTTTTTTTGTTAAGCCAAGTCTGGATCTAGGTTTGGGGCATGTCCTGGGCATGCCTCAGAGGGGGCTGGAAAAGAGTATATAAGGAGAAAATTTGAGAGAGTGAAAAGTAGTAGGAGAAATTGCAAGGAGAAATTGTGGAAGGATACATTTGACCAGACCTGTCACTCTTTTCAAGACCTGTGAAGCTTTTTGTGGATTTTTGCCTGTGCTGGAGCAATTTCCTGTCTCGGGACATCGCAACACAGCAGCCCATCTCAATTACCAGGGGACTGTAAATATCTCTTTTTTTTTTTATTTCAATCTTGGTCAGTAGGGTAGATTGTAGATTAGTTCTAAGTGTTTGTTTAATTAAATTTGTTGAAGTTTTAGAATTTTGTCTGTCATCCCTTGCTGTCCGTGACGTCATAAAAAATTGACGCCATAACAAATTGGGGCCATAACAATACTAAATTACCTACTCTCTTGGAGCCAAATAAGACAGCTATCCAGGTGGCTCCCCAAAGTCTAAGATCCCTCAAAATGGTAAATCATAAAATAATCATATATTTAACGCATCGACTTTGACGCATGAAATTCAATCTGAGATAATGATTTTCTGGTTGAATTTAGCATGAGTTTATCACTATAGGTGCAGTTAGACACCAGTGGTCACCAGTAACCTCTCCAAACACAAAACATGCCTTTTCTCCATGATAAAGTTTGGAGTTTTGTCCATTTTTCTTCATAGTCCCACAAGCCAGCACACATACTCATTAAGGAACTGCTTACTTAACAGTCAGAACATTCACCCTGCAATAAAAAGCTAGCAGTTCCCACTTCTAACCGCACAACCTTATATAAACACTTTCCACACCTTATAAGGAACAATTATAACTCACTAACTCAGTAATATCTGAAATATACCTTATTATAACAGAACAGACATTCCACTATTAGGAAAAAATCAGGCAAATATTCTACCCCAGATTGAACAGAATGGTGCAATGAACGTACCAGGCCGTCTACCAAAGTGCTTGCGCAGGTCATATTTTAAACCAGAGGAAAAACCTTGACATTTGATTTCATTGAATACGGTGTAAATTCCAAAACAAAAAGCCACACTGAGCAAAAAAAAACCACAGTAGCAGCATAACCTTTCTTCATTGAATCCCTCCTCCAGAGACAGATGTATCAGGTAGAAGGAACCCTCCAGTCCTGTTTCATAACTAATTTCCGTTGACCATATCCTTACCTCACTTGAATCCTGTGAAAGTAACTGAACACTTCAGGCCGGTTTTGGGAGTCTTTTTTTTTTTTATAAATCGGGTCATTTTCAGCTGCGCAATCATGCGCAACTTCGAGAGAATACAACCGACCTTCTTGATACACCACGGCTTGTATACTCTTCTGATTGTCCAATCAACATATCTCAGTTACTGTGGAATGTTTAAACTCTCGGGAATTGGATAACAAATGAGTCAATCAATACATCGTTACCGGGGAAGCTTCACCAGGGCGTGAACTATAACTGTGCAGTTACGCAGAAGAGCCTGAGTATATAATTGAGTGATTGGCTATCAACACCAGTACTTAGGAGGATATATAGGAACACTGAATTCGCTGATGGAGGAATCTACGCGTAAATCTACAGTAGGCAACTACGCGTTTTTTATATGTGATGACTATAATTGATAGTAGAATGACAGAGTATCAATACCATGTCGAATATTTGCTTCAGAAAACTGATTTTTCTTAACTACTCATTTGGGATACCATTGGCTCACTATAGCTGAAGTGGTTGCTACAGAGGACAACAATTTTTTTTTTTCTGTCGCAAGAGATCATTTTTCAACTGCTAGATAGATATTATGGGCAAGTATATTGAGCAGTTTGCACATCAGGCTTAGCTGAGGAGTTTAATTCATGCAACTCCTAAAAAAAAAAAAAAAATGGGTGGGAGTGAACTCGTCCATATTCTAAACCGTGTTCGAGCTTGGCTTGCTAGTGAATATTCAATAACTGATCCGGGTTTGTCATCTAGTGATACAATAGTGTAACTGCGTGCATAAATAGAGCAGCTGTCAGCAGGTGGACACATCTGCACAAAGGGGTTAACAAAAACCAGCTCCATCGCCTCTCTGACAGTAATCATAGAATTAAACACTTAAATGATGTTTCCAATTAATTAAATTGGTAAACAGACTACATATACCAATACCATCAATGTATATACCGTGATATTTTACAAACGTAATTGATTTTAAAAAACCCAAGTCACTCATCAAGCTAAAATACTTGTTTAAAATATCACTCCTTGTGCATGCTACATGCTTCATAATATCTAACATTTAGAAAGAAAAAAATGCCCCTTCCACAAAGAGCTTTGGCACTCACTAAACCTTTTCACTCACACAAATACAATAATATGACCATCGATTGGCCATGGTGTCAGTTTTTGTCATGATGAATTCTGCCCAATTTGGTGCCCAAACTGCCTGAGGATGAAAATCTACGGTGCTGATCTTTGCACTTAAAGATGCACCAGGCCTCTGATTCTCATGTAACAGTAAAAAATAAATAAATGATAAAAACAAGGTTAAACACTATTTTTTCTTTTGTTTTCTGATGGAGAGAGCCAGCTACACGGTCCCTGGAGTTTGGCCAATAGCAACCTCTTTATATGTCACTAAGAAATGCACATTCTGATGCACAAAACCATTGACATACAGTTTCTCATCATAATACACTGCCTGTCCAACAAAAAGTCACCATTTGGAGAAAAAAAAACAAAAAACAAATACTATACTATTGCAGCAATTAATGTGTTTAAGCTTGCAATAATTACTTCAATCCTAACTAAGGAAGCACGTAGCTTCTCATTTCTTAAAAAATAGTATTGCAAGATGCATTACTTGGTGGTGGAAAAGATGTTACAGTAATTTAGAAGGGGCAAATTATTGGCCTGCATCTAGCAGGGAAAACAATGAACGAGATAAAAAAAAAGCACGAGGAATCATTTTAATACATGAATTGGCCATCACAAAGTTTTGCTTTTATTTTGAGCTGATAATAATGATAAACACTATTTTTCAAGGAGAAAAGGAAGGAAAATAACTTACGTCTCCTCTATAAATAAATACTTTTTGAACTACTTTTTCAGTTGCACTTGCTATACCCAATCTTAATACACAGTATAATAAATTTGATTTCATTATCATACATGATTAAAGCCTTAAATACTGAAGAAATTGTGTGAAAACATCACACAAAAAGGATTATGCAGGTCCTGTGGCAAGCCATTTTAACATTTAATCAGTCGAGCTGACTAGTAGCAGTTTAGTAGCAGTTTTCACTGGTGGTGTTATGGTTTCCATTCAGACATGTTTTTGTATTGTTGAGGTCCTCTTATCTTCAAATAATTGCAGAGAGGCAGAAACTTGAGAAAATTATCAGACTTTATTCCAGCTCATGATGATGCAATGACCTAAAGCCCGAGTAGTCTTTGCATGCAAAGAATACTGAATACAAACTTTCAAAACTGCCTTCTTTAATAAGAACCTTCTTCCAATCACTGTACACTGGTATCTCTTATCTCTTTCCCGTCCCCTATTGGTTGGCATGTTCTCTATGGAATTTTCTGGAACATACTGGTGACACACAAAGGTATTGTCCCCATAAAGAAGAAAGAAAAAGATTTAAAAAAGAAAGTCAAATACACTTAAAATAGAAAAATACATTTATAAAAATAGGATACAAATAGATATGTAAATTGCTCAACTGATTAAGTTTCCTGTTATATGTAGCTAATGATTTAACTGAACAGATATTGTGAGGCTGTTCCTCCAGCCCTCTCTCTAGTCTCCAAATTCCTCCTCATTTTTCCCTACAACCAATTATTACTGGCACCTGCAGCTCATTATTAACCAGCTGCAGGTGGCAGTATTAAATGCTGGGCTCTGCAGAGCCTTAAACTGCGTTGCTTTTGTTTCCGCAGCTGGTCAGTGGATTTTAGCTGTCACTGTTTGCCTCTTTAGTTTTACTGAGGGTTTCTATTTTTATCCCCGCCAACGAAGTTGGGGTTTCTATTTTTACCTCCACCAACGAAATTGGGGTGGAGGTTATGTTTTCGCCCCCGTCTGTTTGTTTGTCAGTCTGTTTGTGAACAACATAACTCAAAAAGTGATGCACAGATTTGTCTGAAATTTTGTGGGTGGATTGTTATTACATCAAGGATGGACCCTATTGATTTTGACCATGATCAGTGAAACAATATGGCCGCCACGGCAGCCATCGTGAAATCCTATCACATGCGAAAACTCAACTTTGCTCCCACTCATGCACATTTGGATTGTGCTGCCTCTATGAGTGCCTCTAGTTTATCTTTGTATTTGTTTTATATTTATGTGGAACCTCTTTTCCCTTTTGTTGTGTTTCACTCTTTTGTAATTAAATATTCATCACTCCCCAGCCTTGCACTGGAGTCCTTCTCCTGATTTTATAGTCCCCCGAACAGCCGTTTGGCATCCAGCGGACAAACCCTGACAGATATTCACACTTTGATCCTTCGAAACCTCCACCAAAGAAATAAACTGCTTGTGTGTGTGTGTGTGTGTGTGTGTGCACCTGCTTACATAAAGTGATTACTGATCATGGTTTTTCTAATTATGGTTATTAAGTATAGTCATTGATTTACTGATGAATATGAACAGAAATATTGAAATATGATCCTCAACAACACATAATTTGTACTGTGCAGCCTTTACCTACCATTTCTATTGTGCAAGGAAGAGGCAACTGGTAACTTGGTCACTTAATTATAGTAATTGTATTTTATACTCCATTTTAATCGTGCGGTGTGCACTTACTGTTCTCTGTTATGTATGGCATCTGCACTGGGGACTTTGGCCCTAACTTTGTTACTGTAGTATGTATTGTATCATGAATTTATCTGTTGCATCTACCTGTTTAATGTAGGACAACAGATGGAAATTAGTGTCTCGCAAAATCTGTTGCAACCATATTTTCATTTTTTGTAAATGATTTAAGTCATTGCACGCTGTCCTTTTATAAATCAAATAAATAAAACATACACTCTTGCTCAAGACAAGCACGGGTACACACAAACACACACTCACTCAACATAAATAGTGTTATAAACTCATACACACGCTCACTCAACACAAACACAGATACTCACTCACTCTACACAAACACACGTACACACACACACACCCTCTACACAAACACAGATTGACACTTACACACACTGAACACAAACACGCATGCACAAAAAGACACACACTCAGTCTAAACTAATGCACATGCACAACAAAACAAAAAAACACAAACTCACTCATCACAAGCACAAAAACACACAATTTTACTCAAAAGAAATTCATAAAACACATATAGACATACTCTCAACGCAAATGCGCATGTACAAAAAAACAGACACATGCACACAAACACTCAACACAAATGTGCGCGCTCAGAAATCTCCTGTGATCTGGAAAAACCCAGTGAATTCATCAGTAGCAAGGATTCTCGCAACTGAACAAAACCTTTGGATTCTGGACTTCTTCTAACTGGAAGAAATGAGAGAAACCTGATTTTGACAGTTTAAATAACACTAATAGCTATTGTATTAAGATTTTCACCACTCTTAATTATTGAAAATGAGGGTCAAACTCAGTAACAAATGTACTAGGTTTTAGCAGATCACAGGAGAAATACACATACACACACCCACTCAACCCAAATATGCATGCACACAAACATTCACAGACACACACAAAAACACATAAACACTTATTCAAATTAATAAGTGCTTGCACACGCACATAGCAAACAAGTAAAAATACAAACACACACACACACACACACACACACACACACACACACTGGTTTCACGTCAGTAAGAGAGCAGCACTAGAGTTATTCCACTGGAGACTTTATTACACATTAGCTCATTACACACAAACCAATGCACATACAGTACCTCTATATACCACAGTAATGTCACAACACTGCCACTATACATCACAGATACTCTGAAACTCTACACACTGTTCATATTTTCCTTTCCAATTAGTGGAGAATATTTATCTGCGTAATGTTTTTATCGGTATATATTTTTTCATAAATCAGCTCAGAGGTGCTGAAATACAGTCTTATTTCACTGTGCTATTCCACTCTTACAGACACCTTCAGAGGACAGATCTGCAGAGAACCCTGATAAACACTGAAGAATGGAAAGAGTCTCTCAGTGAAGGAGCGAGTGAAAGTGTAGAGAGGACTGTTGTTAGTGGGGTCAGTGAATGACACCTCCCCCCTGTCCCAGTCCAGCTGCACTCTGACCCTCTGGGGTTTCCTCTGCACAGTGAGGAGTGTAGGAGGGGAGGTCAGGGTGAAGTATAACCCCATGTTCAGCCCTATACCCCACACTCCTGCTGGGCTCAGATCCACACCCCCTTTCCTGCACACAGACTCTTTAGCCACACCCACCACCCAGCCCTCTGAACCCCCCCACCTCTACATCCCAGCTGTGTCTCCCTGAGCTGAATCCCTCAGAGCCCAACACACACCCCCACCAATCAAATCTCTCTGGATTATCAGGGACCTGCTGTTTCTCATCACTGCGCCTCATACAGGTCAGATCTTCAGACAGTAAGAGGCGGGGAAACGCAGTGTTTGGGTCCAGAATCACAGGAGCTGTAGGGACAGAGAATGAGACGCCAGCACTGATCTGCACAGAGAGAAACTGTCTGATACAAAGGGCCTCTCATCAATTAATCAATAAATCAAACTTCATGTGGCACTTTTCATACAAGCAGACGGCAACACAAAATGCACACACACACACACACACACACACAGAATAAAGAGTAAAATAATAACAGCAGCATTAAAAGACAGAAACTGAGAAAACACCAGAGGCAGGACAAAACTCAAAATAAAAGTCATTTAAAATCAATCAAAAAATAAGATGAAAAAATAAGTTAATGGAAAAATATAAAAATATGCTGGCGAAATAAACAGATAAATGAAAATAAATAAACAGATAAAATACAACAACAATAAAAACACAATGAATAAAGTGATCAGCTCACATAAATGCCTTGATATTAATTGGTTTTCACAACAATAACCATTATTGTCTCACATACATGTGAGAGAGAGAGAGAGAGAGAGAGAGACCTTTGATACCCCTTTAATTTAAACAGTAACAAAGTAGCACATCAAAAACATTACAGAAAAACAGCAAGACAACATTGCAAGCGGAAAAAAAAAAAAATATATATATACAATCAAACTTCAAGAAAAGAAAGACTTCTCATACGGCTACACAAAAAAAAGGACATAAATAAATAAGTAGATTTAAGGTTGAAACAGAAAGAACTTTTTTCCTTTTTTCTTTTCTTCCCTCCTCCTCTCCCTTTTTTCACTTCATAGCCTGTAAGCCCCTCCCATCCATCTCATGCCAGATATACAGTAAGGCCACCCATACCCTGTGCACAAATCGCTCCCCCCACACACCAAACTGCCTCAAACCCGGTCATATCATTTTTGCGCGGCGTGAGCATACTCTCACAGCTGAGACGCTTGACAAATCCCCTGACAACCGACAGAGGGTCCGTTGGCCCACTCCCCCGAATCCTGTTTCGTCTGGTCACCCAAACCACCAGCTTGGCCTCACCAAACAAGAAATTCACTAAGCAGTACTTGTGTCTGTTTGCAAAACTGTACCCTGGCCCAAACACGAACAAAAGGTGAGTAAAAATAACCCCCATCCTCAGAGAGAGAGAGAGAGAGAAAATGAGAGGCTCTTATTTCATTAAGTAATATTTTGAGTTGTAGATGATATACAGTGATAAGTGTGACCTTAAATTACAAATAAAGAATCCAAGAAGAAGGTGACCCAACATCCAATTCATTTTGAGGTACTGAAAAAGGAATTGAATTAAATTTGAAAACAGACTGGTCATTGTGCTAGCTTAGGAGCTAACTGGGACTAACATCAGTGCTAACCAACGGTACTAGCAAGCTGGAAGACCAGGGAAAAATAAAACCAACATCAGGAAGAGGACCTTAAACGAACACGTTGGGAAACAAAGGGAACAAATAAAAAGTAAGACAACATCTGAAAAGGTAGGAAATTTGTAAATAATTAGTCAAGTCACAGTAGAAAAAGGAGGTTTTTCAAGTCTACACAACTAGCAATCAACAGCTAGCAGCTAAGTCAGGAGAGCACAGCAACTGCCATTTTTTTCAGTTAAAAATGGATACATTTCAGGAGCAGCAGAGTGGGCGGAGCTTTGGTTGCTTAGCAATTAGCTACCCTGATGACATTACAAGTGAGGCAGGAAGAAAAAAGTACAGAATCAAACTGCTTAAAGATAATCCAGAGACACTGAGGGCAGATTACAAAATAAAAGGCGACAGAGAAATTAAAACAAACCTTGCGTTCTTTACTCAGCATCCCGAGGCCTGGCATTCTGCTCTCCATGAGGAATTCAGCCAAATGAAAATGATTGGCAACAAAGCAATTCGCCAGCTCTATACGGACACCGTACCTAAATTTAACATCAATCTCTATAATACCGGTACTGTACTGATTCAGGGATCTGTAACTAAATTGGAGGAGTTTGAAAAACACTTTGACAGACTGAAAACTCTTGCTAATGAGAAAAAGGGTACAAAAACAGCTCTATTTGACTCCAATCCTGACACTACTGGCCCAGCCTCCCCAGTACACCAGGCCTCCACTGCTCCTATCCCAGCCTGTTCCAGCACAAACAGAGTCCACCGCAGCCCTCATACACCCCGAACACCCGCGTCTGTGCTGCGCATTCAGGAGTGCCTCTCCCTTCAAGAAGAAGAGATTGCAGAATTCAAAGAGAACAAACTCTCAGAGACGGACACTATTCAGCAGCTGAGAGAGGACATCAGACTTTTCAAACATGAGACTGCAAATACAGTTGGAAAACTAAGAGAGCAGATAAGGGATCTCAGTGAGGCAAACACGGTGATTAGAGACGAGCTGTTTGGAGTGAGAGAGGACCTGAGACAGAGGGACAGAGACATAGTGAGCCTGAGAGAACAGCTGACTGTGCTAAAACAGCCCCCCCTAGGCTACAGCACAGACTCAGGGACACAGACAGACAGCAGCTGTCAGGCACAACCACAGAACAGCCAGGACACTGAGGAGAGGCCCAGGGCCCCCATCCCTCCACAGGACAGCACTGCCCAGCCCCCCACAGACACAGCTCCTCCACAGGACAGCACTGCCCAGCCCGCTTCAGACACAGCTCCTCCACAGGACAGCACTGCCCAGCCCACTTCAGACACAGCTCCTCCGCAGGACAGCACTGCCCAGCCCCCCACAGACACAGCTCGTCCACAGGACAGCATTGCCCAGCCCCCCACAGACACAGCTCGTCCACAGGACAGCATTACCCAGCCCCCCAGAGACACAGCTCGTCCAGTGGCCAGCACACAGCTACCTACAATGGAGCAGAAATTAGCTTGGACTCATCAACCCCCCAAAACTGCCATCCTGATAGACTCTAATGGAAAATTTCTGAAACACAGGCAGTTATTTCCCCGGAACAGTGTGGGTAAGTTCTGGTGTCCCCACACAGACAGTGCGCTACAGCTGCTCTGCCGCGAGAGGCTGGGAGACCCCGACCACATCATTATCCACACTGGCACAAATGACCTGCACCACACAAGACAGAGATTAGCAGAGGCAGTGCTTCAGGTGGCTACAAAAGCACGCCGGGAGTTTCCCAGGGCCAAAATCACCATCTCCACACTGCTGCCACGGACCGACTTCCCCCACGACATAATCATGAACATAAATAAAGAAATCAGCAGGGAGTGTGCTAAGCTATCCAATGTGAACATCGCCCATCACCCCAATGTAACACACGAGCACCTGTATGATCACGTGCACCTGTACCGGGACAGTGTGTGGATTTTTGAGGAGGACCTGAGACAGGCAGCCAGCCCTTCAGCTCCACACATCAGCGGAGGAGCAGCTCACCTCCCGCAGAGACACCTGTCACAGGAGAGGAGAGCCCCGCCTGCCAGAGCCCAACCCAGAGGAGCCCAGCCCAATGGAACCCGGCCCAAAGGAAGTCAGTCCAGAGGAGTCCAGCCCAAAGGAGCCAAGCACCATGGAAACCAATTTGGAGGATCCCAACCAAATGGAGCCCAGTCCAGCACAACACCGGCCAACAGACTCCTGCACAGAGGAGCCCAGCCCAGCAGAGAGAGGCTCCACACAGGAGCGGAGCTGAGCTCAGCTGAAGCCGCACCTCCCCCTGGGCGGAGGCCTACCTATGCACAGGTAGTGTCTCAGCACTCAGACATTGGAGAGGTGAAACAACTACTCCAGCTCATATGCAATATTCTCAGCTAAACAGACCTTTTTTTAGTTAATAAAAGAATACTAAATATAAACATGTTATACTTATCATTGTATAGAAATCTATCAAAAATTTATGAAATCGTTCACAATCAGATCGTGGAACATTCAGGGTTTGTACTCCTCGGCTTTTGGGCCAAAGAGTACAAACTCAGAGTTCTTATCAAGTATTATCGGTAAAGACATCATTATACTGCTAGAGACATGGTGTCGAGAAGATGCAGATACTCACTGTCCCCCAGGCTATGAGGAAATCTTAATATCATCCCTCAAACAGAAAAAAATAAGACACGGCAGAGATTCGGCTGGGATTATTACATGGTACAGAGAGAACCTATCAACTAAATTAGAAATACTTAAAAAAGGAATAACACACATCTGGCTCAAACTACACAAAAATATAATCAAGTGTGATAATGATTTATACATATCGCAGCCTACACCCCCCCCCTCTAGAGTCGCCATATTACAATGAAACTTTCTTTGAAAATCTCCAGAAAGAGATCTTACATTACCAGGCCCAGGGTAATGTCCTGCTGATCGGAGATTTAAATGCAAGAACAGGATCTGAACCTGACACTGTAGAGTCAGATGGAAACAGACACATTTTCAAGCAATATTCTCCACAATTAAACCCAATCATTATACCAAGAAATAATCCCGATCGAATTGTAAATAAAACAGGGAAGGAGTTAGTGCATCTGTGTTGCTCCCTAGGCCTGTACATGCTTAATGGTAGGATGAAAGGGGACTCTTTAGGGAGGTTCACGTATTGTTCAGCTCTTGGGTCTAGTGTAGTTGACTATGCAATCACTGACATGGACCCCTCCAATATAAGTGCATTTACTGTCAGACCACAGACACCACTAACAGACCACTGTCAGATAAATGTATATTTGAACAGAATTACAGAACCCAAAACAACTGAGTCTGAGCCCTGCAAACTGTTCAATTTAAACAGAACATACAAATGGGCTCCTGATAGTGATGTCAAAATTAAAACTATAATCGGTTCACCTGAAATTACTAATCTGATTAATTCCTTTCTTTCAACAGAGTTTCAATCAAATCAATATGGCATTCATTTGGCTGTGACAAAAATTAATAATTTATATCACAAAGTGGCCAATAAAGCAGGGCTCACTAAAAACAATTCAGCATCCAAACAGCGACTGCAAAAAGAAAAGTGGTTTGACGGAGATTGCAAAAACATCAGAAAAACATTAAGACAGCTATCTAATCAGAAACACCGTCAACCGCTTAATGCAGACCTGCGACAAAAATATGCAGCAACTCTAAAAGAGTACAAAAAGTTACTAAAAGAAAAAAAACAAAAACATTACAATGAAAAATTAAAAGAAATTGAGAATTCAATCGATCAAAATCAGTTCTGGGAGAGATGGAAAAATTTGAGCACCAAAAAAACCGAAAATTTGGCATTGACAAACTGTAGCATTTGGAAAAATCATTTTGAAAAACTTTATGAGGAAATTTCCCCAAATTGTCTAAATTATGAACAAAAACAAATCCAAGAAAAGTTGCAAATTTTTGAAGCAACTTTCAAAAACTATCAGAACCCTCTTGATTACCAAATTACAATGAAAGAATTAGAAGACAATATTAAAAAACTAAAACCTGGAAAGGCCTGCGGACCTGACAGCATCAGGACAGAGATGCTAAAACTCAGCACCCCTGAGCTGCGGCAGGCCCTGCTCAAATTGTTCAATCTTGTTCTCCAAACTGGCTGCTTTCCTGATATCTGGAGTCAGGGACTTATTTCCCCAATTTACAAGAGTGGAGACAAATTTGACCCCAATAACTACCGAGGCATTTGTGTGAACAGTAATCTGAGGAAGGTTTTCTGTAGCATTATCAATACCCGAATGCTGGCCTTTCTTATCAAACACAATGTCTTGAGTAAAGGACAAATTGGCTTCCTACCAAAACACCGCACAACCGATCATGTTTACACCCTACACACCCTAATTAATCAACATGTGCACCAAAAAAAGTAAGGGCAAAATTTTTGCATGCTTTATCGATTTTAAAAAGGCTTTTGATTCTATTTGGCAGGAAGGATTATGCTACAAAATTCTCCAATCTGGTGTAGGGGGTAAAGTTTATGATATAATCAAATCAATTTTTCTCAACAATAAATGCGGAGTCAAAATTGGCAACAAAAGAACAGATCTCTTCACTCAAGGTCGAGGGGTTTTTCAAGGATGCAGCTTGTCACCAGCACTCTTTAATATCTATATTAATGAGTTAGCAGTGCTGTTGGAGCAATCTGCAACCCCTGGCCTGACCCTAAACAAAACAGAGGTTAAATTCCTGCTCTATGCAGATGACCTAGTGCTGCTGTCACCCACAGAACAAGGGTTACAGCAGCATCTGGACCTGCTGGAGCAGTACTGCCAGAACTGGGCCTTGGCAGTAAACTTTAAAAAGACTAAAATTATGATCTTCCAAAAGAAAGCCAGATCTCAGGAAAGCAGACATGTGTTCACTCTAGGAAACACTGCACTAGAGCACTCCCTGTTCTATGATTACCTGGGGCTCAAAATCAGTGCCTCAGGAAGCTTCGGTCTGGCAGTGAACTCACTGAAAGAAAAAGCCTGCAGAGCCTTTTATGCAATTAGACGAAAATTTCACAAAATAGACATACCAATCAGAATTTGGCAAAAAATATTCAATAGCGTCATCCAGCCTATTGCCTTATATGGCAGTGAAATATGGGGTCCACTCAGTCATCACGACTACACTAGGTGGGACAAGCATCCTATAGAGTCCCTGCATGCAGAATTTTGCAGAACAATACTACATGTCCAAAGAAAAACACCAACTAATGCATGCAGGGCAGAATTAGGCCGATACCCATTGATAATAAACATTAAAAAAGAGCACTTAAATTTTGGATGCATCTAAATTCAAGTCCCGAAGAATCACTACAGTTTCAAGCAATGAAAACCCAAGATCTGAACCCCAAAAAGAGTCCCCTCAGTCAGCTGGTCCTGAGACTCACTAACCAATTAATACCTTACACCCATCAAACTCAGGCCAGTACTGCTTTACAACAAGAAATTAGAATAAACCAAATTATCAAACTAACAAAAGATAACTACCTGGAACATTGGAATATTCTAACAAAAACACAAAACAGACTTGATTGTTATTTGGCCCTAAACCAAAACTACAATTTAGCAGAGTATCTCTTCTCTGTCAGAGATACAAAGCAGAGACAAATCCTAACCAAGTACAGGCTCAGTGACCACACACTGGCAATTGAAAAAGGAAGACACAAAAAAACATGGCTACCCAAAGAAGAACGAATATGTGGTCACTGTAAGACAGGAGAGGTAGAGACAGAGATGCACTTCCTTCTCCACTGTGAAAAATATACAGAAATCAGGGAAACACATTTTAATAAAATATCTAAAACCCTAAATATATTCCCAATCCTCAGTAATGAAGAGAAGCTGCGAGTTCTCCTTGGAGAAGGCCCAACAGCCTCACTCGCAGCTCAGTACGTACTGGCCTGTCATGGCCTGAGGGACAGTGACAATGAGTAGATGTGATCGCACTCTCTGTTATTCAACAGCGAAAAAGGTGAAAATCTTTTTTCTGGCGTTTTTTTTTTTTTTTTTTCCCCTAAAACTACATACTTAGTTTTCATTTTATTATTGGTAAATTAATAATAGATGATCAATTTCAATAGTATTACATCCACCATTAACAGAATTAATATTGTTGTTTTAATATGTTAATATTGTTGATTGTTGCTTTGGCAATATGTATCTTGAATATGTCATGCCAATAAAGCATTTAAATTTGAAATTTGAAATTTGAGAGAGAGAGAGAGAGAGAGAGAGAGAGACTTTTAAAACTCCGTTTTTAATTCATTATCAAATCAGCACAACCCTACAAAAGTCCTCTGCAAACAACATCCATAAACAACAGAAAAAAGACTAAAGAAAAAAAACTAAGGGAAAAAAGGAAAAGAAAAAAAACACACCCATAAATAATATCAAAAATGGATGAATAGTCTTCCATCATCAACTGAGCACAAAACATCCTCCAAGCACCATCGGTTCACAAATGAGTCAACATCATTAACTAATAAATAATATGT
The DNA here is from genome assembly GCA_029692085.1 of Gymnothorax javanicus. Taxonomy (NCBI): domain Eukaryota; kingdom Metazoa; phylum Chordata; class Actinopteri; order Anguilliformes; family Muraenidae; genus Gymnothorax; species Gymnothorax javanicus. Next base: position 175,484,462 of record CM056195.1, read on the forward strand.
GAATTCGAGTTTTAACCTTGACGACACCAGGAAACGCAACCACTGCACTACATCAGTCAGTCCCGTATTTTCCTTACGGTGTTTCCTAGTGTTTAAAATTGCCATTTTGGCTTGTCCAATGACAAAGTTCATCAGTTCAGCCAGAGCACGTTTTGCACAAGAATATTTGGGGCAAAAAATAAACAATGATTTTTCGAAAACAACATTCAGTTTTGCAAATGTTTCAGTCAACAGACAAAAAAGAGGTATGAGCCTCCTACAATCTAAAAAAAAAATGTGTTCAAGAGTTTCTTCAGTCCCACAGAACACACACCCCTGCAGCAATACTGGAGTCCATTCTGTGCAGAAACCTGCCAGTAGTAATAATCCTGTGGAGAATCCTCCACTGCAGGTCACCTGACCTTTTCTGCAGTGGGGGTTTATAGGTCGTCCTCCACGCTGGAGCAATGTCCTTATCGCCCCCAAGTACCTCCAGCCACTTGGACCTGGGCAGAGTCTGAAGGGAGGTTGCGTGGATGACCTTTACACTCCAGCTGTATAACAGCTTCTTCTCCGCCTCCGGGAATAGTACGGACTGGGGTGAGCACCCTTTTTAAAAACTGTCCAAGGTCGGGCTCCACAGATGGTCTCACCCAAAAAGAAGGGCATTCTGTGCCCATAACTGTCCCGCACCCCTCAGCTGGAGCTTCTTCAATCAGCTCCAGCAAGTTCAGAGGGAGACAGCTCTTTGCACGAGACAGGAACTGTTCACACAATCGGACTGACCGAACCGCCAGGGCTTCAGCCAGCTCCACCGCCGATACCCATCGTCCACTCTCCAGGAGCAAGAGGTCCTTCAGTTTGATCACTCCCCGCTGGGTGAAGAGCTGCAGCAAGTTTCCAGCCTGCAGAGCAGCATCTGGGAAGAGCGGGTTATAGAAGAGGCACTCCTGCAGGAGCGAATCCCGCGTTACGCCATCCTCTCGCCGCTCCACCTTCAGCAGCCCCCAGGCATTCAGCACACCTTGGTAAAACTTAGGCAGCACATCTGTGTTGAGCTTGCAGAGGTCTAACCCAAACAGCTGCCAATCACAACCCAGGCCTCCCACCTGTCTCAGGAACAGGAGGGCCCCAGGTCTCCAGCTCAGGTCTTCAGCATAAAGCAGTCTCTGAGCAGACTGCAACCGGAACGCAGCCACCCTGCTGCTCAGATCAATCAATCCCTGCCCTCCTTCCGCCACTGGCAGGTACAGAATGGCCGGCCGCAACCAATGGTGTCCATCCCAGAAGAATGATAGAAGCACCGACTGGATCGCTCTCAACAGTCCGGCCGGAGGGTCCAGGCAAACCAACCTGTGCCACAGCATGGAGGCCACCAGATTATTGATCACCAGGACTCTCCCTCTGTAGGACAGCTGCGGCAACAACCACCTCCACCGAGACAGTCTTGCTTTTTTGACTTTGTCAAGCATTCCTTCCCAATTTTTTTCAATTCAGTACTCTTGTTTTCCCAAGAATACGCCCAAAACTTTAAGACCAGCACTCCCCCACTTTAGGGGCCGGGGCAGAACTGGAAGGCCAACACCCTCCCACTGCCCTATCAGGAGAGCATCACATTTCCCCCAATTTACCTTTGCATTGGAGGCTTTTTGGAATACCTCTAAACAGTCACACAAGATGTCCAGGTCTTTTTGGTCATTTAAAAAAACGGTTACATCATCTGCATACGCTGACAGCTGTATCCTACATGCAGGCTGGATGGAGGGAAGTGTCATGCCAGTCAGTCTTTTCCTTAAATGACACAGTAAAAGTTCGATGGCCAGTGAGTACAACAGCCCTGACAAAGGGCAGCCTTGCCGAATGCCTCTCCTCACCGCAAAAGGAGGACTTAATGTGTTATTAATTTTAACCATGCTGGATATATTTCTGTACATCAATTTAATGTAGGCTTTGAAATTTGGTCCAAAGCCAAACGAGTCCAAAGTTTTAAATAAAAAACCATGATGTACACGATCAAAAGCTTTCTCCTGATCTATAGCCACTGCACCTATGTTTAGCTTATAAAGCTTACAAATTAATAAAACATCTCTCTCTACAAAGATATTGTCAAATATAGTCCGGCCAGGTATACAGTAGGATTGATCTCTGTGAATTACAAACTGTAAAACTTTGCTGAGCCTGTTTGCAATTGCCCGGGCCAAGATCTTGTAATCCACACACAACAAGGATACTGGTCGCCAGTTCTTCATGTCCTTTAGATCCCCCTTTTTTGGTAAAAGTGAAATCACTGCTTTTCTGCAGCTCCGGGGAAGTTCATTCTTTTCAATGGATTCTCGAAAAACTCCATAAATATCTGTGCCTATGACTGGCCACAACTTTTTAAAAAATTCTGCTGGCAGTCCATCCAGGCCAGGAGACTTTCCGGATGCCATCTGACTCACTGCCTGAGTGAGCTCATCCAGCGTCAAAGGCATCTCCAGAATGTCCCGTTCCTCCTGTGGCAGGACAGGCAGGTCATGATGAAGCACAGCAGCCTCTTCTTCCTCAATGGGCTCCGCAGTAAAAAGCTGTGTGTAAAAGTCAGCTGCCACAGCTAACATCTCCCGTTGGCCACACGCTTCAGTCCCATCAGCTCGGCGTAAACAGAGCATTCTCCTACTGCCCAATGCCCTTTTCTCCAGGTTGAAGAAATACTTAGAGGGCCCATCCATGTCCTTGAAATGGATAAAGTGAGACCGCACCATGGCTCCTTTCGCTTGCTCCTCCATTATTTTCCCCAAAATGTCTCTCTTTTCTTTTAGAGTTTCCTTTTTCTGGACATTGTCATTTACACTCAAGTCACTCTCCATACTCAGGATCTCTCTCTCTAGCTCACCCACCCTCTGCTTCAAATCCCCAGTAGTGCTCTGTGTGTACGCTTGACAAAACACTTTAATGTGAACCTTCCCTACAGGTTCACTACATCCCACCACTGTCCTAGGGAAACATATTTGGATTTCTGTGTACACCATGCATTCCAGAAGACCTTAAAATTTTCAACAAATTGACTGTCTTCAAGCAATTTTACATTAAAATGCCAGTAAGAGTTCATAAAAGTTGCAGGTGTCCCCTTAAAAAAACCGATATGCAGTGATGATCAGAAAAACTGTAGGCGTAATAAAGCTTTTCAGTATCTGATTAACAAACGACTTTTCGAGCAATAAAACCTGTCAAGTCTGGCCATTGAAATCTGGTTTCGATTGACTTTGTCCAGGTGTACTGACGACTGCAGGGTGTTGCACTTTCGCCACACACGCCTCCCAGCTCCTGAGCCTGCGCGACCCGTGCCAGGCGTGCAGCTGAGCCTGAGTGGGGCTCTGCGTGATTTCTATCAATTAAAAACATTTTCAGTGCAGTTAAAGTCTCCACCTACTATGACCATGCTTTCTGCATCACAATCTGCAATCACTCGCTCAAGTTGGTTAAAGAAAGTGAACCGCTCAGCACCTCCATTTGGTGCATAAACATTTATTAAAAAATGACTTCCTGCTGATCTATTTTTACGCCAACCTTCAGTAGACGTCCGGGATAACAGCAGAAGACGATATTAATTTTTATTCCCGATATCAGCACAGCCACCCCTGCCCCTTGTGCTGTCACCATGACTAAAAGCACACTCTCCTTTCCACTCATCCTTCCACTCACATTCACATTAGAGTCAGAATCGTCTCTTGTATAAAAAGCGATCTGAATGTTCTTTTTTGCAAATGAAATCAAAAAGCTGCGCCCTTTTTAAACTATCTCTGCATCCATTCACATTCAACGATGCAATATGAACTCCCTGCGCCACCATGGTAGTAACCAAATTAAAGAATCAGAGAAAAAAGCGAGCCATGTTTTAATCTATAGAGATATTCCGCTGTTTCAACAGTTTTTAGCCACAACAACGTGCTTTTTCAGTCGGTATCGTTTCCTGTTATCAAGCTCCTCAAAAAGCGTAGCTTTCCTCAACGCAGTTTGAACAGATATGACGAACATTTTATGTCCGCAAAAAATGTTTTTTCCAGCACAACGCTCCTGCCCTTCGTTTCATCCAAAAAGGAAACCAGCTTATCAAGAGAATAAAGCTTTCTCTCCTCTCTCATAGATCCCCCATCATCTACCTGGGATAAACCTTCAAAATATCCTCCTCATTGAAGGACATCTCCTCCTCATGGGTCAGCCTCTGTGCCCTCCCTGCCCAATTCCTCATCGGCTGCAACCGACGGATCTACCTGCGCCCAAGGAAGAATCCTATCCCCTCCACTATCCGCACAACCTCCAACACCATCACCACTAATCTCTTCCTCCTGCTGAATAGAAGTGTCCTAAAATAGTTTTTCAGACTGATTACTACTACCAGCCACGAGCCCATTTACATCAGTATTGGTGTTCTGCTGTTCAGCCTCGTCTCCAATAATACTGTCTTGGCCTGCGCGATTTTCCCCGATTCCCCCAGTTTCAGCAGACCCAGTGTCCACCTGCTCTTCCGTTCCCTCAAGGGGTTGATTTTCTTGTACATCGGTCCCTTCATGATCCCGGATCTGTCAGTGGAGGGTCCGGGCTCCTGCCTGCGCTCCGACCCGAGTCCGGTACCTGCCCTTCACCCCCCTCCCATCTCCCTCTTCACCGGCACCTGCAGCTCTGCTCGCTCAGAACGGGCGCCCTGACATGCCCGTAAAGATCCGCATTTAAAACATTTCATAGTCTCAGTGCTAGCGAAACACTACATGATTAATTCCATCTATTGAGAAATTCCACGCCACTTCTACAGTGGAGCCAGGGTTGTTTAAATCAGAAATGCTTGCCTCCTAAAAAGACAAAAACGTGTTTTAATTTATCATTTTTGCACCCCAAAGAGATGGGCTTAATTGGGCTCATAACTTTACCATATCTACTCAAAAGGCGTTCATAAGTAATTAGTTTTTCCCACGACGGTGGAACATTTGAAAATATTACCTTTGTCACGGGTGAAGACAAACGGCAAAGCTGCCAATGTAAGCACCATTGATCACCAAACCCTCCGCAATAATTTCATGCACAAGGGCCTCAGTTCTTGAGAAAAATGACAATTGCCTTATTCATTCTAGATGCGGTTTTTATATTTTCATGGCCCACCTTTTTCTCCAACACGCTAAAAGACAGTCTTCAACAGAAGTAGAAATACTCGGAAAACATTTAAAGCCATGACTCTACTCAACCCCCCCATTTTAACCCAAGAGCGAGCTATAAAATTGCTTGATCGGGAAAACTTAAAAATACAGAGGTACTTTCAATATCAGACTCGAGGGGGAAAAAAAAAAAAAAAAAGTATTATAGCAAATACACAATCACAAGACAACGCAACTCAGCACTCACACTCCCACTTCCCACCCACAATCCTCTGAGAGAGAGAGAGATAGAGATAGAGAGAGAGAGAGACACACACACACACACAGACACACACACAGGTTTCACTTCAGGAAGAGAGCAGCACTGGAATTATTCCACTGGAGCCTTTATTACACATCAGCTCATTACACACAAACCAGTGCAAATACAACCAGATACCACAGTAATGTCACAACACTGCTACTGTACATCACAGATACTCTGAAACTCTATACATTGTTCATATTTTCCTTTCTTATTAGTGAATATTTCATTTGTTTCATGTTTCAGAGGACAAACTGAACATAACAGAAGAATATCATGAAGGAGGGAGCTCAGAGGTGCTGAAATACAGTCATATTTCCCAGTCCAGTGCTATTCCACTTTCTCTGAACACACCTTCAGAGGACAGATCTGCAGCCCTATTTCAACCAACAGAACACAGAAGAATGGAAAGAGAACCTCTCAGTGAAGAATGGAAATTAGAAAGTGTAGAGGAGGAGTGTTGTTAGTGAGGTCAGCAGAATGGAGACGACCGCCTATACAAAGGGTCAAATCTCATCATTATCAATCACCTCCCCCTGTCCCAGTCCAGCTGCACTCAGATCCTCTGGGGTTTCCTCTGCACAGTGAGGGGTGAAGGAGGGAGGTCAGGGCTCTGTATTCCCCCCCAAAGCCCTATACCCCACACTCCTCCTACTGGGCACAGATACACACGCCCTTTCCTGCACACAGACTCTTTAGCCACACCCACCATCCAGAACTCTACACCCCCAACCTCTACATCCCAGCTGTGTCTCCCTGAGCTGAATCCCTCAGAGCCAAACATACACCAATCCCCCCCATCAAATCTCTCTGGATTATCAGGGACCTGCTGTCTCTCATCACTGTACCTCACACAGGTCAGATCCTCAGACAGTAAGAGGCGGGGAAATGCAGTGTTTGGGTCCAGAGTCACAGGAGCTGTAGGGACAGAGAATGAGACGCGTCATCCTGATCTGCACAAAAAGAGAAACAGCAGCATTTGATACAAAGGGCTTCTCATCAATCAATCAATCAATCAAACTTTATTTATGTAGCACTTTTCATACAAACAGAAGGAAACACACAGCACACACACACACACACACACACACACACACACACACAGAATAAAGAGTAAAATAAGAACAGCAGGCATTAAAGAACAGGACCTGAGGAAACACCAGAGGCAGGACAAAACTCAAAATAAAAAAATTTAAAATAAATCAAAAAATAAGGATATAAATAATTTAATTGAAAAATACAAGAATATGCTAGCGAGAAGAAGAGATATATGAAAATAAATACTAAAAAGATAAATATACAACAGCAGTAAATCCACAATAAATGGCAGATCAGTTAAATTAAAAGCCTTGATATAAACTGTGTATCACAACAATAACCATTATAGTCTCACATACATCTGAGAGAGAAAAACACCAGAACTAAAAATCACACATCGCATCATCAGTGTAGCTCCTGTCCTTAAATACAGCATCACTCTGACAGCAGCATTTTACTATGAGCATCAGTGTCGTTCCTGTCCTTAAATACAGCATCACTCTTACAGCAGCATTTTACTAAAAGCATCAGTGCAGCTCCTGTCCTTAAATACAGCATCACTCTGAAAGCAGCATTTTACTATGAGCATCAGTGTCGTTCCTGTCCTTAAATACAGCATCACTCTTACAGCAGCATTTTACTATAAGCATCAGTGCAGCTCCTGTCCTTAAATACAGTATCACTCTATCAGCAGCATTTTAATATGAGCATCAGTGTCGTTCCTGTGCTTAAATACAGCATAACTCTTACAGCAGCATTTTACTATAAGCATCAGTGTAGCTCTTGTCATTAAATACAGCATCACTCTTACAGCAGCATTTTACTATTAGCATCAGTGTAGCTCCTGTCCTTAAATACAGCATTACTCTTACAGCAGCATTTTACAATGAGAATCAGTGTAGCTCCTGTCCTTAAATACAGCATTACTCTTACAGCAGCATTTTACTATGAGCATCAGTGTAGCTCCTGTCCTTAAATACAGCATCACTCTTACAGCAGCATTTTACTATAAGCATCAGTGTAGCTCCTGTCCTTAAATACAGCATCACTCTGACAGCAGCATTTTACTATGAAGATCAGTGTTGTTCCTGTCCTGAAATACAGCATCGCTCTTACAGCAGCATTTTACTATGAGCATCAGTGTCATTCCTGTCCTTAAATACAGCATTACTCTTACAGCAGCATTTTACTATGAAAATCAGTGTAGCTCCTGTCCTTAAATACAGCATAACTCTTACAGCAGCATTTTACTATGAGCATCAGTGTAGCTCCTGTCCTTAAATACAGCAGCACTCTCACAGCAGCATTTTACAATAAGCATCAGTGTAGCTACTGTCCTTAGATAAAGCATTACTCTGACAGCAGCATTTTACTATGAGCATCAGTGTAGTTCCTGTCCTTAAATACAGCATCACTCTTACAGCAGCATTTTACTATGAGCATCAGTGTAGCTCCTGTCCTTAAATACAGCATTACTCTTAGCGGCATTTTACTATGAGAATCAGTGTAGCTACTGTCCTTAAATACAGCATTACTCTTACAGCAGCATTTTACCATGAGCATCAGTGTAGTTCCTGTCCTTAAATACAGCATCACTCTTACAGCAGCATTTCACTATGAGCATCAGTGTAGCTCCTGTCCTTAAATACAGCATTACTCTTACAGCAACATTTTACTATGAGAATCAGTGTAGCTCCTGTCCTTAAATACAGCATTACTCTTACAGCAGCATTTTACTATGAGCATCAATGTAGTTCCTGTCCTTAAATACAGCATCACTCTTACAGCAGCATTTTACTATGAGCATCAGTGTAGCTCCTGTCCTTAAATACAGCATCACTCTTACAGCAGCATTTTACTATGAGAATCAGTGTAGCTACTGTCCTTAAATACAGCATTACTCTTACAGCAGCATTTTGCTATGAGCATCAGTGTAGCTCCTGTCCATAAATACAGCATCACTCTTACAGCAGCATTTTACTATAAGCATCAGTGTAGCTCCTGTCCTAAATACAGCATCACTCTTACAGCATTTTACTATGAAGATCAGTGTTGTAGCTCCTGTCCTGAAATACAGCATCACTCTTACAGCAGCATTTTACTATGAGCATCAGTGTAGCTACTGTCCTTAAATACAGCATCACTCTTACAGCAGCATTTTACTATGAAAATCAGTGTAGTTCTGTCCTAAATACAGCATAACTCTTAAGCAGCATTTTACTATGAGCATCAGTGTAGCTCCTGTCCTAAATACAGCAGCACTCACAGCAGCATTTTTTCTATAAGCATCAGTGGAGCTACTGTCCCAGATACAGCATCACTCTTACAGCAGCATTTTACAATGAGCATCAGTGTAGTTCCTGTCCTTAAATACAGCATTACTCTTAAAGCAGCATTTTACTATGAGGTCCTTAAATACAGTATTTTAGAGCGGCATTTTACTATGAGAACTGCTGTCCTTAAATACAGCATTACTCTTACAGCAGCATTTTACTATGAGCATCAGTGTAGTTCCTGTCCTTAAAATACAGCATCACTCATTTCACTAGGAGCACAGTGTTTGTCCTTAAATAGCATCACTCTTAGCAACATTTTACTATGAGAATCAGTGTAGCTCCAGTCCTAAATACAACATTACATTTTACAGCATTTTACTATGAGCATCAATGTAGCTCCTGTCTAAATACAGCATCACTCTTACAGCAGCATTTTACTATGAGCATCAATGTAGCTCCTGTCCTTAACACAGCATTACTCTCACAGCAGCATTTTACGATGGAGAATCAGTGTAGCTCCTGTCCTTAAATACAGCAATATTCTTACAGCAGCATTTTACTATAGCATCAGTGTAGCTCCTGTCCTTAAATACAGCATTACTCTTACAGCAGCATTTTACTATGAGCATCAGTGTGCTCCTGTCCTTAAATACAGCATCACTCTTACAGCAGCATTTTACTATGAAGAATCAGTGTAGCTCCTGTCCTTAAATACAGCATCACTCTGACAGCAGCATTTTTACTATAAAGATCAGTGTTGTTACTGTCCTGAAATACAGCATCACTCTTACAGCAGCATTTTACTATGAGCATCAGTGTCATTCCTGTCCTAAAATACAGCATTACTCTTACAGCAGCATTTTACTATGAGCATCAGTGTAGCTCCTGTCCTTAAATACAGCATTACTCTTACAGCAGCATTTTACTATGAGCATCAGTGTAGCTCCTGTCCTAAATACAGCATCACTCTTAGAGCAGCATTTTTACAATAAGCATCAGTGTAGCTACTGTCATTAAATAAAGCATTACTCTGACAGCAGCATTTACTATGAGCATCAGTGTAGTTCTGTCCTTAAATACAGCATCACTCTTACAGCAGCATTTTACTATGAGCATCAGTGTAGCTCCTGTCCATAATACAGCATTACTCTTACAGCAGCATTTTACTATGAGAATCAGTGTAGCTACTGTCCTTAAATACAGCATCATCTTACAGCAGCATTTTACTATAAGCATTAATTTCTGTCGTTAAATTACAGCATTTCTTGCACCATTTACTATGAGCATCAGTGTAGTTCCTGTCCTTAAATAGAGCATCA